>CM059876.1:34553419-34742953 GCA_030490815.1 Acer saccharum
CCACCCCCACCCCCCCCCCCCCCCCCCCCCCCCCCCCCCCCCCCCCCCCCCCCCCCCCCCCCCCCCCCCCCCCCCCCCCCCCCCCCCCCCCCCCCCCCCCCCCCCCCCCCCCCCCCCCCTTTCCAGGTTGTTTTAGACCACACGTGAGTATATATTTTCACACTTACTATATTATATGACTATTAGGGGTTTTCATAATCTTGACCATACACGAAAATTGGGTAAAATCGGATAAAATCTATTCACCCCCCCCCCCCCCCCCCCCCCCCCCCCCTCCAGATTAATATTGAACATACCGTAATTTGTTTCAAACTCAAACCATTTCCCTTTTCCATCAAAGTTCATCTTGCATCATCTATGACCATATAGGATGCATTAATACATGAGTTTTCAACAACACAACTTGCTTAGTAAGGTTTTCACTAATTTCATCTAATCTTAGTGTTTTTCTTATCAAGCCTTCTCTTTTATTACTTGTATGCTCTTACAACATATTCTAGATACAAGATAGAGATTTGAATGTACACAAACGAAGTTAAATTGCTTAAAGCATACCTAGAGAGGGGGGGGGGGGGGGGGGGGTGAATAGGTTTTTACACCCTTTTCAAACCCTTGAACAAACATTCGTTTGTCCCTCAAGGTAGCCTTACACACAACGCAATAAGCCAAGGAAGACACATATAGACAATAAGATAATACAATCATAAGAGCAACGTCTAAGTATATCAACAAGTTATGTGAGGTAAAATAGCAAATAAACAACACAACAAAATAAGCTTGTATTTCATAAGATGTTCAATGTGTTACAAGAGTGATCAAAATGTCACCATACAAAAATTACAATATATAAAAGAATCAAAGATATAAATTGATCTATAGAATGAATACACTAATCACACTATACAAAGACTTGCTTCACAATACATCACATGTGGATATTATGAATCAAGACAATAAAATATACAATTAAAATATAAGAAAAAGAGATTGGAAGAATTAACACAAGGGATTTTTTAACGTGGTAAAACCTCCAAGGAGGAAACATCCACGGGTTGAACTATAACCATTGGGTACTATATTATTGGAAAGCAAACATAGAACATTCACAAAGTGACCAATCTTTAGCTCACCCAACCTAGTGAAGTCTAAGCCTACCTAACCCTATTGGAAAGTATGAAATCCCTCAATGATGTGGAACCACCATATATTGGACAACACACACAACCAACATCGATGGTAGATTAGAAATTCCTCAAGAGTGCATACACCTCCCGTGTACCCCGCTCTATCGGACTCTATGTCTAACCATACGCCTAGGCCTACCAATACAATAGCCAACTCCCTATCCAAGGCACTCTTGCCTCTAGGGAGCCTCCCATGCATGACTATCCGAGTCCTCCCGACTCTAGCCATGACTCCTTGCTTACCTATCCGAGTCATCCCGACTCTAGGCAAGACTTCTTGCTTGGCTATCCGAGTCACCCCGACTCTAACCAAGACTTCATGCCTTTTACAAAGACTTCCTAGTGTGATCATGTGAATGCAAATGATGCAAACATTCAATACAACATAGAATATGTGATCAATACATTCTATGGCACAAATAGACCTAAACATGTGAAATCACAAATAATCAAGTCTAGATGCAAAAATACATGAATAGAAACCTAAGCATGTGAAACACCTAACACATATACTCAAAGTCTCATTCACACACATAACACTTGAATCACAAAATGTTCATTAAGTACAAATTCAAGATGCTATCAATATACAATTAAAAGCTAGGATATATGAGATTAAAATCAATCAATATACTAGACAAAAATATAGAGCAAGGTTTTGAGATTTACATCAATCAAAACCTATATTCTCTAAATCACAAACAAATACACAAATCCTAGATTTTAATAATCAAAGGATCAAATCAAATCTCAAAGTCATTTTAACACAAAATTAATTCAATTAAGTATCAAACAACCTAAGATGCCATTCTAATCACAATACAACTCACAAACATATGTAAAACCTAGAATCATAGAATCTAGTCAACATTAGTCCACAAATTGAGTTTCAATTAGAATGATAATCAAGCTATCTTTCCAAATAGCTTTTACCAAACAATAACATAGATATAGAAGAAGAAACCCCAAGCAAATGGAAGGTCAAATAACAAGAAATCCCAAAGTTGAGCCTCAAACCTCGGATTCTGCAGCTGGTGCGAAATTCAATGTCCAACCACTTGAAATCACGATCAAACAGCCACCAAATCACTTGGAGATGTTAGAGGACTCAAATACGAACACTCTCCAACTTGAATCACTCAAATCTGACTCCGGATGAGGAAGATATGGTGTTTTGAAGTTTGGAAAAATTGGAGAGGATGTATTACGGGAAACTGAAATTTTTCTTCTTAAATTTTCAAAATGGAGAGAGAGAGGGAAGAAATAGGAGAGAGAGAGGGAAGATTCCGGCCAACCAGGTGGTACCACGTCACCCCCTGGCCAGTGGGGGGCGCGTGGCCTACACGGGAGCAGAGGCTGCTCCAGGCCGTGGGGCCCACGGCCTCAACCACGGCCAGCCCATGTGGCCCACTGGCCTGGGCTGTCCTCTCGCGCGCTCCCTTGGTTCGTCGGCCCGTATCTCGGGCGTCCGAACTCCGAATTCGAATCCATTTTCAGGATTACGAACCATGACTCTCTCACGCACGACGACGACTATACAACTTTGAAAAACAATTGAGAAATCATCTCAGAAATCATCGATGAAGTCAACTCAACGAAAGAGAACGTAAAGTGGCATAGTCAACTTGTTTGGACTCGAAACCTTATGAATGAGTAACCGAAACGACCGGAACTCAATAAGGCATTGAATAAGAACATGTTCAAGTCCTAAACACAAAATACGAAAATATACAAACACAAATACACACACATATGCTAGTTTCCGGACATAGTCCTAGAAAATGCAAAACACAAAGTTTATTAACTAAATGTGAATGCATGAGCATATTTTGCCAAGTGTGTGAAAGTGAAATGTAAATGAAATTAAATCATGAAGTGACACACAAGAATGATATGTGTGAGTGTGTGCCTAGCCTTGTAAGAGATAAGAGGTCTTTGAATACCTTTGTAGACCGATAATGCCCGAATCTCTTAAAAGCCGGCAACTTGAACGAATTGTGGTTGAGACGTCCTTCGTCTTCGAAATTCTTCAATTACTAACCACTAAACATTACAAGCTAAACACGTTTTGATATGGAATTAATTCCAACACTAATTATCAACCTAACAATCTCCCCCTTTGGCAAATTCCATGACAAAACCCCTAAACAAACACTAAAACAATTACAAAGAAAATTTGGTCACAATGAGTACAATGAGTTACACATATAGACACAAATTATAACAATAAGTCTTGAACTTCATCTTGGTCTTCTCTTGATATCACCTAAAAAGAACTTGAAAGCACAAGAATATCCAAGAGACAACAAGAATGGCAATATCCAATCTTAGGCAAGAAAATAGTAACATATAAGTTCAAATGGATCAAGTATGCTCCCCCTTAATACATACTATCCATCAATATATTCTAAGCCAAGATTCAACAAAAATATTACATGCCATATAGTTCAAGCTAGATACCAAATATACAAAAATATAAAACAACTAACATAAGACTAAGTAAGCTAGATATCTCCCATGTGTTTCTCATATTTCTCCCCCTTTTTGACATGATATGAAGCCAAAGGGAAAGAGTAAGAAAATATACCTCATGAAGCTCTCTAGCCACTTGTACCACCAAGGAAAGAAGAACGGTGTGCAGATCTCACATATTGCCTTGTTGGAGTTGATTTTCCTTCCAACTCTTTGATCCTCTCATCTTGAGCAACAAGCTTGGCACTAAGGTCTTCAATCCTCCTTTGTGACGCCTCAATCAACCTATGAGATTCTTCAACCTCTTTCCTCAATTTTAAAGCCCAACTAGGAAGAGCGGGTGAGTTAGAGACATGGTTAGAATCAAGAGAATCATCAAAAAGCCTAAGTACATCATTAGACTTTCCCTTGTCCTTGTACGACATGGTTGCCATACGTTTCTCACTCAACTTCTCTAAGGGAGGAAGCATAACATCACCATCAAGATTCCTCACACCTTTAGCTAAGCACAATTGAGTTATAAACCCCGGAAAAGCCAATTTCTTGTCCAAACGACTAGTACATGCCGCAATTTCAATTTGCTCCACAAGCAATTCACCAAGGTTTATAGGTTGGTTAGTTACCAAGGCATATACAATCTTAATTTTGTCTCTATTAAGCTCCGAAGCATTAGTAGAAAAACAAGATTGGAGCATACAAATAAATGCCAAAATGCACTAATTTTTGTTAGCTCACCTTGCCTAATAAAAGCACGTTTCCCCCACACAAAATCATCATCATCACATAGAGTCTTATCCATTAAATCAAGGTTTTCCAAGATATCAACACCAAGGAATTCCGATTCAATATCATCGGGCAAGTTAAGAAATTCATTAACCTTCCTAGGGCAAACTCTAAAGACAACTTTCCTTATGCTTAGAGTAGCACTAGTCACAGTAGAACCGGATTTGTAAGCATGATAAAACTCTCTAACAACGGTCTCATTAGAGATTCCTAACATGTTCACCCATGAAACCCAATTTCTACTCTTAAGCACATCATAAACATAGGATCCAACACAAGAGTCCAAGTCAATACCTCTTTCTTGAATTATCTTTTTGCAACCAAAAATTCCCAATTCATCAACTTTGTTACCTTTGGAAATTTTAGAAGAGATTGTAGGTTTGGACTTGGCAATGGGAGTTGAAGAAGTATTTCCACCAACCTTCTTTGCTTTTCCCATAATCTTGCAACACAAAACAAACTAAAACCAAAGTGAGAGGAAACAAAGAAACAAATAAGAAACCAATAAACATATACAAAGGCAAAACACTATATTTAATAAATCACCATGCAAGTAAGAATTTATCATAGCATCTTCATGATTTATCAAAAATAAGAATAATGCCAACAAATAACAATCTTGAAGAACATGTGAACATGTCATAAAAGAGAACAACAATTTAGCATATTATGCTCCCCCTTGACAAGTGCCTCATCTAAAATCAAGATAGACAAATGTTCACAAAACTCACCACACAATCACATCACAAGCAATTTTTATTAGATTTGCAAATAAGCTTCACATATCTAAGAGAGTTACATCAAGATTTTCAATCACTCTCATATGTCATCAAAAATTGCTAAAGTACCACAAATACTAATTAAGCAAAAGTGAGTGTGTGAAGATTTTGCTTCAAGTATATGAAAAGAAGTAGTTTGATAATCAAGCATGCATACAATTTCAACATCTATTCATCTTAGGCCTTTCCATAAAAAGGTCAAACTGGTTATCATCCGAAATTTTGCTTATAAAGAGAATAGATTTCAACATGTGAGCGTGTGTGTGCATGTGGCTCGTCAACCCATTTCTATTTGTCAACCCGAGCTCATTTGATTATTCAACTATACTCCAAAAGCCTTTTATTTATTTATTTTTTATTTTTTTTATTAAGGCTTGAATCAAAGAATTTTTTTTTTATGATTCAATTCAACACTTCTTTGATTTTTCTAACATAAACATATACACCTCATGGCGGCTTTCACTCATCACAATGGCGTAGCCCTTTCCTACATTGAGTGGCTTCACAACCAAGGTGTGTAGCCCTTTCCATGAGGGTGCTCGTTGAGTTCTATGTTGCCGAAGCAAATGGATACCAACCATTGGTCATTTTTAAATGTACTAGTCCTTAGGACTTCAAGGTGTATCCAAAGCGAACATCAATCAAGCTCAACATACTTAACAAAACATACAAGAGAAGCAAAGTGCATTTTTGAAACCAATTTCAAGGCTTAAAAGCACATGATCTAGAAGCAAATAAAGAGACTTACTTAAGATCTCTACTTCTCAAGAGAGTAGCTATCAAAGAATATGAAGCTCATATTATTCAAAAATTAGCCACTCAACAATCATACAAACAACAACACACTTCATGAAATAAGATCAATGTGAACACTTATCACCAAAAGATCTTAAACTAGCAAATGTCAAAGAGTACCATATAAACACTATATTAGTTCTCAATTATGACATGCTTCATGAATGTGATACAAACAATGAGTTGATAGATGAAAAATCAAGTAAGCAAGCAATATGATATAGAGATACCTTCGCAAGCTATTTTCACCAAATACAAAGCCCTCACCCTTTTTATGAGTCCTCTTGGCTTGTAAGTCCTCATGACTACAAGTTATAGGTGTGTCGATTCCAAGAGACTAAAGACAATGTAATCCAACTCAAAAAAAAAAAAAAAAAAATGACTTTCTCTAAAAGTCATAACAATAATGTTATCATATAGATTCCAAAAAAAAACTTCTCAAAAGTTAATCAACAATTTTTGACTATCAAAACAAACAAAGTGAGATAGCTAAGTTCATGTCAAGTTGTAAAGATACAAAGCAAAAAGCTAAGCTTCTTATCAACGACACTAGACTTAAAGCTAACTCACATGTGCAACTTACACTAATGGTAAGAGCACTCACCCTTGACAAATTTTGTCTTGGGTGGACATACACGAACATCATCAAGATTCTCTTTGACCACAATGTTGAACCTAGAGTAAAGTTCTTCCACAACTTGATTCACAATAATATCATTAATACTCTTTTTCTCAATATTGTTAGCAACACATGCATGGTCAAATTTTGTAGGATATGCATTCTTCACCTTCCGGACATTCTTAACATGCTTTGACAAATTATCATGCTTTCCATATTCAAAAGCTTTAGCATGCATAGAATTAGGTCCAATCTCTCTATTCCTAGATGCATTTTCTAAGTTGCAATATTCAATGAATTAATAGCACTTGGGCTTGATATGGCCTAAGGTATTGCAAAAATGACATATGGGAACAAAAGGAGAGATTTTACCTTCCGGTAGTAGTGGAGGACAAATGGGAGTTTCAAGGGGTACCTTGTTCATCAACTTGTTCTTGGTATTGGAACATCTCTTCTTAGGAGCTTTCTTATCAACAACGACCTTGCTTGTAGGAAGTGATGCTACTATGAGCTTCTCCTCAACTACCAAGTCGCTTGAGCCTCCTAGAGTCAAACTAGAGATGATCCTATCCCTTTCAAGAACAAACCCTTCAACTTCTCTAAGCTTCTTGGCAAGAGCATTCTTTTCACATAAGAGCCTCCGAGTTGTTGAGACAAACTCATCCACTTGTAGCTTGATCAAATCATCTTAAGCACTCTTAATGATTTGGATCAACCTCCTCATCCAACGAATCTTGACATACATCCTCTAGGATAGAGTGAGAGGTCATGAATGCAACAAAGTTGCTTACCAACTCTTCTTCACTAGAAGACTCATCACTTGAGCTCTCCTCATCACTAGAGACATAATCACTCCATGTGGATTTCTTCATTATGTTGCTTGAGTAAGTGATCAAACCTAAATTGATCAACCTTTGGAACACAAGAACATTTTTTCTTTGCTTTTGTAACTAACACTCTTTCAAGCTTATCAACAAATTTGTTAGAAGACAAATGCAATGAAAAATGAAAAGAACCTTTTCCACAACAAATAACGGAGGACAACTATGACACAAAAACCTAAGCAATCCACTCGTAAGTATAAACCAGATCTCGTCGAGTGCCGTCCGACGACCCGCTCTGATACCAATTGAATGTACACAAACGAAGTTAAATTGCTTAAAGCATACCTAGAGGGGGGGGGGGGGGGTGAATAGGTTTTTACACATTTTTCAAACCCTTGAACAAACATTCGTTTATCCCTCAAGGTAGCCTTACACACAACACAATAAGCCAAGGAAGACACACATAGACAATAAGATAATACAATCATAAGAGCAACGTCTAAGTATATCAACAAGTTATGTGAGGTAAAATAGCAAATAAACAACACAACAAAATAAGCTTGTATTTCATAAGATGTTCAATGTGTTACAAGAGTGATCAAAATGTCACTATACAAAAATTACAATATATAAAAGAATCAAAGATACAAATTGATCTATAGAATGAATACACTAATCACACTATACAAAGACTTGCTTCACAATACATCACATGTGGATATTATGAATCAAGACAATAAAATATACAATTAAAATATAAGAGAAAGAGATAGGAAGAATTAACACAAGGGATTTTTTAACGTGGTAAAACCTCCAAGGAGGAAACATCCACTGGTTGAACTACAACCATTGGGTACTATATTATTGGAAAGCAAACATAGAACATTCACAAAGTGACCAATCTTTAGCTCACCCAACCTAGTGAAGTCTAAGCCTACCCAACCCTATTGGAAAGTATGAAATCCCTCAATGATGCGGAACCACCATATATTGGACAACACACACAACCAACATCGATGGTAGATTAAAAATTCCTCAAGAGTGCATACACCTCCCGTGTACCCCGCTCTATCGGACTCTATGTCTAACCATACGCCTAGGCCTACCAATACAATAGCCAACTCCCTATCCAAGGCACTCTTGCCTCTAGGGAGCCTCCCATGCATGACTATCCGAGTCCTCCCGACTCTAGCCATGACTCCTTGCTTACCTATCCGAGTCATCCCGACTCTAGGCAAGACTTCTTGCTTGGCTATCCGAGTCACCCCGACTCTAACCAAGACTTCATGCCTTTTACAAAGACTTCCTAGTGTGATCATGTGAATGCAAATGATGCAAACATTCAATACAACATAGAATATGTGATCAATACATTCTATGGCACAAATAGACCTAAACATGTGAAATCACAAATAATCAAGTCTAGATGCAAAAATACATGAATAGAAACCTAAGCATGTGAAACACCTAACACATATACTCAAAGTCTCATTCACACACATAACACTTGAATCACAAAATGTTCATTAAGTACAAATTCAAGATGCTATCAATATACAATTAAAAGATAGGTATATGAGATTAAAATCAATCAATATACTAGACAAAAATATAGAGCAAGGTTTTGAGATTTACATCAATCAAAACCTATATTCTCTAAATCACAAACAAATACACAAATCCTAGATTTTAATAATCAAAGGATCAAATCAAATCTCAAAGTCATTTTAACACAAAATTAATTCAATTAAGTATCAAACAACCTAAGATGCCATTCTAATCACAATACAACTCACAAACATATGTAAAACCTAGAATCATAGAATCTAGTCAACATTAGTCCACAAATTGAGTTTCAATTAGAATGATAATCAAGCTATCTTTCCAAATAGCTTTTACCAAACAATAACATAGATATAGAAGAAGAAACCCCAAGCAAATGGAAGGTCAAATAACAAGAAATCCCAAAGTTGAGCCTCAAACCTCGGATTCTGCAGCTGGTGCGAAATTCAATGTCCAACCACTTGAAATCACGATCAAACAGCCACCAAATCACTTGGAGATGTTAGAGGACTCAAATACGAACACTCTCCAACTTGAATCACTCAAATCTGACTCCGGATGAGGAAGATATGGTGTTTTGAAGTTTGGAAAAATTGGAGAGGATGTATTACGGGAAACTGAAATTTTTCTTCTTAAATTTTCAAAATGGAGAGAGAGAGGGAAGAAATAGGAGAGAGAGAGGGAAGATTCCGGCCAAACAGGTGGTGCCACGTCACCCCCACATGGGATCAGAGGCTGCTCTAGGCCGTGGGGCCCACGGCCTCAACCACGGCCAGCCCATGTGGCCCACGGCCTGGGCTATCCTCTCGCGCGCTCCCTCGGTTCGTCGGCCCGTATCTCAGGCGTCCGAACTCCGAATTCGAATCCATTTTTAGATTACAAACCATGACTCTCTCATGCACGACGAAGACTATACAACTTTGAAAAACGGTTGAGAAATCATCTCAGAAATCATCGATGAAGTCAACTCAACGAAAGAGAACGTAAAGTGGCATAGTCAACTTGTTTGGACTCGAAACCTTATGAATGAGTAACCGAAACGACCAGAACTCAATAAGGCATTGAATAAGAATATGTTCAAGTCCTAAACACAAAATACAGAAACATACAAACACAAATACACACACATATGCTAGTTTCCGGACATAGTCCTAGAAAATGCAAAACACAAAGTTTATTAACTAAATGTGAATGCATGAGCATATTTTGCCAAGTGTGTGAAAGTGAAATGTAAATGAAATTAAATCATGAAGGGACACACAAGAATGATATGTGTGAGTGTGTGTCTAGCCTTGTAAGAGATAAGAGGTCTTTGAATACCTTTGTAGACCGATAATGCCCGAATCTCTTAAAAGCCGGCAACTTGAACGAATTGTGGTTGAGACGTCCTTCGTCTTCGAAATTCTTTAATTACTAACCACTAAACATTACAAGCTAAACACGTTTTGATATGGAATTAATGCCAACACTAATTATCAACCTAACAAGATTGTTTGTGTTGCCTTGATTGAGTGATGTATTGTGATAGCTATACCTAGGATTGTTTAATCTAAGTTAGCTAAGCTTTATGACATGTCATTTAGCATTTGATATCTAGGATTGATTTAATTGTTATCTGATAATCCTAGATAAGCATTTAGTGTTCCCTAGCTCTATTTGCCTTTTGAATATCATATATATATATATATATATATATATATATTCACATAGGCTATTTGATCTCTTCATTGAGAATTAAGTCTTGTGGCTAAGGTTGCTTAGGCCATAGGCAATTGGACTATGTACACTTTTACAGGCCTACGGGTAGTGGTGGTGCGTTATAGACCGGGATTAGGTTGTAAACACCATTACAATTAGTGGATTCGAGGTTCGTGTGTGGCGCACATAACAGCCCATGGTTTTTCCCAGTTTGGGTTTCCACATAAAAATCAAGCGTCTTTAATTTCTGCACTTTTATACTTGAATTTTTATATTGACTAGATTGGGGTATTTTCGTAAAATTGACTAAACGCAAAAGTTTGGTAAAAAGGGTTAAAATCTATTTACACCCCCCCTCCCCCTCTGTAGATAGTTTTATACACATCGTTGCACATTATTTTTGTTTCAAAAGTCATTTGAGGATTTTTATTGTTTGAGCAAGTAGACTACTTTTGATATGAAATTTGTTCAGCATTGATTTGTGGTTGTGCATGTTTTGTTTTGTGTATGTTTAAAGTCATCCGAGGATTTTTCCTTTCTGAGGATGTTCCATGTTTGTTTGCCTGAGGTTTTTTATGTGTACTGTATTTTCTAGGGCTTTTGATATGAAATTTGTTCAGCATTGATTTGTGTTGTGCATGTTTTGTTTCGTTTATGTTTAAAGTCGGGGTCTGAGGATTTTTCCTTTCTGAGGATGTTCCATGTATGTTTGTCTAAGGTTTGTCTGGGGGATGTTATGCAATGTTTTATGGGATGGGGCTTTATTGCATTTTCATGTTATGGGGGTGGTTTTTTTTGTGGATTGTATTTACAGTGCTTTTTATTAGTGTATAGTGCTTGAAATAATTTTCCAGGGCTTGATATTAATGTTGTCCCTTTACAGTGCTTTTTATTGAAATCTCTTTCTAGGGCTTGATATTAATGTACAGGGCTTGAAAACAATTTTCAGGGATTGATATTGTTGTACAAGGCTTGAAACCCTTTTCCATTTCCAGGGCTTCGAAGTCCAAATCGACTTCAAAGGTATTCTTATCCTACACATAGCTGGTATACATATTGATACTTAGTTTTCCTATATAATTGTATTTTTTTTGCTGAATAAAGTTATAAATTTATTTATTTTTGTTATACTTAGCATTAATTAATTTTTGTTTTGTTGTAAACCAGATGCCAACCGATCGTTTTCAAAAACTATGGCGGTATCCAGACCACAAAAACTGGGTACACGTGAGAATCAACTTACATAACAAACAATATTTCCTTTGAGATTTGAAGTTGGTCTTGACACGTTGCGGCGTGGTCGATAGGTTTAAGCAAGGCCCATTTGGGCGGTACTTGGATATAGTATAGCCTAATAAGGTTCATGGGATTCATCTACAATCTTGAAAAGACAGATCATTCTTCCCAAATTAGAAAACAAGGATGAAATTTGGTTTGGTTTGGTTTGGTTTGGTTTGGGGTAGAAGCAGGCTCGGTTTGGGAGAGAGGAATTCTGCTTATGCAGTGGCCTCAACATGGGCACACTGCCCGAAGGCTTTCGAGAAAAGAAAGAAGTCTATAAGGAATCTATTTTGACACGATATTTCGAAGATGAAAGCCCGACGATTGAACTGCTAGAGGCAACTTTTAAACGGCTCATGACTGCAGCGGGTGATGACGCATGAAGATGGGATACCTATTAATGGTGTTTCAATTTTTCGGGATTGATGAAGCAAGAACAGCCATACCCGGTTAGCTGTTGTCTTTAGTAGAGGACATCAATGCATTTGAAAGTTTTTCTTGGGGCTCGTACATGTTCGATGTCACATTATTTTGGCTGAAGAATGCAGTCGGTAAACACCTTGGTATGTTAAGAGGCAATGACCAGAAGAAAGAAGAGAATGAGGAAAAGAATAAGAAGAAAAAGGAAGATAATAAAAAGGAAAAGAAGGAAGAGAAGAAGAAGAAGCCGAAGAAGAAGAAGAAGAAGAAGAAGAAGAAGAAGAAAACTAAAGTAGAAGATGGAGAAGATAGAGAAGAAGACACAGCCAATGACAATCAACATGCAGAGTTAGACAATCAGTAGAAGAATGATGATTCGAAGTATTTCACATTCCACATTTATGGATTTCAACTAGCATTTCAGGTAATAGTTGCAAAATCAATTCATGTGTAAATCAACCTTATGAGATTTTTATTTCTTTATGAGATTTTTTTGATTGTTTAGGTTTGGGCCGTTGAACAGATTACTCGTTTGGAAGATAAAATCGGGATACGGATTGGACAAGAGAAGCCTAATGGACTCTAAACGGGCAATGAGAGCAAAAGTCTCCTCAAAGTCGATACCCTCAATTTGAGAGTATCCTTGTGCTACAAGTCTAGCCTTGTTCCGCACTATGTTGCCATCCTCATCGGATTTGTTCCTATAAATCCACTTAGTGCCTATGACATGTGTGCTTTTAGGCCTAGGAACTAGAGTCCAAACCTCATTCCTTTCAAATTGGTTTAGCTTTTCTTGCATGGCAAGAACCCAAAATTCATCATTCAAGGCTTCATCAACCTTTTTGGGTTCAATTTGAGAGGTGTAGCATGTAAAGCTAATGAAATTAGCAATTTGACGCCTAGTCCCTACACCCTCATTCACATCTACAATAACATCATCTTTGTTATGGAGTCTTTTAACCCATATAGTGGGTTCATTAGAGTCCACAAGAGGAACTCTATTAAGAAGTTGAGTAACCTCTTTATCAAGGTTGGACGTCCCAACATTAGGAGTCTCCACAACCTTCTCCAAGGGAGAGTCATCATCTAAAGCAACCTTCTCATCATGGTCATTAGACTTGAGCCTGATATCATCAATGACAACATTGGATGATTACATGACGGTCCGAGTCTTCAAGTTGAAAACTCTATAGGCTCTACTATTCAAGGCATAGCCAATAAAGATACCCTCATCACTCCTAGCATCAAATTTGCCAAGTTGATCACAGTCATTTAAAATGTAGCATTTGCTTCCAAATGTGTGGAAGTAGCTAACATTTGGCTTCCTACCCTTCCATAACTCATAGGAGGCTTGCCTAGTATCGGGCCTTAGGAAAATTCTATTTCCTATATAGCAAGCCGTATTGACGGCTTCAGCCCATAGGTTCCTAGGGACATTGTTGCTAAGCAACATCACACGGGCCATCTCTTGTAAGACCCTATTCTTCCTCTCAATAACTCCATTTTGTTGAGGTGTCCTAGGAGCCGAAAACTCATGGGAGATGCCTACACTATCACAATAAGTTTCAAAAGAAGCATTCTCAAATTCCCTCCCATGGTCACTTCTAATTCGTTTTATGCTTTTAATGTTTGAGTTCATCTCATTTTGAATTTTATTACAAAGCATTTTAAACTTGTCAAAAAGTCTCGGATTTTTCTCTAAGAAAATATGTCCATGTGAACCTAGAGAAATGATCTATACAAACAAAAATGTATCTCTTTCCACCTAAACTCTCGATTTGCATAGGACCCTTAAGATCCATATGGAGAAGCTCTAGGGACTCCTTGGTGGAGAGATACTTGCCCTTTTTGTGCATGGCTTTGGTTTGTTTTCCTTGTTGGCAAGGTCCACAAACACCATTGGCTTTCTTCCTAAGCTTGGGAAGGCCACGCACACAATCGAACTTGCCTAAGATTCGTAAATCCTGAAAGTTCATGTGGCCAAGTCTTTCATGCCACAACTCAATTTGCTCATCCAAGGACACATTGTTTGAGACTATACTAGCTTCAAGACAATAGCAATTGTCGCTAGATCTCATACCTTCCAACAAGATTTGTCCATTTGGCAATAGGATAGAGCAATCATTTTTAGAAAATAAGACGGAAAGTCCTTCATCACTTAGATGTGAAATGCTTATCAAATTGGCTTTTAGACCATCAACAAATAAAGCATTGGACAAGGAAGGTAATCCAGGAATGGAAATGATTCCTTTCCCTCTTACTCTTTTCTTGGATCCATCACCAAAGGTGACTCTTCCACCTTCCTCCATGACAAGAGTCTCGAAGAAACTCTTGTTTCCCATCATGTGCCTAGAGCACCCACTATCTAAATACCCAAATTAGAAGAATTTGCCTTCAAGGCAATTTGAACAACATGGCAAACATTTTCATTCTTTCTAATTCACTTAGGTGAAACATTTTCTTTCCTAGTGGTCTTTGGTACATGGGCTCTAGAAGTCCTAGGATCATGCAAATCAATTTTATCATTCTTAGGGACATGCATCATGGCTCTTTTCTTTTTCTTTTCAATCATGCTTCTAGTTTTGCACATTTTAATATAACGAAAGCATCTTGGTCTAATATAACCATCAAAACCACAAAAGTGACATATAGGAATAAATTAAGGAATCATACCTTGTCCTAGTGCATACATATGAGCTTTCTCATGTCTTTGTGGTTGAGTGGGTTCAATCCATCTTCGTTGTTGAACCGGTCTTGCTTGCTTCCTTCCTTGGACGAGGTTGCATGATAGGTCCTTTTCTTTTATGAGCCATGTGTTGAGGAATGTTGGCTTGAGGTTGTCTTCTTGGAGCCACCTTCACTTGTGCACTATGTGAGCATTGTCCTAGATCAATCTTCTTCCTAGGAGTTTGCACTGGTGAAGCTACTTGTTTGCCCAAGCTCTTGACAAACACGGTCTTGTTAGAGGTTGAGATTTTTTTACCATCTTCATACCCAAGACTCCTCTTGTCGCATGGACTCTTTCCAACACCAAGCATGTGGTCAAGCTTCTTGGTGCTAGAAGCCATCCTAGATAATGACTCTTTAGCTTCATCAAGCTCCCTCTTCAAACATTCTTCACTCCTCTTAGATAAGACTAACTCCTCTCTTAGCTTATCTTCATTCTTTGTGGATCTCACTACTTATTCACTTAATTGGTCAACTTGTGAAGAGAGCTCTAGGTTTTCTTCCTTTAATCTCCTAATTTCCCTCTTGTTCTTTAACCTTGAACTCTCAAATTTCTCCATGTAGTCTTTGAGATCCATCCTATCCACATTACCATTTGTGGATTGTGATGAAGAGCAATCATCACTTGAGTCAATTTCCACTTGACTCTCATTCTCTTCTTCACTAGCACTTTTGCTCTTGTGAGTAGAGGTAAAGGCTATGAAGTTAGCCATAAGTTCTTCATCATCCGAAGACTCATCTCCTTCATTGGAGTCATCACTACCACTCCATGTGGCGGCCATCACTTTCCCTTTCTTCTTGTTAACATGATTAGCACAATCGGGGGCAAAGTGTCCTATACCACCACATTCAAAGCATCGGACCCCTTTCTTTTTGGTCTTCTCTTGCCTAGGCTCAAACTTCTTGAATGAAGTCTTTTTCTTGAAGTCTTGACCCTTGGATCCAAAACCCTTCTTCTCGAACTTGTAGAATTTCTTTAACCTTCTCATCAATAGAGCTATTTCTTCATCCGAGTCATCATTCTCCTCCTTCTCAACTTTGGAGGCTTTCAAAGCAATTCCCTTTTGCTTTTTAGGATGTGTGGAGGTAGGACCCTTCCTAGACTCATAAGCTAGAAGCCTCCCAATCACCTCACTCGGCTTCATATCCTTGTATGTGCTATTCTCCTCTAAAGCCGCCTCCTTTGACTCAAACCTCTCGAGAAGCGATCTCATAATCTTTTGTTTGATCCTCCTATCCGAGTAAGGGTCACCAAGTTGATGACTTTGGTTGACTATGTCCATCAACTTGATCTCGAAATCGTTGAAGCACTTATTCTCCTCCATCTTAAGCATCTCGAATTGAGTTTGGAGGACTTGAAGCTTGTAGTCCGTCACCACTTTGGTTCCCTCATGTGCAATCTCTAGGATTTCCCATACCTCCTTAGCTATCCTAGTATTTTGAATCAATTTATATTGATTTTCGTCCATTGCACATAGGATGGCATGCATCGCCTTCCTATTCCATTTTGATGACTCAAACTCTTGCGCACTCCATTGCGCCTTAGGCTTGAGCACATCCTCTCCTCCACCCGTAGGAGTCATCATGGGTGCCGTCTTCAACCGCCATCCAAGCCCGGTCATGGATTTGACATATGTACGACTCCATCTTGCCTTTCCAAGAGGCATAATTCAACCCGGTAAGAAGTGGAGGCCTTGTGCTAGAAGCACCTGTTAGGATTATGCTCAATAGCAAGAGTGTAATATTGTAATTAACAATCTTTTTCATATTAATAAAGTGATTTCTGGTTTAACAAATCGCATAGCATTTATAGTTTAATATTATAATTGTCAAAGTAAATAATCATAAGGTCTAAAGACTATGAGAAAAGAAGAATTGTTCGTACATCTGGATATGTATGTGGTAGACACAATTCTTTAGTTAGTCTTGAATAATGTTCACAACTTAAGTTAAAGGTTGGGCACCTTTATCTTGTTAAAGTTGTAGAATTCTTTTGCTAGCATTTGAGTGGGATCAAATGAGATATGATGAGTCTAAAATCATCGGAGTGTCTTCGAGCAAAAGGATCTAGTGCACTGGGTGCATTGAACTGGATCACAATGAAAAGCTTTATCTAGAACCGTTAATAGATAATAGTCTTTTCATTATCAGGACAATCGGAGAGTCTATCTTAATCCTGAGATAAATGATGGACTTATGGTTGCAAGTGATATCATTTGAGTTATCAATGAGTACGATTATATCGCATAGTCTATCCTCGATAATTTGGTGATATTCATTTGTTAATCGATAGAGGACTTCATTTATAGATATGGACATCGTGGCTCCATTTATTAAATGTGAGTATAATATCATCATATGGATGTTTTGAGGTAATTGGATATTAAATCTCAACGTTGAGTTTTCGATAGTGTCTATTGAAAACATAGCTTCTGGACAAGTCAAAATATCCAAGTTCAAAACGTGGTCATATGGGTAAATATGGTAACTTGGAGAGTTATAGGCGGTCTATGAACTCTTGGCGATTACTGATATTAATCACGAGGATACACTATCTCCAATATGATTGTCTAGGGTATGAATGAGGAGCATCTTCCTTTTCTATCTTTATTTAAGAGTTCAGTTTTAGCTCTTTAGTGGAATGAGTTAAAATTAATGGATCGGACCTAAGTGAATCATTTGTTGATTGTGATTAGGTTATGTCTATTGAAGCTTAAATTTAGATGGCCCGCCAAGATCCACAATCCACACGGACTTGCATGGATCACTTGATATATTCTACCGGACCAATTTAAGGGTCCATCTAGAATTGCATTTAATATATTAAGAATATAATTTGCACATTATTTATGTAATGGGCTGCTCAATTATATTAATATATTAATGAATGACATGTGGGCTTGTTTCTTTTAGTAAGAATGGGTCTGGTTCACATATGGGCTTTTTATTTAAAGTCCAATGGATTAAATGAAATAAGAAAATAATATATAGCCCATTTGTTTAAGTGGGGCGGCAAGAAGGTTTTTAACCTAATATATTATTTTGTTTCATTGTTTTAATTAAATAAGAATTAATTAATTTATTAATTAATTGTTTAATTAAGAAACAAATCTTTTCTGAATAGGAAATATATTTCCTAGAGTAATACTATTGGTAGTAGTTTACTAAAAGTAAAAGACTTGTTTGAAAAGAAAATAAATAATTAATTTTATTTATTTAATCAAATAAGAAGCCTTTTTTTTATTTAGTCAAATAAAAGGAATAAAAGATTTATGAATTAAATTAGGGTTTGAAGTCTTAAACTAAATAGGAATTAGGGTGCAATACAAACTCCTTTTGGCTTGAGTATTGCGGCAACCCTAGTCCCTTTTAGGTTATGATTTTCGGCCACCCTAAGAGAAAGAAGAGAAGAAAATTTGGCAACCTATATATTCACTCTTATAGATTTCGGCCAACCTAATGCTTGGGTGCTTGATTCTATTTTCTTCTTCTTCTCAATTCATAGAGAGATTATTTTATTCTACTAAAACATAAAAGAGTGATAGATTATTCTTTGATGGTATACTATTTGCTTATTCATTAATAAGCTTGTGTATACAACATCGATCTAGGTTCACGCGAGTTTCGATCATTAGATTGAGAACTCAAAAGTGACCGGAATAATCTTAGTATTCTTTTGATTGTTTTTGTGACTAACAAAGAAAAGAAAAGTTTGTTTTGTCCATTCACAGGTTTGCAATTCAAAGAAAAGGGAGACCACGCTCCTAGGTGATCCACATTCGTGCTAGGATTGAAGATCTTGCGGATTACCATCAACGCAAGTCAATCGGATCACGCGACAAAAGGTATTCTTCTTTTGTTAGATAATATATATGTTTAATTGATTAAAGGGTTTAAGGTTAATAAAAGGAAAAATTTTAAAAGTTACTAAATCAATTTTTTAGTCTCGCTTCCGCTGCGTGTACTACGGTATTTTTCCCTACAGCACCCTCGTTGCCACCACCATTTCCACCGTTTCTACTCATAGTGTTTATGAATGAATGAAATGAATGCAAATGTATGAATGATCAAAAATCATACAAAATGCAAAACACACCAAAATGAGCAAAGGATCACCTAAGTATATCTAGAAACCCGCTCTAATACCAATTGAAACTAATAATGCACAGTGTGTTCTAATATTAATCTAGAGGGGGGTGATTAGATTTTAATCGTTATTACCCAATTTTCGCATTTAGTCAAATTTACGAAAAAGCCCCAAACTAGACAATATAATATAGCAAGTGTAATATGGTGCGGAAATTAAATAACACTTGATATTTACGTGGAAACCCTCACGGGAAAAACCATGGGCTAGTAAGTAAGCCACACTCGAACCTCAAATCCACTAAATGTGTAAACCGATTACAACCTAATCCCGGTAAGTAATCACACACCTACCTAATCCCGGTATAAGTGAACCTAATCCAATTGCTTGTGAATTACGCAACCTAATCCCGGAAGCTACACAAGTCTTACTTCTCAATGAAGAGATAAAGAGCCTATGTGAATATATGAAATACTCAAAAATGCAATAAAGAGCTAGGTAACCCTATATGCTTATCTAGGATGAAGACATAACAACAAATGCAATCCTAGATATCAAGAGCTAGATGACATGTCAAAAAGCTTAGCTAAACAAGGATTATGAAAACCTAGAAAGCTATCACAGTACAACTCTCAAACATTCAAAACATTAATCTCAAACATTCAAAACACTAATCTCAAACATGTATCTAAGATATATATCAATGATATACAAGTGATAAATGAGATTGCTTGGGAAGAAAGACGCAAAATATGTAAGATGAAAGTATACAAACGTAGTTAAATTGCTTAAAGCATACCTAGAGGGGGGGGGGGGGGGGGGGGGTGAATAGGTTTTTACACCTTTTTTCAATCCCTTGAACAAACTTTCATTTGTCCCTCAAGGTAGCCTTACACACAACAAAATAAGCCAAGGAAGACATACATAGACAATATGAGAATGCAATCATAAGGGCAAGGTCTAAGTATATAATCTAGTTGTGTGAGGTATAAGAATAAATAAACACAACAACAAACTAAGCTTGTATTTCAATAGATGTTCAATGAGTTACAAGAGTGATCAAAATATCACTATACAAAAAATTACAATATACAAAAGAATCATAAATACAATAATGATCAAAAGAATGAATCCACAAACCACACTATACAAAGTCTTGCTTCACAATACATCACATGTGAATATTATGAACTAAGATAATAAAATATACAATTAAAATATAAGAGAAAGAGATAGGAAGAATTAACACAAGAGATTTTTTAACGTGGTAAAATCTCCAAGGAGGAAACATCCATGGGTTGAACTACAACCATTGGGTACTATATTATTGGAAAGTAAACATAGAACATTCACAAAGTGACCAATCTTTAGCTCACCCAACCTAGTGAAGTCTAAGCCTACCCAACCCTATTGGAAAGTGTGAAATCCCTCAATGATGCGAAACCACCATATATTGGACACCACACACAACCAACATCGATGGTAGATTAGAAATTCCTCAAGAGTACATATACCTCCCGTGTACCCCGCTCTATCGGAGTCTATGTCTAACCATACGCCTAGGCCTACCAATACAATAGCCAACTCCCTATCCGAGACACTCATGCCTCAAGGGAGCCTCCCATGCATAACTATCCGAGTCCTCCCGACTCTAGCCATGACTCATTGCTTACCTATCCGAGTCATCCCGACTCTAAGCAAGACTTCTTGCTTGGCTATCCGAGTCACCCCGACTCTAACCACGACTTCATGCCTTTTACAAGGACTTCCTAGTGTGATCATGTGAATGCAAATTATGCAAACAATCAAATCAACATAGAACATGTGATCAATACATTCTATGGCACAAATAGACCTAAACATGTGATAACACATTCAATAAAAGTCTAGATGCAAAATACGAGAATAAAACCTAAGCATGTGAAACACCAAACACATAAGCTCAAAGTCTCATTCACATATACAACACTTGAATCAAAATATATTCAAGAAGTACAAATTCAAGATGCTATCAATATACAATTAAATGCTAGATATATGAGATTTAAATCAATCAATATTCTAGCCAAAAATATAGAGCAAGGATTTGAGATTTACATCAATCAAAACCTAGATTCTCTAAATCACAATCAAATACACAAATCCTAGATTTCATCAATCAAAGGATCAAATCAAATCTCAAGGTCATTTATCACAAAATTAATTCAATCAAGTTCCAAACAACCTAAAATGCCATTCTAATCACAATACAACTCACAAACATATGTAAAATCTAGAATCATAGAAACTAGTCAACATTAGTCCATAAATTGACTTTCAATTAGAATGATAATCAAGCTATCTTTCTCAATAGCTTTTACCAAACATAAACATAGATATAGAAGAATAAACCCCAAGCAAATGGAAGGTTAAAAAGAAAGAAATCCCAAAGTTAAGTCCAATACCTTGGTTTCACGAGCTGGTTTGGAAATCAGTGTGGAACCACTAGACATCTCGATCAAACAGCCACTAAACCACTTGGAGATGATAGAGGACTCAAATATGAACACTTTCCAACTTGAATCACTCAAATCCGACTCTGGATGAGGAAGATATGGTGTTTTGAAGTTCTAAAAATCTGGAGAGATTCTTACGGGAAACTCAATTTTTTCTTTTTCAAAAATTCAAATGGAGAGAGAGAGGGAAGATATAGGAGGAGAGAGAAGACAAAAATGGCCAATGGTGTGAGGCCACATCACCCCCTGTCCGTGGGGGGCGCGTGGGCCTCATGGGGGCAGAGAACCCCCTTGGCCGTGGGGCCCACGGCCTCCCTCACGGCCAGCCCAAGTGGCCTAACGGCCTGGGCTGTCTTCTCGCACGCTCCCTCGGTTCTTCAGCCCGTATCTTGGGCATCCGAACTCCGATTTCGAATCCGTTTCTGGATTACGAACCGTGACTCTCTCACACATGACGAAGATTACATAACTTTGAAAAATGGTTGAGAAATCATCTCGGAAAACGTCGATGAAGTCAACTCAACGAATGAGAACGAAAAGTAGCGTAGCTACATCGTTTGGACTCGAAACTACATGAATGAGTAATCGAAACGACCGGAACTCAGTAAGGAATCATAATAGAGCATATTCAAGTCCAAATACAAAAATACGGAAACATACAAACACAAAGACACACACATATGCTAGTTTCCGGACATAGTCCTAGAAAATGCAAAACACAAAGTTTACCAACATAATATGAATGCATAAGCATATTTTGCCAAGTGTGTGAAAGTGATATATAAATGAAATTAAATCATGAAGGAACACATAAGTATGCCATGTGTGTGTGTGTGCCTAGCCTTGTAAAAGATACGAGGTCCTTTAATACCTTTGTTGAACAATGATGCACGAATCACTTAAAAGCCGGCTTCTTGAATGAATTGTGGTTGAGACATCCTTCGTCTTCTTAATTCTTCAATATACTAACCACTAAATATTACAAGAGAAACACGTTTTGGTATGGAATTGATGCCAACACAAACTATAAACCTTACAATCTCCCCCTTTGGCAAATTCCATGACAAAACCCCTAAACAAACACTAAAACAATTACAAATAAAATTTGGTCACAATGAGTACAATGAGTTACACATATAGACACAAATTAACAACCAAAACAAGTCTTGAACTTCAACTTGGTCTTCTCTTGATATCACCTAAAAAGAACTTAAAAGCACAAGAATATCCAAGAGACAACAAATATGGCAATATCCAATCTTAGGCAAGAAAACAGTAACATATAAGTTCAAGTGGATCAAGTATGCTCCCCCTTAATACATACTATCCATCAAAATATTCTAAGCCAAGATTCAACAACAAAAAATATACATGCCATATAGTTCAAGCTAGATACCAAATATACAAACATATAAAACCACTAAAATGAGACTAAGTAAGCTAGATTTCTCCCATGTGTTTCTCATATTTCTCCCTCTTTTTGACATGATATGAAGCCAAAGGGAAAGAGTAAGAAAATATACCTCATGAAGCTCTCTAGCCACTTGTGCCACCAAGGAAAGAAGAGCGGTGTGCGGATCTCACATATTGCCTTGTTGGAGTTGATTTTCCTTCCAAAACTTTGATCATTTCATCTTGAACAACAAGCTTGGCACTAAAGTCTTCAATCTTCCTTTGTGACGCCTCAATCAACCTACGAGATTCTTCAACCTCCGAGATTCTTCAACCTCATTCCTCAATTTTAAAGCCCAACTAGGAAGAGCGGGTGAGCTAGGGACATGGGTAGAATCAAGAGATTCACCAAAAAGCCTAAACACATCATTAGACTTTCCCTTGTCCTTGTATGTCATGGATGCCACACGTTTCTCACTCAACTTCTCTAAGGGAGGAAGCATAACATCACCATCAAGATTCCTCACACCTTTAGCTAAGCATAATTGAGTTATAAACCCCGGAAATGCCAATTTCTTATCCAAACGACTAGTACAAGCCACAATTTCAATTTGCTCCACAAGCAATTCACCAAGGTATATAGGTTTGTTAGTCACCAAGGCATATACAATCTTGATTTTGTCTCTATTAAGCTCCGAAGCATTAGTAGAACCAACAAGATTGGAGCAAACAAATAAATGCCAAAATGCACTAATTTTTGTTAACTCACCTTGCTTAATATAAGCACGTTTCCCCCACACAAAATTACTATCATCACATAGAGTCCTACCCATTAAATCAAGGTTTTCCAAGATGTCAACATAAAGGAATTCCGATTCAATGTCATCGGGCAAGTCTAGAAATTCATTAACCTTCCTAGAACAAACTCTAAAGACAACTTTCCTTATGCTTAGAGTAGCACTCGTCACAGTAGAACTAGATTTGTAAGCATGATAAAACTCTCAAACAACGGTCTCATTAGAGATTCCTAGCATGTTCACCCATGAATTCCAATTTCTACTCTTAAGCACATCATAAACATAGGATCCAACACAAGAGTCCAAGTCAATACCTCTTTCCTGAATTAGCTTTTTGCAACCAAAAATTCCCAATTCATCCACTTTGTTAGCTTTGGAAATTTTGGAAGAAATTGTAGGTTTGGACTTGTCAATGGGAGTTGAAGAAGTATTTCCACCAATCTTCTTTGCTTTTCCCATAATCTTGCTATACAAAAAAAAACACTAAAAACCAAAGTGAGAGGAAACAAAGAAACAAATTAGTAACCAATAAACATATACAAAGGCAAAACACTATATTCAACAAATCATCATGCGTATAAGAATTTATCATAGCATCTTCATGATTTATCAAAAAATAAGAATAATGCCAACAAACAACAACCTTAAAGAACATGTGAACATGTCATAAAAGAGAACAAGAATTTAGCATATTATGCTCCCCCTTGACAAGTGCCTTATCTAATCATCAAGATAGACAAATGTTCACAAAAATCACCACACAATCACATCACAAGCAATTTTATTAGATTTGCAAATAAGCTTCACATATCTAAGAGAGTTACATCAAGATTTTCAATCACTCTCATATGTCATCGAAAATTGCTAAAGTATCAAAATACTAATTAAGTAAAAGTGAGTGTGTGAAGATTTTGCTTCAAGTATATGAAAAGAAGTAGTTTGATAATCAAGCATGCAAACAATTTCAACATCTATTCATCTTAGACCTTTCCATAAAAAGGTCAAACCGGTTATCATCCGAAATTTTGCTTATAAAGAGAATAGATTTCAACATGTGAGCGTGTGTGTGCATGTGGCTCGTCAACCCATTTCTATTTGTCAACTCGAGCTCATTTGATTATTCAACTATACTTCAAAAGCCTTTTTTTTATATTTAGGCTTAAATCAAAGATTTTTTTTTTTTTTTTTTTTTATGATTCAATTCAACACTTCTTTGATTTTTCTAACAAAAACATATACTCCTCATGGCGGCTTTCACTCATCACAATGGCGTAGCCCTTTCCTACATTGGGTGGCTTCACAACCAAGGTGTGTAGCCCTTTCCATGAGGGTGCTCGTTGAGTTCTATGTTGCCGAAGCAAATGGATACCAACCATTGGTCATTTTTAAATGTACTAGTCCTTAGGACTTCAAGGTGTATCCAAAGCGAACATCAATCAAGCTCAACATACTTAACAAAACATACAAGAGAAGCAAAGTGCATTTTTGAAACCAATTTCAAGGCTTAAAAGCACATGATCTAGAAGCAAGTAAAGAGACTTACTTAAGATCTCTACTTCTCAAGAGAGTAGCTATCAAAGAATATGAAGCTCACATTATTCAAAAATTAGCCACTCAACAATCATACAAATAACAACACACTTCATGAAATAAGATCAATGTGAACACTTATCACCAAAAGATCTTAAACTAGCAAATGTCAAAGAGGACCATATAAACACTATACTAGTTCTCAATTATGACATGCTTCATGAATGTGATACAAACAATGAGTTGATAGATGAAAAATCAAGTAAGCAAGCAATATGATATAGAGATACCTTCACAAGCTATTTTCACCAAATATAATGCCTTCACCCTTTTTATGAGTCCTCTTGGCTTGTAAGTCCTCATGACTACAAGTTATAGGTGTGTCGATTCCAAGAGACTAAAGACAATGTAATCCAACTCAAACAAAAAAATGACTTTCTCTAAAAGCCATAACAAACAATGTTACCATATAGATTCCAAAAGAAACTTCTCAAAAGTTAATCAACAAATTTTGATTATCATAACAATCAAAGTGAGATAGCTAAGTTCATGTCAAGTTGTAAAGATACAAAGCAAAAAGCTAAGTTTCTTATCAACAACACTAGTCTTAAAGCTAACTCACATGTGTAAGTTACACTAATGGTAAGAGCACTCACCCTTGACAAATTTTGTCTTGGGTGGACATACACGAACATCATCAAGATTCTCTTTGACCACAATGTTGAACCTAGAGTAAAGTTCTTCCACAACTTGTTTCACAATAATATCATTAATACTCTTTTTCTCAACATTGTTAGCAACACATGCATGGTCAAATTTTGAAGGATATGCATTCTTCACCTTCCGGACATTCTTAACATGCTTTGAAAAATTATCATGCTTTCCATATTCAAAAGCTTTAGCATGCATAGAATTAGGTCCAATCTCTCTATTCCTAGATGCATTTTCTAAGTTGCAATATTCAATGAATTTATAGCACTTAGGCTTGATATGGCCTAAGGTATTGCAAAAATGACATATGGGAACAAAAGGAGAGATTTTACCTTCCGGTGGTGGTGGAGGACAAATGGGAGTTTCAAGGGGTACCTTATTCTTCAATTTGTTCTTCTTCTTGGAACGTCTCTTCTTAGGAGCTTTCTCTTCAATGATAGCTTCGCTAGTAGGAAGTGATGCTTCTATGAGCTTCTCTTCAACCACCGCTACACTTGAGCTACCTAAGTTCATATTAGAGATGATCCTATCCTTTTCAAGCAAAATACCCTCAACTTCGCAAAGCTTCTTGTCAAGAGCATTCTTTTCACGCAAGAGCCTACGAGTTATAGCAACAAACTCATCCACTTGAATCTTGATCAAGTCCTCCTTCTCATCAATCTCACTTAAGGCTATTTTCAACTTCTCCTCAAGAAACTTCACCTTAGCCAAAAGATCAATGTAGGTCGGATTATCATTTAAACACTCTTGATGACTTTGATCAATCTCCTTATCCAACGAATCTTGATTTACATCCTCTAGAGTAGAGTGAGAAGCCATGAATGCAACAAAGTTGCTCACTAGCTCTTCTTCACTAGAAGACTCATCACTTGAGCTCTCCTCATCACTAGAGTCATCATCTTCACTCTATGTAGCCGCCATAGCCTTTCCCTTCTTGTCCTTCTTAGAATCACCACTAGGACAATCCGAAGCATAGTGTCCAAGCTTCCTGCACTTGAAGTATTGAACCTTCCTATTGCTCTTAGCATGGCCACTCCTCTCATGAGGTGTGTAAGGATTCCCGTTGTTTTTAATTGGCTTATTTCGTGATCAAATCATATGTGGGGATCATGTAAGGGTAGCTTAAGAATGTGTTCAAGCTCAAGGCCCTTGCAAGTGTTAAGCACTCCGAAGGTAATACTCTAAGTGCTTACTTGTCTTGAAGAGATAGTTGCACACACTCACAACTCATGCATATGTTTATTCTTTGTATGTTGTGGTTCGTATGGTTGTGCATTAATGTTCAATTAACATCTCTTCTTGCTTGTTATTTTGATTGCATCTTGTGATTATATGTCATAGCATTTTAGACTTTTAGGATGCATCTTAATTTACCTTTTTACCCCTTGCATGTTTACTTGTGGGGTTCAAAGGTGTGGGCTGTGCGCTGGTCCTCAAGCGCCTGACCAGCGCAGCTCACCAGCGTAGATCGCCCAGTGGTCTGCCGCTGGTCATGCGCTGGTCCACACCAGCGCAAGCCCACCAGTGCTAATCGCCCAGTGGTGCTCCGCTAGTCGTGCACCTGTGTGAGCGTTGGTCGTCAAGTGCATGTGCAAAAATGTGCTTGTGCGTTGGTCGTGCGCCTGTCGTCCAGCGCAGGTCCACCAGCGCACAGAGCAATTTTCTGGCGTGTTTTCAAAACGACCTCACTTCACTTATGGCCCCTATATATATGCTAACTTGATTTTAGGTCATTCAAGAGAGTTCATATTCAAGCTTCATACTTAGGATATTTTTCAAGACAAGAAAAATACACAAAGAACTCATTTTTAATTACTCAAACACTTTTTTCATGATCATCATTCATCATCTAGCATCATCTTTGATCATCTAGATGTCATCTAGCATGGATTCTTCATCATACTTTGCTTGGTAAGCTTTTCACTAATATCTTACATATTTTGTGTTTCTCTTATCTAGCAATCTCAATTAATTACTTGTTTGTTATTTTGTATGCTTTGGATACAAGATTGAGATTAGTATGATGTATGTTTGAGAAGTTGTATTGTGCTAGCAAATTAGGTCTTGTGCTTAATATTGATTAGCTAAACTAATTGACATGTCATTTAGTTTTGATATCTAGGATTGTTCTTAATTGCAATTTCATCATCTTAGATAAGCATATAGGGTTTCCCTTACTCTATGTTGCATTTGGATATTCATATATTCACTTAGGGTTGTTATTCTCTTCTAGAGAAAGTAAGTCTTGTGTGTAGCAACCGGGATTAGGTTGCTTAGATCGCAAGCAAATTGAACTAGGTTCACTCATACCGGGATTAGGTAGGTGTGTGATTACTTCCGGGATTAGGTTGTAATTGTTTACACATTTAGTGGATTCGAGGTTCGAGTGTGGCTTACTTACTAGCCCGTGGTTTTTCCCGTGAGGGTTTCCACATAAAAATCAAGTCTTATTTAATTTCCGCTTATTTTACTTGATTTATTGCTTTATCTATTTAGGGGTAATTTCGTAATTTTGACTAACACAAAAAATTGGGTAAAAAGCGTAAAATCTATTCAGCACCCCTCTAGATAGTTTTATACACACCGTGCTATAATTAGTTTCAAGGTGGAGTAAAGGACTTCTTGACTTCCTTGTCCCTTGAGTACTTGCCACTTGACTTGACACCTTTCCTCATGAACTTCCTAAACTTCCTAACCAATAACGCCATCTCCTCATCATCATCGCTACTACTAGCTTCCTTGACAACCTTGAGAGCTAAACCCTTGTTCTTAGCCTTTGGTTTCATACACGCCTCAAAAGTTTGAAGAGATCCTAGCAACTCATCTATGCTCATGACGTCAACGTCTTTGCTCTCTTTAATGGCGGTAACCTTGGCTTTGAACCTCTTTGGAAGTGATCTAAGAATCTTCCAATTTAGCCTCTCACCGGAGATAGGAGTACCAAGTGCTTGGCATTGGTTGGCGATGTCTAGTAGCTTATCTTGGAAGTCAACAAACTTGTCTTCCTCACCCATTTGCAAAACCTCAAATTGGGAAGTAAACAATTTAAGACGAGACTTCTTCACCGCTTTAGTCCCCTCATTGGTGACTTGGAGAGCCTCCCATGCCTCCTTTGCGGTTTCTAGGTTTTAAATGTAGGAAAATTGCCTACTATCAACACCTCCGAAAATAGCATTCACCGCCCGATGATGCCATTTTGCTAACTCAAACTCATTAGTAGACCACTCACTCCTAGGCTTGGAAACGGTCACTCCATTCTCAATCTTGTTAGGAGCAAGGTAACCTTCTTCAACGGTCATCCAAGCTCTCTTATCAACAGATCGAATGTAAGCCTTCATCCTTAATTTCCAAAACCCATAGTTGTGACCCTTGAGAAGAGGAGGCCTAGAATTCAAAGCCCCTTCGGTCATCACATCATCTTGGAAAACCATACTAGCAAAAACCTAAGCAATCCACACGTAAGTAAAAATCGGATCTCGTCGAGTGCCGTCCGACGACCCGCTCTGATACCAATTGAAAATATACAAACGTAGTTAAATTGCTTAAAGCATACCTAGAGGGGAGGTGAATAAGTTTTTACACCTTTTTTCAATCCCTTGAACAAACTTTCGTTTGTCCCTCAAGGTAGCCTTACACACAACAAAATAAGCCAAGGAAGACATACATAGACAATATGAGAATGCAATCATAAGGGCAAGGTCTAAGTATATCATCTAGTTGTGTGAGGTATAAGAACAAATAAACACAACAACAAAGATAGCTTGTATTTCAATAGATGTTCAATGAGTTACAAGAGTGATCAAAATATCACTATACAAAAAATTACAATATACAAAAGAATCATAGATACAACAATGATCAAAAGAATGAATCCACAAACCACACTATACAAAGTCTTGCTTCACAATACATCACATGTGAATATTATGAACCAAGATAATAAAATATACAATTAAAATATAAGAGAAAGAGATAGGAAGAATTAACACAAGAGATTTTTTAACGTGGTAAAACCTCCAAGGAGGAAACATCCACAGGTTGAACTACAACCATTGGGTACTATATTATTGGAAATTAAACATAGAACATTCACAAAGTGGCCAATCTTTAGCTCACCCAACCTAGTGAAGTCTAAGCCTACCCAACCCTATTGGAAAGTGTGAAATCCCTCAATGATGCGAAACCACCATATATTGGACACCACACACAACCAACATCGATGGTAGATTAGAAATTCCTCAAGAGTGCATACACCTCCCGTGTACCCCGCTCTATCGGAGTCTATGTCTAACCATACGCCTAGGCCTACCAATACAATAGCCAACTCCCTATCCGAGACACTCATGCCTCTAGGGAGCCTCCCATGCATGACTATCCGAGTCCTCCCGACTCTAGCCATGACTCCTTGCTTACCTATCCAAGTCATCCCGACTCTAGGCAAGACTTCTTGCTTAGCTATCCGAGTCACCTCGACTCTAACCAAGACTTCATGCCTTTTACAAGGACTTCCTAGTGTGATCATGTGAATGCAAATGATGCAAACAATCAAATCAACATAGAACATGTGATCAATACATTCTATGGCACAAATAGACCTAAACATGTGATAACAAATTCAATAAAAGTCTAGATGCAAAATACGAGAATAAAACCTAAGCATGTGAAACACCAAACACATAAGCTCAAAGTCTCATTCACATATACAACACTTGAATCAAAATATATTCATGAAATACAAATTCAAGATGCTATCAATATACAATTAAATGCTAGATATATGAGATTTAAATCAATCAATATTCTAGCCAAAAATATAGAGCAAGGATTTGAGATTTACATCAATCAAAACCTAGATTCTCTAAATCACAATCAAATACACAAATCCTAGATTTTATCAATTAAAGGATCAAATCAAATCTCAAGGTCATTTATCACAAAATTAATTCAATCAAGTTCAAAACAACCTAAGATGCCATTCTAATCACAATACAACTCACAAACATATGTAAAATCTAGAATCATAGAAACTAGTCAACATTAGTCCATAAATTGACTTTCAATTAGAATGATAATCAAGCTATCTTTCTCAATAGCTTTTACCAAACATAAACATAGATATAGAAGAATAAACCCCAAGCAAATGGAAGGTTAAAAAGAAAGAAATCCCAAAGTTAAGTCCAATACCTTGGTTTCACGAGCTGGTTCGGAAATCAGTGTGGAACCACCAGAAATCTCGATCAAACAGCCACCAAACCACTTGGAGATGATAGAGGACTCAAATATGAACAGTCTCCAACTTGAATCATTCAAATCCGACTCCGGATGAGGCAGATATGGTGTTTTGAAGTTCTGAAAATCTGGAGAGAAAATCTTACGGGAAACTCAATTTTTTCTTCTTCAAAAATTCAAATGGAGAGAGAAGACAAAAACGGCCAATGGTGTGAGGCCACGTCACCCCCTGGCCGTGGGGGGCGCGTGGGCCTCACGGGGGCAGAGAGCCCCCTTGGCCGTGGGGCCCACGACCTCCCTCATGGCCTGGATTGTCTTCTCGCGCGCTCCCTTGGTTCTTCAGCCTGTATCTTGGGCATCCGAACTCTGATTTTGAATCCTTTTCCGGATTACAAACCGTGACTCTCTCATGCACGACGACGACTACACAACTTTGAAAAACAGTTGAGAAATCATCTCGAAAAACGTCGATAAAGTCAACTCAACGAATGAGAACGAAAAGTAGCGTAGCTACATCGTTTGGACTCGAAACTACATGAATGAGTAATCGAAATGACCGGAACTCAATAAGGAATCATAATAGAGCATATTCAAGTCCAAATACAAAAATACGGAAACATACAAACTCAAAGACACACACATATTAAAATCGATCAAGTCTGTATAGCGCCTATCCCATTCTCATCAGGTCTTCAGATGGGCGCTGTATAAACAGTGCTTTCAACAGTGCCTTGTACAGCGCCTTACACAAGTATGCAATCCTAAGGCTAATGCATGACAAGGCTTTTGGACATACAAGATGCAATTAATAAAGCATGCAAGAAAAGATGTTAAAGAACATTTATGCACAAAAATAAGACACACAACATACAAGAATTAAATATATGCATGAGTTGTGAGTGTGTGCAACTATCTCTTCAATGCAAGTAAGCACTTAGAAATTACCTTTGGTGCTTATCAATGATGATGTCTTCAAAGGGCATTTGAACTTGAACATCAAAACCTAAGCTACCCTTACAATGAATCCCCAACATGTGGTTTGATCACGAAATGAGCCAATCAACCAACGGGAACCTTACACCTAGTTTCATTCACAAAGCTAACACTTGAATAAATCATATACATGAAGCATATATTAAAGATATTAGAAACATATAAACAAATCCTAGAGAAATGAGATAATATCTTCAAACTTCTTCTAGTAAACAATTAGAGCATGTATTCAAATATTCAATTAAGTGAATCCAATCAAAGCTCTAAAAACATACATGCATTTGCTATTTTCGAATATGATCAATCAATGAAACATAGCACAACTAGGAATCATTTATCATTTGAATATCAATAATCAATGCTCAAATATTCCTAGATACAAAGCTAATCACAATACAACTCACAATCATGTGAAAACATAGGTTTAGAAAACCTAACTCACATTTGAGAATCTAACCATTATAAAATTAGCTTTCAATTTGAAGCCTACAAACCTAATAACACTTGAACAAGAACATACACATATATAGGAAGAAAGCCCAAGGTAATTGAATATCAATTAATCTCAAGAACACAAAAGTTTGAACAATTACCTAGAACAAGTAGGTGCAGTCCGAAAATGGTGATGAACCAAATGAAAGCTTGATAAAATGACCTCAAGGTTGCCTAGGGTTTGTAGAGGACTCCAATATGAAGATTCTCCAACTTGAATCACTCAAATCTGATGAAAGATGAGAGAGATATGGTGTTTGAAAGTTGGGAGAAAATCTAAAGAAAAATACTGCACATAATTCTTCACCACCACGCACACATTTGAATTTTGGTGGAGGGAATTCTAACGACAAAGATTTATCCGGTGTGGTAAGCTCACACGAGAAAACCTTTAAATGACCAATAGAAGGATATGCCAAGTCAACACATAAGTGTGATTGAGCAAGGCACACCAAAGATTATGTGCATGCAATGCACACAATAAAAATCTATTAAATCAACAAATACAAACATGCAGCTCGTGAATCATATGAAGTTTTAGTTTTTGATTGCCGAGAGCTTCACGGGATAGAGACCTTTATTTAGCGCGAGCCTCACGCACCCTCCAAGGCCAACTGGCCAAGGGGTGCAAACGGCAATTTGCCATCTCTTTTCCCCTTTGCTCACTTCTCGTGTTCTTTGACCGTTCTCCGATCTTCGAACTCCGAATTCGAATTTGTTCTCGGATTACGAACCAGGACTCTCTCATGGACAAGGGCATCAACAAAACTTTCATTAAAAATATGAAAATCAAAAAGACAAAAACCATGTACGATAAATGTACGGAAAGTTTCGTAACCTCCTACACGGAACTCGAAAACTAATGAGTGAATAACCGAAATGACCAGAACTCAACAAGAAATCATTTGAGAACATATTCAAGTCCAAATCACTTACACACAAACAAATAAACACAAGATCACATAAATATGCAATTTCCTAGAAATAGTCCTAGTACATGCAATTTCACAATGTTTATTAAATTAAATCTAATGCATGTGCATACTTCAACAAGTGTGTGAATGTGTTATAACAATGGTGTACAACTATATAGGGACACATATGAATGCCATGTGTGTGTGTGCCTTAAGGCCTTGCAAGAGGATAGAGGTCTAAGTATACCTTTGATGCTTTCTCTTCTTGAAGGCTTCACTTTGCTTGATATGTTGTCCAATTTCCTTGAAGCTTGTTAAACCGTGAATCCAAGACAACTAATCAATACAAAGGAAATATCGTTTTGATATAGAATAGTGCCAACACAACCCAAAAACCTAACATCTCAACTCATTGTTTGTTCCACTTCATGAAGCATGTCATATTAGAGAACTAATATAGTGTTTATATGGTCCTCTTTGACATTTGCTAGTTTAAGATCTTTTGTTGATAATTGTTCACATTGATCTTAATCATGTTGTGTGCTATTGTTTATATGATTGTTGAGTGGCATGTTTTGAAAAATATGAGCTTCATATTCTTTAAAAGCTACTCTCTTAAGAAGTAATGATCTTAAGTAAGTCTCTTTGTATTGCTTTTTGATCATGTGCTTTTAAGCCATAAAACTTGGTTTCAAAAATGCACTTTGCTTCTCTTGTATGCTTGGTTAAGTATGTTGAGTTTGATTAATCTAAGTTTTGGATACAACTTGAAGTCCTAGGACTAGTATGTTTAAAGATGACCTATGGTTGGTATCCATTTGCTTCGGCAACATAGTACTCAATGAGCACCCTCATGGAAAGGGCTACACACCTTGGTTGTGCAGCCGCCCAATGTAGAAAAGGGCTACGCCATTGTGATGAGTGAAAGCCACCATGAGGTGTATATGTTTATGTTAGAAAAATCAAAGAAGTGTTGAAATGAATCATTAAAAAAAATTCTTTGATTCAAGCCTAAAACAAAACAAAAAAGACTTAATGGAGTATAGTTAAATAATCAAATTAGCTTGGGTTGTCAAATAGAAATGGAATGACAAGCCACATGCACACACAACACTCACATGTTGAAATCTATTCTCTTTAAAAGCAAAATTTCGGATGATAATCGGTTTGACCTTTTTATGGAAAGGCTTAAGATGAATAGATGTTGAAAATGTTTGCATGTTTGATTATCAAAGTACTTCTTTTCATATACTTGAAGCAAAATCTTCACACACTCACATTTGCTTATTTGGTATTTTGATACTCTAGCAATTTTTTGAAGAAATATGAGAGTGATTGAAAATCTTGGTGTTACTCACTTTGCTATTTAGAGCTTATTTGAAAATCTATTAAAATTGCTTGGTGATGTGATTGTGTGGCGATTCAAGTGAAAAATTGTCTATCTAGATGTTAGATAGGGCATTTATCAAAGGGGAACATTACATGCTAAATTTTTGTTCTCTTTTATGATATGTTCACATGTTCTTCAAAATTGTTATTTGCTGGCATTATTCTTGTTTTTGATCAATCATTAAGATGCTATGATAATTCCTTATATGCATATTGATTTGTTCAAAAATGATGTCTTTGCTTTTGTATATGTTTATTGGTCACTAACTTGCTTTGATGTTTCCACTCATGTTTGTTTTTCGTGTTTTAGTGATACTCTACACAAAGTCATGGGGAAATCCAAGAAAGTTGGAAATAACAACTCTTCTAAGCCTATTGACAAACCCAATCCTACTTCTTTCAAGATAGCCAAAAATAACAAGTTGAAACTTTTGGAGATTTTTGGGCGTAAAAAGATTATTCAAGAAAAAGGTATGGATTTGAATTCTTGTAGTGGTTCTTATGTCCACAAGGTCATTGTTGAAAGAAAATGGATTAATATGCTAGGAATAGTGAATGAAACCATGGTTAGAGAATTCTGTCATGTGTATATGGAAAATACTTTCTTTGAAAATGCCTTGTTGGATTTGAAAGGTGTTGTCTTTAGAGTCAACTTGAGGATCTTGGATGAGTTTCTTGAGTTATCCTATGATATTGAGTCAGATTTTCTTGATGTTGATGTCTTGGAGAACCTTAATGAGATGGGTAGAACTTTTTGTGACAATGATGATTTTGAGTGGGGAAAACGAGCCTTTATTAGGCAAAGTGAGTTGACTAAGGTTAATGCCTTTTGGCATCTATTTATTTGTGTCAATCTTGTTGGATCTTCTAATGCTACCGAACTAAACAAAGAGAAGATCAAGATTGTGTATGCCTTAGTGACTAACAAACCCATAAACCTTGGTGAAGTGCTTATGGAACATATTGAGATTGCGGCTTGTTCAACTCGTTTGGACAAGAAGTTGGCATTTCCGAGGTTTAGCTCTCATTTGTGTTTGGCTAAAGAGTTGAAGAATCAAGATGATGATGTGCTACTTCCTCCTTTAGAGAACTTTAGTGATAAACGTCTAGCTACCATGTCATATAAGGAAAAGGGGAAGTCTTGTGATACATTTAGGCTCTTTGGAGAATCTTATGATTTAAGCCTTGTATCTAGCACAACTATTCTTCCAAAATGGGCTATGCAATTGAAGAGTGAGGTTGAAGAGTCAAGAAGGATGATTGAGGCGTCACAAAAGAAGATTAAAGAACTCAATGCTAAGGTAGTGCTACAAGATGTGAAGTTCAAAGAATTGGAAAGCAAAGCATCTACTACAAAGCATTATGTGAGATCATCAAATCGCACAACATTCCTTGGTGGCACAAGTGGCTAGAAATGGTCTTGAGGCATATTTTCTTACTCTTTCTTTTTGAAATATGGGAGATATGGGGAGATATATGATAGTTTCTAGCTTGCTTAGTCTCATTTTTTTTAATTTTTTTTGGTTTTTGGTGTTTTTGGTATCAAGTTTGAACTTTATGTCATGTAATATTTTTTGTTTATCTTGGCAAGAATATTTTGTTGGATATGAAATTCCCTTAAGCAATAAAATGTAATATATACCTAGAAGGGGTGTGAATAGGTATAGGCCCAAATTCTTCCAATATACAAAAAATATGCGGAATACAACAATTAAAAGCACACTTGATGAATCTTAACAATTGAATTGATTTAACCAACACATGTGAAAATCAATATACAAGTAATGCAATCAATACAAACATATGGAAGATAAAGAAACATAAAAATGAAACTTGACACAAGTATTTTTACGTGGTAAAACCTCAAAGAGGAAACATCCATGGGTTGATACCACAACCACCGGCAAAGCAATCCGCTATATGAAAAGGACTTACACATTCAAGCTATCAACACATGATATCCGCTCAAGCTATCACCTCCTAATCTACCCTCGGGCCTACTGAACTACCAAGCCTACTTCCTATCCAAGATGTGTCCTACACCTCTAGGAAGCAACTTCCTGTCCAAGACGCTCACGTCTCTAGGAAGATTTCTTGTTTGACTATCCGAGTCCTCCTGACTCTAATCAAGACTTCTTGCTTGGCTATCCGGAACACTTTCCTAGCCAAGACTTCTTGCTCAAGACAAAGCTTCACTCACTTTGCAAGAGACTTCCACCTATTACAAGGCAATGATCTAAGTGATGTAAATGATGCAAATCACAATCAAATGAAGCAAGATGATCAATCAAGCTCTATGAACATGCTTAGTGACAATCTAGAATATGCTTTCAACAAACAATCACAAATGTATCTAGAAATCAAAGCATGTGAATCAATAAGAACAAGATATGAATATTCAATATTTCACACAAAAATCTTAGTTCTTAGATAATGAAATTAAACCTAAAAAATAACATGTGGCACATCATATACAACATTTCTAGAATCAATTTCAAGATAGGTCAAGTTTAGCTAAATATGTTCAATTGAGATCACAAGGCTAAAACTCAACAATCAATAGATCAACCACCCCTAGAATATGATCTAACAACATTCTAAACACATATCATCTATCAATTAGGAAGATTAAAATAGATGGATCAAAAGATGAAGTGAGAAGAAGAAGTTTCACATACAAAAGTTGAGTCACGAACTGAAATCAGCTCACTGTGAAAAATCACAAACTCAAATGACTCTAAAAATGCTTGGGGTTTGTAGCTCTCTTCAAGACCAACAATTTTTGCTTTTGAATCACTCAATTAGGAGTTGATTTGAGAGAGATATGATCAAAATAATAAATCAAAAGTTGTAGAGAATTCTGCACGGGATTTCGAATATAAATGGAGGGAAAAGAGATGGAGAAGAGAGAGGAAGACGTGAGCTAATCAGAGGCTGCCACATCAGCACCCCATGTGGGGCGTGTGGGCCACATGGGACCAGAGGGGTGCTCTGGCCGTGGGTCCCACGGCTCCCACACGTGGTGAGCAATGCATGGCCTTTGGCCATGCTTGCCTCTCGCGCGCTCCCTCACGTTCTTCAGCCGTATCTTGGGCATCCGAACTCCGATTTCGAATCTGTTTTTGGATTACGAACCGTGACTCCCTCACGCATGACTATGACTACAAAACTTTGAAAAATGGTTGAGAAATCATCTTGGAAAATGACGATGAAGTCAACTCAACGAATGAGAATGCAAAGTAGCGTAGCTACATCATTTGGACTCGAAACCTTATGAATAAGTAACCGAAACGAATGGGTCTCAATAAGGAATCAAATAAGAACATATTCAAGTCAAAAAATACAAAACATACAAACAAACAAACACAAATTCACACAAGTATGCCATATCAAAGAGATAGTCATGAAACATGCAAATCTACAATGTTTGTCTATAAGAGACCAATGCATGTGCATACTCAAAAGTGTGTGAATGTGTTATACCAAATGTTTGCACTACGATGTAGGGACACACATGTATTAATTGTGTGTGTGTGCGCTTACGCCTTGCAAGAGGAAGAAGAATCTAGATACCTTAGCATCCGAGTACTCGATGTTCCTCTTGAAGACGATATTTGCAAAATACGTTGCTTTTCTTCTTTGAAGCTTCCTTTCACCAAGAACAACCTAAGCAACTAATCATTACAAATAAAGAGCGTTTTACAATGGAATCAAGCCAACAATGATCTAGGATCTTACAATCTCCCCCTTTGGCTATTCCATGGCAAAACCTCATCCTCACCATACAATGTTCACTCCAATAAACTCAATGTTGATAGCATTCTCTCATCCTCACATTACAAAGAAATCCCTAGACTAAAAAGTCTTCAAGTCTTCATGAGTCTTCAAGAATTCCTTCTTTGAACTTCAAGGTACCTATGAGAGACAATAGCAAACCAAACAAGAGATCTTCTCTAAAGAAGAATGGTGAGATATCATCATATAAACAAATACAAAACTTCCCTTATCTCAAACAAAAAATGCATTATCTCAAGTGTATGAATGTTTTCAAATTAAAGCTCTTCCTAAGATCCTTAACACAATTAGGCAAGAATTATTTTCTCCCCCTTAAGACAAGAATTCTTCCCGTTAAGACAAATTCTCAATAAAAGCACAAAGAGGAATTTCCCACACATTTGGAACATTTCTCCACACATTGTGAGAGGTATACATTTTTCTCCCCTATATTAAACATGGATTCCCCCATATCAAACATGGTGAGGTATACAATTTCTCCCCCTTTTTGTCAAGGAATAGACAAAGGACACAAAAGATAAAGAATGAGATATTAAGTAAACAAATCGTATAGAAAGCTAAGTTGAATAAACTAAAGCTCCCCCTTAACATATGCTCCACATATTATCTTCAAGTAGATTTGTTCACAAGGGACTCACACATTCACACATTCAAGCAATAAGAGAAAATATTTCATCACTTTTGAAAGTCCAAGAGAGAATCATAGATTTTCATTAATCTCTCAAAAATATTCTCACATTGCTAATGAATCAAGCACATAAGCAAAATGTGTGTTGTGTGAATGCTTCTCACATATATAGAAGGAGTAATTGTGATATCAACATGCAAACTCTATCCACACCTATCCATCTAAAGCATTTCCAAAAATAGGTCAAACCGATATTCGTCCGGGTTTTTGCTTTTAAAAAGAATAGATATCAACATATGAGCATGTGTGTGCATGTGACTTGTTTTCCCGTTTCTGTTTGTCAACCCGAGCTTTTTCATAATTCTCAACTATACACCATTAAGCCTTTTATTTTTCATTTCTTTTAGGCTTAGAATCAAAGATTTTTTTTTTAAATGATTCTTTTCAACACTTCTTTGATTTTTCTAACATAAACATATACACCTCATGGCGGCTTTCACTCATCACAATGGCGTAACCCTTTCCTACATTGGGCAACTTCACAACCAAGGTATGTAGCCCTTTCCATGAGGGTGCTCATTGAATACTATGTAGTGCCGAAGCAAAATGGATACATACCATAGGTCATCTATCATGCACTAAGCAATAGGCTTCTAGATGCATCCATAATCTACATATTTTCAACCACATATACTCAAAACTAAAACATACAAGAGAAGCATTAGCACACTTTTTCAAAAAATAAATTTTCAAGCTCAAGTGCATGATCTAGAAACAATAAGAGTTATTTATTTAAGATCATTACTTCTCAAGTGAGTAGCTCTCAAAGATATTGATATTCAAATAAAGTTTTGCTCATCAAGCCACTCATAATCACACATAGACAATAATCAACACAATCATGTCAATGAATCTTAGAAGAGTTTTAAACCTCTTTTTGTCCAAGGACTTGGTGAACAAGTCAGCAAGTTGATTTTTAGTAGGCATATGCTCTAGAGAAACAATAGAATGTTTAACATGTTTTCTAATGAAATGAAGCCTAATATCTATGTGCAATGATATCATGCATACATAGAGTTGAAAAGATGAAATAGAAAGCAAGCTTTTAGAGTAGAGAAATACCTTAGCAAGCTTTTTCACCAATGAAAGGTCTCCGCTCTTTTTATGAGCTTTCTTAGCTTGTTTGTCCTCATGACAACAAGTTGTTGGTGTGTCATCCCAAGAAAATAAAGACCAAATAGTTTCAACTTAAACAAACACATGAAAATGACTTTCTCTAAAAGTCTTAACAAAAATTTTCACCAAATAGATTTCAAAATTCAACTTCTTTAAAGTTAATCAACAAATTTTGACTATCATAGTGAGTATGAGAATATTAAGTTCATGTACTGACTAGAGACACCAAGTTTGAATACTAGACCTAGCACATTAAAAATGGCATAGTCAAGCATCAAACTTAGAACTCTTATCGAACAAGAACAAAAATATTCTCATATGTGCTACTCAATCAAGTATGAGAGCACTCACCTTTGACCATATTGGTCTTAGGTGAACCAACACAAACAACATCATGATCATTAGGTATGGTAATATGAAATCTAGAAGATAAATCATCAACTATCTTCTTCATTAAAATATCAATCATATTAAACTCATCATTGTTACCACGCACAAATATTTCATCAAGACTCTTCAAATGATCATGGTTAACAGTTTTTTTAACCAACTTCTTCTCAACATATTTCTTAACATGATTATTATTAACATGCATGTCATTCTTTTCAATCCAAATTTTCTTGGTAGGTTTCTTCACATGAATATGATCAATATGCACATTTCACAAAGCATCAAAGCTAGTGTCATGTTTAGAAACTTTCAAAGAAGATTTATCCATTTCACAAGAATGCACATTATTTTTCTTAACCCAAACTTTCCTTGTTGATTTCTTTTCATTAACATGTTCATCATGCATAGTCTCTAATGCCCTAACATGTTTAGAAACAACCAAAGGAAATCTTTTCATCTCACTAGCATGCATCTCATTCCCTGGTTCGCATTGTCTAATATACTTGTAGCATTTAGGTTTGATATGCCCTACAACATTGCAAAAATGACAAACCGGAATAAACTTAGAGATGTTATGTTTAGCTCTAGACTTAAACACATGCTTAGGAGAATGATTAGGTAACTTTTTCACATTTTTATCATGTTCCACATTTCCTAGTTTGCATTGCCTAGCATATTCATAACACTTAGGCCTAATGTGACCAACCACATTACAATAATGACAGACCGGAATGAATTTAGAAAAGTTACCTTTTGGGTGTGCATGCTTTGGTTGAGAAGTCGGTTGAGAAGTTCCATAGCTCTTCTTGTCTTTGTCTTTGATGTTAGAAGGAATAGTAGTTGAGTCTTTCTTCTTCTTGGACTTTCTTGACTTGTTCTTGGTTGTAGGAGTCTTCTTAACTTCTTCTACAAAGCCCAAGCCACTCATATCTCCATGATGCTTTCCAAGCTTTATTACTTCATCAAGCTTAATGGCTCCAATCTTCAAGCCATTAATTGACTCTTTAAGAGATTTGACTTCATCTTTAAGCTCACACTCCTTTATCTTCATGATACTTAAAGAGTTCTCTTTTTGCTTAATCTCTCCTTCCATGGCAAACAACTTCATAGTAAAGTCTTCTTTTAGATCATCTAGCTCTTGAGCACTTTCCTCCACCTTAGAGACATACTTTTCAATGGTCTTTTCATGCTCCTTGATGACTTCACTTTGCTTGCTCATCTTCTTTTCATTAACAAGAGCTTTAAAGATCACCACTAAATTGGCATTGATCAACTTCAACTTGTTGTTCTCTTCATTCTTTTGTTGAAGGACCTTGTCATTGAAGCTTATATAATCTTGATTTGAGGAGGCTTTGAACTCTTCATCATTGGAGGAGATTTCACTATCTTCACTACTTAAAGAGTTTTCACTTTCCTCATTACTTGAGGACTCTTCACAACTATCCTCAAATCTTCCTTCATATATAGCCACATGAGCAATGTAATTGCTAGTAGATTCTCGATCATTCAAGGACTCCTCTTCCTCTACTACATCACTCACACTCATCCATGATTTATCATTGATGGCTCTAATGTAGGCTTTCATTGTATTTCTCCAAAAGGTGTAGTTACCACTATCCAAGAGTGGAGGTTTAGCACTAGAAGCACCTTCCAGCATTGAATCACCCATAGCTACAAAAATGAACAATACACAAAAAAAAAAAAAAAAACACAACAAAACACAAACACTATAATACAGATCTATCTAATTACTTCTAGACACCCGTTCTGATACCAATTGAAATTCCCTTAAGCAATATAGTGTAATATATACCTAGAGGGGGGGTGAATAGGTATAGGCCCAAATTCTTCCAATATACAAAAAATATGCGGAATACAACAATTAAAAGCACACTTGATGAATCTTAACAATTGAATTGATTTAACTAACACATGTGAAAATCAATATACAAGTAATGTAATCAATACAAACTCATATGGAAGATAAAGAAACATAAAAACGAAACTTGACACAAGTATTTTTACGTGGTAAAACCTCAAAGAGGAAACATCCACGGGTTGATACCACAACCACCGGCAAAGCAATCCACTATATGAAAAGGACTTACACACTCAAGCTATCAACACATGATATCCGCGCAAGCTATCACCTGCTAATCTACCCTCGGGCCTAGTGAACTACCAAGCCTACTTCCTATCCAAGATGTGTCCTACACCTCTAGGAAGCAACTTCCTATCCAAGATGCTCACGTCTCTAGGAAGATTTCTTGCTTGACTATCCGAGTCCTCCCGACTCTAATCAAGACTTCTTGCTTGGCTATCCAGAACACTTTCCTAGCCAAGACTTCTTGCTCAAGACAAAGCTTCACTCACTTTGGAAGAGACTTCCACCTATTACAAGGCAATGATCTAAGTGATGCAAATGATGCAAATCACAATCAAATAAAGCAAGATGATCAATCAAGCTCTATGAACATGCTTAGTGACAATCTAGAATATGCTTTCAACAAACAATCACAAATGTATCTAGAAATCAAAGCATGTGAATCAATAAGAACCAGATATGAATATTCAATATTTCACACAAAAATCTTAGTTCTTAGATGATGAAATTAAACCTAGAAAATAACATGAGGCACATCATATACAACATTTCTAGAATCAATTTCAAGATAGGTCAAGTTTAGCTAAATATGTTCAATTGAGATCACAAGGCTAAAAATCAACAATCAATAGATCAACCACCCCTAGAATATGATCTAACAACATTCTAAACACATATCATCTATCAATTAGGAAGATTAAAAGAGATGATCAAAAGATGAAGTGAGAAGAAGAAGTTTCACATACAAAAGCTGAGTCACGAACTGAAATCAGCTCACTGCGAAAAATCACAAACTCAAATGACTCTGAAAATGCTTGGGGTTTGTAGCTCTCTTCAAGACCAACAATTTTTGCTTTTGAATCACTCAATTCGGAGTTGATTTGAGAGAGATATGATCAAAATAATAAATCAAAAGTTGTAGAGAATTCTGCACGGGATTTTGAATATAAATGGAGGGAAAAGAGATGGAGAAGAGAGAGGAAGATGTGAGCCAATCAGAGGCTGCCATGTCAGCACCCTGTGTGGGGCGTGTGGGCCACACGGGACTAGAGGGGTGCTATAGCCGTGGGTCCCATGACTCCCACACATGGTGAGCAATGCATGGCCTTTGGCCATGCTTGCCTCTCGCGCTCCCCCTCACGTTCTTCAGCCGTATCTTGGGCATCCGAACTCCGATTTTGAATCCATTTTCAGATTAAAAACCGTGACTCCCTCATCCACGACTATGACTACAAAACTTTGAAAAATGGTTGAGAAATCATCTTGGAAAATGACGATGAAGTCAACTCAACGAATGAGAATGCAAAGTAGCGTAGCTACATCATTTGTACTCGAAACCTTATGAATGAGTAACCGAAACGACCGGGACTCAATAAGGAATCAAATAAGAACATATGCAAGTCCAAAATATAAAATACACAAACAAACAAACACAAATTCTCACAAGTATGCCATATCAAAGAGATAGTCATGAAACATGCAAATCTACAATGTTTGTCTATAAGAGACCAATGCATGTGCATACTCAAAAGTGTGTGAATGTGTTATACCAAATGTTTGCACTATGATGCAGGGACACACATGTATTAATTGTGTGTGTGTGCGCTTACGCCTTGCAAGAGAAAGAAGAATCTAGATACCTTAGCATCCGAGTACTCAATGTTCCTCTTGAAGACGATATTTGCAAGATACGTTGCTTTTCTTCTTTGAAGCTTCTTTTCACCAAGAACAACCTAAGCAACTAATCATTACAAATAAAGAGCGTTTTGCAATAGAATCAAGCCAACAAAGATCTAGGATCTTACAGGATAGCATGTATTAAGGGGGAGCATACATGATACATTTGAACTTTAATGCCTTATTTTCTTGCCAAAGAAAGTATATTGCCATATGTGTTGTCTCTTGGATATTCTTGTGCTTTCAAGATGATTTTAGGTGATATTATGAGAAGACCAAGACGAAGTTCAAGACTTCTGGTTGAAAATTTGTCTAGAAATGTGTAACTCATTGTGACCAATTTTCCTTGTAATTGTTTTAGTTTATGTATAGGGGTTTTGACATGGAATTTGCTAAAGGGGGAAATTGTTAGGTTTTTGGTTTGTGTTGGCATGTATTCCGTATCAAAACGTTGTTTATCTTGTATTGATTAGTAGTCCTAGAAATGATGATTCAAAGTTTCAAAGAAAGACTCGGCTACGGTTCATGCAAGATAGTGTCTTGTAAAGGGGAAAAAGCTACATCGCTCATCAAAGGTATAATCAACCTCATTCCTCTTACAAGGCATAGGCACACACACACATGGCATTCATTTGTATCCCTACATAGTTGTACACCATGAGTATAACGCTTTCACACACTTGATAATGTATGCACATGTATTAGAATTAATTTGATAAACTTTGTGAAATTGCATGTTCTAGGACTATGTCTAGGAAATGGCATACTTGTGTGATCTTGTGTTTATTTGTTTCTATGTTATTGCTTTTGGACTTAAACATGATCTCATATATTTCTTTATTGAATCCCGGTCATTTTGGTTACTCATTCATTAGGTTTCGAGTCCAAACTAGGAAGCTACGCTACTTTGCGTTCTCATTCGTTAAGTTGTCTTCTTTGTCATATTTCGAGTCGAATTCTCAACCTTTTGTCAAAGTTTCATAGTCATCCTTGTGCATGAGGGATTCACAGTTCATAATCCAAAGACGGATTCAAATTCAGAGTTTGGAGGTCCGAATACAGCAGAAGAACGCAAGAGGAGCGTGCAAGAGGCAAGCAATGGCCAAAGGCCATTGGAGGGCTGCCCGTGAGGGGCGCATGAGGCTCACGGCCTCACCACCTCTCTACCCCATGAGGCTCACGCACCTCTCATGGGGTGGTGAGGTGGCTGGCTGTGATTGGCCACTTCCTTCCCTCTCTCCATTTCATTTAAATGTTCTCCTTTTCCTTCCCATTCATTCCAAGAAGAAAAATTAGAAAACCTCATGTGCAGAATTTTTCTCTCAAACTTTCTCACCTTCCAAACACCATAACTTTCTCATACGAAGTTGGAATTGAGTGATTCAAGTTTGAGAAGTTTCATAATTGAGTCCTATACCTTTTCCAAGTGGTTTGGGAGCTGTTCAATCGAGTTTTCTAGAGGCTTCACCTTCAAAACCGAACCAGCTCGTGAATCATAGGTAGTTGTCTTATCTTTGTGTTTTCTTTTTTTATAACCTTCAATTACCTTGGGGTTTCTTCTTCTATATGAATATTCAAAGAGCAAATAAACTAGGGAACCTTAGATGCTTATCTAGGATGATAAAATGACAATTAATACAGTCCTAGATATCAATAACTAAATGACATGTCATAGAGCTTAGCTAAACATATATTAAGCAATCCTATGAAGCTATCAAAATACAACACTCAATCATGTCAACACAACAATCTCTATTTTGTATTTAGAATATATTCTAAGAACATACAAATAATATAAGAGATGTCAATGATAAATAAAACATTAATTATGTAAGATAATAGTGAAGAACTTACCAAAGAGTGTGTGTTGACCAAAACCCATGCAAGCAAGCATCCTAACTATGCTAGAAAATGCTAGATGATATTTTGATGCATATGAAAATGGTTTTTGAGTGTTAAAAATGAGTTCTTGATTTGATTTTCTCTCAAATGTCTCTCTTTGAAGTTTAGGGTTCTTAGAGTCAAAGAACTTAATTTAGAGAATGAGAAAGTGTGATATCTATAGACATCAAGAACAGGGCATGTGAAAAGACAAGTTTGCCCTTGAAAACGCACGATCGGTGGTTTCATTCGGCGGTCAGTATCATTCGGCGGCCATTGACAGCCAATTAAACCGCCGAATTGAGTCCCGAGAGAACAGGGGATCAACGACGGTTTTATGACCGTCGAATAGAGACCGAGATATTTATTTTCAATCAGATCTAATCGGTGGTTTCGAACAGTGGTCGTGGCCACCGATCGTAACTGCAGAACTACTCCAGAACATTATGGAATCAAACGACGGTTTCCATTCTGCAGTCATGGTCGCCGATCAAACCGCCGTTTCACCACTGTTGGTGAAACCAAAGGAGAAGCCAAGGGCATTCTCCTAAGGTAATCTTCATGCTGAACCAAGCACACTTTAGTGCATGTGCGGACGTTTCTGAACAATGTCGGAAAACGAATTATAAGACACATAAACACAGCACAACATATATCAATCAAAGTGCTAGTGTAAATTGTGACATGTGAAGAGTATGCACACACTCACTTAGCATACTTGCATTTGTGACAAAACCAAACCCCGACATGTGGTTTGCACACAAATGCAAGTATGCTAAGTGAGTGTGTGCAATTTAAATCTCTTTAAAGAAAACTAAGCACTAAAGATATACCTTTAGAGTGCTTGTCCCTTGAGGTCTTGAAAAAAGGCATTTGAGCTTGATCCTCAATCACCTAAACTACCCTTAAAATCAAACCCCGACATGTGGTTTGCCCACAAAATAAGCCAATCAATGATTGGGAATCCTTACAATTTCCCCCTTTGGCTATTTCGTGACAAAACCACCACTCACATTGATCCTTGCAATTAAATTAAAGCTAACGGGATATCAATGATATTCTACATTACAAAGAGATATTAAGAAAGTAAATTCTTCATGTCTTCAATCTCTTGTAGAACTATCAACCCTTCAAAACAAAAATTACACTTCCAAAGCAAGTGTATGTGAGATGATCAAGTGAAAATAAAACAAGCATTTGCATTTAAGAATTTTAAGCACAACATCATGCAATGTATGTGTATGCAATGCTCCCCCTCAATATGTAGTCTCCCCAACATATGCATTTGCTACTACAATTAGCAACTCCCCTTACCACATTCTACTCCCCCTTTTTGTCATGATATAGGCAAAGGAGTAGTCCCCAAATGGGTCACTTTAAGCAAAGAGAGATAGTAGCATACAAGATATTTGCATAATCATATAAGCCACTTTATGCAACTCAATTAATTGGAGAGAAACAAGAAGATTTATTTAATGAAAATGTGTGAATCAAAAATGCTTTGCATACAAGACATGTAGCTTTCAAGTCCAAAATACAATGGTATTTAGCAAAGCAAATGACAAAGGTTTCTAATAAGAATTCAAACCAATTTCACTATTGTCATGAGAGAAGCAAGGATATAGAAATTTCATAGATTTTAATTTGAGAGCAACTATATCCAACTTTATAAGCTAAACATGGCATGAGCGACTTTGCACCCTATTTGATTTTTCCAGGAATGACACATGTATGATAGTAGCCATGTTCAACAAATAAAGAAAGAGAGACAATTTGGATTGCAAAGTCCTTTGAATGGATACAAGATCATTTATCCATTTTGAGTCTCATAAGCTTTTTCACACAAGTTTTGCATTTAAAGGCATGCAATCATCAATTCATGCTATTTCATTTTTCATTTGAGCATGTTATATTAAAAAAAAAAAATCATGCTATTCGTTTTTAGCATGTCAACTAAAAATCATCATGTCATGGAGATAACTATAGGTCATTCATATCTTACTTCCTATGTAAATCTCTTAGTCCAAAAATGTATATTTGAACATAAATATGATATGGATTGCATTCAAAGCATGGTTCACACTTATTGAAGTAAGAACATATGTACATATGTGCAACCATGATACTCAATCAATTAAATGAAGAAGCATAAAATATTTCAAATTTTTTGCATGTGACAAGTATGCAAAATAGCTCTCTTTGCTTGAGTTCCCCATATGGGGTCAATCACCACACCTCATCAATGAAGGTTATGAGGTCCTATAGACCTACCAAGTCCATTGGACTTAGTTGAACCTATGGGAGACACTTTAGCATCATAAAAGGCAGGTTCATTTATTCTAATCCACTTAGGTGACATATTTCTAATCCTAGTAGTCAAAGGTTCTAGAGCTCTAGAAGATAAAGGATCATGCAAATGAGTTTCTTCCTTTCTAGAGACATGCATCTTAGCTCTAGACTTTTTCTTTTCGATCATGCTTTTAACTCTACACATATTAATGTAATGAAAGCAACTTGGTCTAATGTGACCATCAATACCACAAAAATGACAAGTGGGAATAAAGTTAGGAATCATACCATTCCCTGTGTATGCATTGGTGTTTGCCCTTGTCGTTGTGGTTGTCTTGGTTGTTAGATTGGATCTCTCCATCTTTGTTGATGACCAAGACAATGTTGTTTGCTCGGTTGAGTTTGTATGTTCGGACTCTTCCCTTTATGGATCTTAGGTTAAGGGTGTAGGGAAAAATACCGTAGTGCACGCAGCGGAAGCGAGACTAAAAATAGATTTAGTATGTTTTAAAATTTTTCCTTTTTATGAACCTTAACCCTTTAAATTAATTAACCATACAAATAAAATAACAAAAAGTATAATACCTTTTGTCGCGTGATCCGATTGACTTACGTCGATGGTAATCCGCAAGATCTTCAATCCTAGCACGAACGTGAATCACCTAGGAGCGTGGTCTCCCTTTTCCTTGAATTGCAAACCTGAGAATGGACAAACAAACTTTCTTTTTCTTTTGTTAGTCACAATAAATTCCAAGAGATTACAAAGAATGTTCCGGTCACTTTTGAATTCACAATCGTTAGATCGAAACTCGCGTGAACCTTATTCGAAACTGTGCACAAAACCTTTTGGTGTAAAAGATACCAGTGCACTATCGAAATAAGAACAATCTCTTCTCACTTTTCTCTTGCCCGAAAATAATCACACTAGTCTCAGAGTTGGATTTATTTTATAAGCAAAAGAAATAAATCTCTCAAGCTTAGCCTCTAGGGTTCACCGAATTCTATACATATATATAATGCGGCACTACCTTTCAGGTTACAAGAATAATATATATATATTGCCGCACCCACATTTATGTTTGCAAGAAAAATATATCTTGCTGCACCAACATTTTTGTTTGCAAGAATAACATATCTTGCTGCACCCACATTTTAAAATAGCAAGAATAATATATACTGCTATATATCTATATATCTGCGTATTTTCCAAGTAACCTATATATTTCTCATATATATCACGGCAATTTCCTCTACCATGTAGGATTTTTGTCTTTTGACCTAAATCCTAACCCTAGGTAGATTTGCTTAGAATTCCAAACCCTAATCCAACTCTTTAGTGTATTTGTGACTATCTCAAAGACTTCCTAATTTGACTAGATAAATAAATTCCTTTTATTTATCTTCTTATCAAATAAAGACTTTGATTCTTATTATACTACCAACAATAGTATACTACTAAGAAACATATTTCCTAGTCAGAAAAAGATTTTGATCATTAATTAAATAATTAATTAATAAATTAATTAACTTCCATTTAATTAAATAATAAAATAAAATAATAAAATAAGCTAATTTATTAGCCTTGCCGCCCAAGTACTCTATCATGGGCCATATATTATTTTTCCATTTTATTAAATCCATTGGACCTTAATAAAAAGCCCACATGTGAACTAGACCCATTCTTACTAAAAGAAACAAGCCCACATGTCTTTCATTAATATATTAATATAATTTATCAACCCATTAAACAAATAATGTGCAAATTATATTCTTAATATATTAAATGCAATTCTAAATGGACCCATAAATTGGTCCGGTAGAATATATCAAGTGATCCATGCAAGTCCGTGTGGATTGGGGATCTTGGCGGGCTATCTAAATTTAAGCTTCTATAGACATAACCTAATCACAATCAACAAATGATTCACTTAGGTCCGATCCATTAATTTTAGCTCATTCCACTAAAGTGCTAAAATTGAACTCTTAAATAAAGATAGAATAAGAAGATGTTCCTCATTCATACCCTAGACAATCATATTGGAGATAGTGTATCCTCGTGATTAATATCAGTAATCGCCAAGAGTTCATAGACCGCCTATAACTCTCCAAGTTACCATATTTACTCATATGACCACGTTTTGAACTTGGCTATTTTGACTTGTCCAGAAGCCATGTTTTCAATAGACACTATCGAAAACTCAACGTTGAGATTTAATATCCAATTACCTCAAAACATCCATATAATGATATTATACTCTCATTTAATAAATGGAGCCACGATGTCCATATCTATAAATGAAGTCCTCTATCGATTAACAAATGAATATCACCAAACTATCGAGGATAGACTATGCTATATAATCGTACTCATTGATAACTCAAATGATATCACTTGCAACCATAAGTCCATCATTTATCTCAGGATTAAGATAGACTCTCCGATTGTCCTGATAATGAAAAGACTATTATCTATTGACGGTTCTAGATAAAGCTTTTCATTGTGATCCAGTTCAATGCACCCAGTGCACTAGATTCTTTTACTCGAAGACACTTCGATGATTTTAGACTCATCATATCTCATTTGATCCCACTCAAATGCTAGTAAAAGAATTCTAACAAGATAAAGGTGCCCAACCTTTAACTTAAGTTGTGAACATTATTCAAGACTAACTAAAGAATTGTGTCTACCACATACATATCCAGATGTACGAACAATTCTTCTTTTCTCATAGTCTTTAGACCTTATGATTATTTACTTTGACAATTATAATATTAAACTATAAATGCTATAAGATTTGTTAAACCAGAAATCACTTTATTAATATGAAAAAGATTGTCAATTACAACATTACACTCTTGCTATTGAGCATAATCCTAACAAAGGGAAGTTAACATGAGGAGCCCTTTGGGGTTGAGCTAGTGCTTGACCTTTTGGTGCCTCCTTTACTTAGGCACTTCTGGAACACTCTCTTAGGTCCATCTTCTTCCTAGGGTGTTGAGGAGGAGGAGACATCTTGATGTTGATGCTCTTGACAAAAGTTGTCTTGCTTGAGGAGGAAGCATCCTTGTTATCAATGTAGCCAAGACCTCTCTTGTCATTTGGCCTCTTTCCAACTCCCAACATGTGGTCAAGCTTCTCGGTGCTTGAAGCCATCTTAGCCAATGAGGTTTTAGCTTCTTCAAGCTCTCTCTTCAACTCTTCTTCTCTCCTCTTAGATAAGGCTAATTCATCTTTTAGCTTATCTTCATCCTTCATGGATCTTACCACTTCTCCACTCAAGTGGTCAACTTGTGTTGAAAGCTTAAAGTTTTCTTCCTTCAAATTTTGAATCTTCTTTTCATTCTTCATCCTATAGCTTTCAAACCTTTTCAAGTAGTCTTCACGATCCATATTCTTCACATTTCCATTTGTGGAGTGAGATGACGAATTCTCAACACTTAAGTCATCTCCTATACCTTCCATCTCACCTATGGAGTCATTTTCCTCATCAAGACCTTCACATTGGTCACTTAATGTCATATGAGCCATATCCCAATGAGTAGCTACATCAACTACCTCTATAGCTACTTCTTCATCTATTCCTTCTATGGGATCATTAGTCAAAGCATCATTGCCATCTTCTTCAACTTCTACACGAGTGACTCCAAATGCCGTGTAGTTAATGGCAAGTTCTTCACTACTTGAAGACTCATCTCCCTCACCGGATTCATCACTACTACTACTCTTCTTGTCTAGGCGATTAGCATTGAAACAAATTATAGCACGGTGTGTATACTACTATCTAGAGGGGGGTGAATAGATTTTAAGCTTATTACCCAATTTTTCGTATTAAGTCAAAATTACAAAATTACCCCTAACTAGATAAAGCAATAAATCAAGTATAAAATGCGGAAATTAAATAACACTTGATTTTTTCGTGGAAACCCTCACGGGAAAAACCATGGGCTAGTAAGTAAGCCACACTCGAACCTCGAATCCACTAAATGTGTAAAACGATTACAACCTAACCCCGGAAGTAATCACACACCTACCTAATCCCAGTATGAGTGAACCTAGTCTAATTTGCTTGCGATCTAAGCAACCTAATCCCGGAAGCTACACACAAGACTTACTTTCTCTATGAAGAGAATACAACCCTAAGTGAATATATGAATATCCAAATGCAACATAGAGCAAGGGAAACCTTATATGCTTATCTAAGATGATGAATTTGCAATTAAAGCAATCCTAGATATTACAAACTAAATGACATGTCAATTTGTTTAGCTAATCAAGATTAAGCACAAAACCTAATTTGCTAGCACAAAACAACTTCTCAAACATACTTCACACTAATCTCAATCTTGTATCCAAAGTATATAAAATAACATACAAGTAATTAATTGAGATTGCTTGTTAAGAGAAACACAAAATATGTAAGATATTAGTGAAAAGCTTACCAAGCAAAGTATGATGAAGAATCCATGCAAGATGACATCTAGAAGATCAAAGATGCTGCTAGATGATGATTGATGATCATGAAAAAGTGTTTGAATAATTAAAAATGAGTTCTTGGAATTTTTCTTCTCTTTGAAAAATATCCTAAGTATGAAATCTGAATATGAACTCTCTTTATTGACCTAAAGACAAAATGGCATATATATAGGGTGCCAAAACAAGGTGAGGTCATTTAAGTAAGTTTCAAAGAAACGCGCCATTCGGCGGTTTCAATCGGTGGCCAGGCCGTCGATTTCAACCACCGAATTGCTCCCGAGGAAACAGGGGAGAAACGACGGTTTCAAACGGTGGTTTCGAAACCACCAAACCAACCGCCAATTCAAGACCGAGAATAAAAACAATCAGGTCTAGAACGGCGCTTTCGATCGGCGGCCACGAAACCGCTGATCCAACCACCGATCAAACGGCAGTTTAATTCGGCGGCCAGGCCGCCGATCATAACCGCCGATCACCTAAAAGAGGTGAACTCAAAGGAGAAGCCAAGAGCATCTCCGTAGGCAGTCTTCGTGCAAAACCAAGCGCATTCTAGTGCATGCGCGGACGTTTCTGAATACTATCAGGAAACGAATTACAAGGGACAAAAACACACAACAAGATATAACATATAAGTGCAAGTGTGAAATGTGACATGTGAAGAGAATGCACACCAATGCAAGAATGCTAAGTGAGTGTGTGCAACTATCTCTTCAAGACAAGTAAGCACATAGAAATTTACCTTCGGTGCTTATCCATACGAGGTCTTCAAAGGGCTTCTAACAATAAAACCAACACCTATGCTACCCTTACAAAGAACCCCAACATGTGGTTTGTCCACGAAATGAGCCAATCAATAAATGGGAACCTTACAATCTCCCCCTTTGGCTATTTCGTGACAAAACCACCACTCACATTGATTTCTCACATGGTAATAGAAACTGCGGGACTACAATGATATTCTATATTACAAAGAGATAAGAAAATGAAACTTGAAGTCTTCAACCTCTTGTAGAATAATCAAACCCTGAAAATAAAGTTTCTAACATTTCCAAGACAAGTAAAGTGTGAGATTAATCAAGTGAGAATAAAAAACAAGCATTTGCATTTTTTAAAAGATTAGGCACAACATTATGCAATGTATATGTATGCAATGCTCCCCCTCAACGGGTTACTCCCCCTTAATGAATGTTCTCCCCAATATGCACAATTGCTTCTATATTTTGCAACTCCCCTTACCATATCCTACTCCCCCTTTTTGTCATGATATAGGCAAAGGAGTAGTCCCCAGCCGGGTCACTCATAGCAACGTGAGATAGAAGCATGCAAGATATTTGCATATACATATAAGTCACTATATGCACTTCAATTAATTGGAAAGAAACAAGGAGATTTATTTGTAGAAAATGTGTGAATCAAACATGCTTTGCATACAAGACATATAGCATTCAAGTCCAAAATACAATGGTATTTGGCAAAGCAAATGACAAAGGTTTCTAATAAGAATTCAAACCAATTTCACCAATGTCATGAGAAAAGCAAGGATATAGAGATTATTGATTTCAATTTAAGAGTAACTATATCCAACTTTATAAGCGAAACATGGCATGAGTGACTTTGCACCCTATTTGATTTTTCCGGATAAGATATCCGTATGATAGTAACCATGTTCAACCAATAAAGAAATAGAGACATTTGGAATATAAATTCCTTTGAACGGATACAAGATCCTTTATTCATTTTGAGTCTCATAAGCTTTCACACAAGTTTTGCATTTTAAGAATATGCAATCTGAAAGTTCTGGAGGTGTGTTTAATATATAAAGCTAGAGAGGGGGTGAATAGATTTTATCTAATTATTACCCAATTTTCGCGTGCATGTTAATTTTACGAAAATACCCTTAGCAAGTCAAAAATACATACAAGTGTAATAAGATGCAGAAATAATAAATGACACTTGATGTTTACGTGGAAACCCTCACGGGAAAAAAACCACGGGTTATTTAGTGCGCCACACTCGGACCTCGAAATCCACTAATTGAAATGGAGTTTACAACCTATGTAGACCTCGTCTAACACTCCGATCAATAACCCCCCACTTCTACCACTCGGGCCATTAAAAGTGGCTCTAGTCCAATTGCTTATGTGACCACCTATTCCCGGTGTCCGACCTAATCCCGGTCAATCACACAAGACTTAAATCTCTCAAAATAGATGCACAACCCTATGTGAATATGCAATGATATCCAAATATTGCAATAAGAGCTAGGGTACTCTAGATGTTTACCTAGGATTATAAGATGACAATATAATCAATCCTAGATATCATATATAGCTATATGTCATGGCATATAACTTTAGCTAAGTAAAGGATAACCAATCCTAGATACAAAGCTATCACAATACAACACTCAATCAATTCATCACAATTAATTCTCTTTTCTTGTATCTAGCATATGATCTAAAACATACAAGTAATTTAAAAGAGATGGCTTGGTATTTAAAATACTAAAATAAGATGAAGTTAATCAAAATCTTACCAAGCAAGTTGTGATGATGCAAACCCATACATGGATGCGCTCTATATAGACATAGGAGATGCAATATGAAATTTGATGCAAAAAAGATTTGATTTGAGTGGTTAAAGGTGAGTTCTTGATTTGAATTTCTCTCAAATATCTCTCTTTTAAGTTTAGGGTTCTAATGAATCAAAGAACTTGTTCAGATAATGAGAAAGTGTGATATTTATAGACATCAAGAACATGGCAAGTGAAAAGACAATTTTGCCCCTAAAATCGCATGATCGGCGGTTTCAAACGGTGGCCAGGCTGCCGAATTGAACCATCGAATGTCTCCCAAGAGGATCAGGAAACATCGGCGACTTCGTTCGGCGGTTTCGTAACCGTCGATCAGAACCGCCGTTTTAGAACCGAGAGATATTTCAATCAGGTCTCGATCGGTGGTTTCGAACAGCGGCCAGGCCGCCGAACGGAACCGCCGTTTCACCAAAAATGGTGAAACCAAAGGAGAAGCCAAAGGCATCTCCACCGGCGATCATCGCATAAAACAAAGCACACCAACGTGCTCGCGCGGACGTTTCCGAACAATCTTCAGGAAACGAATTACTCTACACTAAAAGCTAACATTACATGAAGTGCAAGGTGTGGGTATTGAATGCATCATAATGCCTATCATGTCATGGCATTTCATAGAACAAGATGCAATCAATTAAATGCTTGAAGAGATATTGAATAATCAATAAAGCACAATGCACACAAAATATAAACACAACATTCAAGAACAAGAGTTATGCATGTTGTGTATGTGTGCAACTATATCTCTTCAAGGCAATGTAAGCACTAGATATACCTTTGGTGCTTGTCCTCTTGAGGTCTTGGAAAAGGTCTTTGATCTTCAACTAATCACCTAGACTACCCTTACAACCAAACCTCAACATGTGGTTTGTTCATGAAATAAGCCAATCAATGAATGGGAATCCTTACAATCTAGTATGTGCTAGTGCACGGGTCTTCTTCAACACACATGTTATGGTAAGTTAAACACTAATTTCATCTAATCTTAGTGGTTTTACTTAGCAATTTATCTCATTTATTACTTGTATGTTCTTAGATTAATTTCTACATACAAGATTGAGATTATGTGTTGAATGTTTGAGTGTTGTATTTTGATAGCTATACCTAGGATTGATTTATCTCTTATAGCTATGTTTTATACCATGTCATATAGCAATTAATATCTAGGATTGATTTAATTGATATCTTATAATCCTAGACAAGCATTTAGTGTAATCTAGCATTAATTGCATATTTTGATATCTTTGCATATTCACTTAGATTGTTTAATCTCTTTATTGAGAAGTAAGACTTGTGGCTAAGATAGCTTAGGCTGCAAGCAAATTGATCTAAGTTCACTTTTAAAGGCCTGCGAGTAGTAATGGTGGGTTAGTGACTGTGTAGGGTTTGACGTGGTCAACCTAGGTTGTGGACACCATTAATATTAGTGGATTCGAGGATCGTGTGTGGCACACATAATAGCCCGTGGTTTTTCCTTGTTGAAGGTTTCCATGTAAAAATCAAATGTCATTTAAATTCCGCACTTTACACTTGATTTATTGCTTTGACTAGTTTGGAGTTATTTTCGTAAAATTGACTAATTACGAAAATTTGGTAATTACCGGATTAAAATCTATTCACCCCCCTTAGATTGTTTTATACACACCAGCATAATTAGTCTCAGCTGCATTGGGGAATATTGCTCTCATGCCATTAGAGATACCCGTGTGTCGATCTGAAATTATCATCACAAGTTCGGGATGCAAGATCACGTCATGAGGTTGCTTCAAGAACCATGTCCATGACTTTGAGCACTCGGAATTGGCAAACCCAAATGCCAAAGGGTATATCATCTCATTACCATCCTTGCATACCGCAACTAACATGACACCCCTGGTCTTGGACTTCAAATGGGTAGCATCGACAACAATAACCAGCCTAATAACTGTATTGAATCCCTCTATACAAGACCCAAGTGCCATGAATCCATATTTGAACCGGTTTTTGTTAGGATTATGCTTAATAGCAAGAGTGTAATATTGTAATTGACAATCTTTTTCATATTAATAAAGTGATTTCTGGTTTAACAAATCTTATAGCATTTATAGTTTAATATTATAATTGTCAAAGTAAATAATCATAAGGTCTAAAGACTATGAGAAAAGAAGAATTGTTCGAACATCTGGATATGTATGAGGAAGACACAATTCTTTAGTTAATCTTGAATAATGTTCACAACTTAAGTTAAAGGTTGGGCACCTTTATCTTGTTAAAGTTGTAGAATTCTTTTGCTAGCATTTGAGTGGGATCAAATGAGATATGATGAGTCTAAAATCATCGGAGTGTCTTCGAGTAAAAGAATCTAGTGCACTGGGTGCATTGAACTGGATCACAATGAAAAGCTTTATCTAGAACCGTCAATAGATAATAGTCTTTTCATTATCAGGACAATCGGAGAGTCTATCTTAATCCTGAGATAAATGATGGACTTATGGTTGCAAGTGATATCATTTGAGTTATCAATGAGTACGATTATATAGCATAGTCTATCCTCGATAGTTTGGTGATATTCATTTGTTAATCGATAGAGGACTTCATTTATAGATATGGACATCTTGGCTCCATTTATTAAATGAGAGTATAATATCATCATATGGATGTTTTGAGGTAATTGGATATTAAATCTCAACGTTGAGTTTTCGATAGTGACTATTGAAAACATGGCTTCTGGACAAGTTAAAATATCCAAGTTCAAAACGTGGTCATATGAATAAATATGGTAACTTGGAGAGTTATAGGCGGTCTATGAACTCTTGGCGATTACTGATATTAATCACGAGGATACACTATCTCCAATATGATTGTCTAGGGTATGAATGAGGAACATCTTCTTATTCTATCTTTATTTAAGAGTTCAATTTTAGCTCTTTAGTGGAATTAGTTAAAATTAATAGATCGGACATAAGTGAATCATTTGTTGATTGTGATTAGGTTATGTCTATTGAAGCTTAAATTTAGATAGCCCGCCAAGATCCCCAATCCACACGGACCTGCATGGATCACTTGATATATTCTACTGGACCAATTTATGGGTCCATCTAGAATTGCATTTAATATATTAAGAATATAATTTGCACATTATTTATTTAATGGGCTGATCAATTATATTAATATATTAACGAAAGGCATGTGGGCTTGTTTCTTTTAGTAAGAATGGGTCTGGTTCACATGTGGGCTTTTTAATTAAAGTCTAATGGATTAAAAAAAATAAGAAAATAATATTGAGCCCATATATACAAGGTGTGGGCGGCAAGGCTAATTATTTAGTCAAAAATATTATTTTATTTTATTGTTTGATTAAATGAGAATTAATTAATTTATTAATTAATTATTTAATTAAGAAACAAAATCTTTTTCTAATCAGGAAATATGTTTCCTAGAGTTATACTATTGGTAGTAGTATACTAAAAGTAAAATACTTATTTGGTATGAAAATAAATAATAAGGTTTATTTATTTAATCAAATAGGAAGTCTTTTATTAAGTCATTAAAAAGAATAAAACACTTATGAGTTGAATTAGGGTTAGGATTCTAAAGTTGATAGGAATTAGGGCAAAGCACAAATCCTCTTAAGTAGAGGATTCGGCCAACCCTAGTCTCCCATCATAAGGAGAATTCGGCCAACCCTAATAAGGAGAGAAGAAATTTTCGGCCACCCCATATAATACATGCTATAGAATTCGGCCACCCTCTCTCTTGCTTGATTAATTTCACTTGATCAATTTCTTCTTCTTCTCATACTCATAGAAAAGGTTTTATTTTTTGGCAAAGACACAAGAGAGAAGAGATTATTCTTTTTTCGATAGTACACTAATTGCTTATACATCAATAGGCTTGTGTGTACAACTTCGAATAAGGTTCACGCGAGTTTCGATCATTAGATTGAGAACTCAAAAGTGACTGGAATAATCTTTGTAGTCTTTTGGATGTTTAGTGACTAACGTTAAGAAAAAAAGATTTTGTTTATCCATTCTCAGGTACGCAATTCAAAGAAAAGGGAGACCATGCTCCTAGGTGATTCACGTTCGTGCTAAGATTGAAGATCTTGCGGATTACCATCGACGTAAGTCAATCGGATCACGCGACAAAAGGTATTCTACTTTTGTTAGATAGTATATATGTTTAATTAATTTAAAGGGTTAAGGTTCATCACAGGAAAATTTTTAAAATATACTAAACTTGTTTTTAGTCTCGCTTCCGCTACGTTGACCGTATTTTTCTCTATAGTTTTTCCTATCGGTTTCAATATTGGTTTTCGTCCCCGGATTAGATTTTTCCAACATGTGAAAGTATGCGGGCAACATCTTAAATGACTCCCACGGAAGCACGGTCCTTAGATCTGTAGGCTTTGTTGTAGGTGAGGTTTATGTCGTGCTTATCCTTCATGTCAGTCATTATATCTTTATGACGGAAGTTGAGTCCTGGATCGACAAACTTTCTTGCAAATAGTTGCCCTATTACATGGAAACTTACACGGTGAAAATCTATGTTGTAGTTTCTATTATCACCACATGCGTGCTCAAAGTCAACGGACTTAACATTCCAGTACGTCCCATTTCTTGACTTCCCTGCCCTAAAAACCCATTAACAATCTCTCTTGTTACATAATGCGATGAATCGCGTATGATTCGATTGTCAAACCCTGTAATCAAACCTCTTTTGCAATGCATTGAACCCTAGAGCCCCATTCAAGGTTTTCTTGTCCTTGAACATCTGTCCTTTGTGTAGGGAAAAAAAAACATTTGCACGTAGCGGAAGCGAGACTAAAATAGAGTTTAGTATGTTTTAAAATTTTTCCATAAGTTGAACCTTAACCCTTTAATTAATTAACATATAATACTAAAGATATCATACCTTTGTCGCGTGATCCGATTGACATTGCGTCGATGGTAATCCGCAAGATCTTCCAATCCAATCACGAACGTGAATCACCTAGGAGCGTGGTCTCCCTTCTCTTTGAATTGTGTACCTGAGGATGGATTAACAAAACTTTTTCCGTTTTCGTTAGTCACAACAAGTTCCAAGAAACAATAAAGAATGTTCCGGTCACTTTTGAATTCACAATCTTTAGATCGAAACTCGCGTGAACCTTATTCGAAATTGTGCACAAAACCTTTTGATGTAAAAGTAACTAGTGCACTATCGAAATAAGAACAAACTTTTCTCTCTATTCCTCTTGGCCGAAAATCACACTAGTCTAAGAGTTGGATTCTATTTTTCTCTAGCAAAAGAAAAAACTCTCTCAAGCAAGAACTCTAGGGTTACCGAATTCTCTTTACACAATATATATATATATATATAGGTCGCAGAATCCACTTGCCTAATCTAATATATATTATTGCACCGAATTCTTCTATGCCCAATATATATATATATACTGCGATGACTGTGCATAATCTATTATATATATCTAGTGCAATATATTGTATATATCTGATGCACAATATATTATATATATGTATTGCACGAATTCAATTTTATATGTATCTCTCCGCATGTATTCATGCATATATATATATATATTTCCATTCCGCATGCATATATGTATATATATATTTCCGCATGCATTCATGCATATATTATCTATATATTCCGCATGCATATGTATTATATACAAACCCTAATCCAACTCTTTAGTGTATTTGTGACTATATCAAAGACTTCCTAATTTGACTAGATAAATAAATTCCCTTTATTTATCTACTTACCAAATAAAGTCTTTGATATTTATTATACTACCACAATAGTATACTACTAAGAAACATATTTCCTAGTCAGAAAATGATTTTGATTTTTAATTAAATAATTAATCAATCAATTAATTAATTTCCATTTAATCAATTAATAAAAATAAAACAATATAATATTATATATATCTCGGCCATGTGCCATATATATTAATATATCTATATATTGTTTTTCTATTTTATTAAATCCATTGGACCTTAACAAAAGGCCCACATGTGAACTAGGCCCATTCTTACTAAAAGAAACAAGTCCACATGTCTTAATACAATTCTAGATGGACCTATAAATTAGTCCGGTAGAATATATCAAGTGATTCATGTAAGTCCGTGTGGATTGGGGATCTTGGCGGGCCTACCTAAATTTAAGCTCCAATAGACATAACCCAATCACAATCAACAAATGATTCACTTAGGTTCAATCTATTAATTTTAGTTCATTCCACTAAAGAACTGAAATTGCACTCTTAAATAAAGATGGAATAAGTAAATGATTCTCATTTATACCCTAGACAATCTTATAGGAGATGGTGTATCCTTGTGAAGAATATCAGTAATCGCCAAGAGCTCATAGACCGCCTATAGCTCTCCAAGTTACCATATTTACTCATATGACCACATTTTGAACTTGGATATTTTGACTTGTCCAGAAGTCATGTTTCAATAGACTCTATCGAAAACTTAACGTTAAGATTCAATATCCAATACCTCAAAACATCTATATGATGATATTCTACTCTCATTTAATAAATGGAGCCACGATGTCCATATCTATAAATGAAGTCCTCTATTGATTAACAAATGAATAACACCAAACTATCGAGGATAGACTATGCTATATAATCGTACTCATTGATAACTCAAATGATAACACTTGCAACCATAAGTCCATCATTTATCTCAGGATTAAGATAGACTCTCCGATTGTCCTGATAATGAAAAGACTTTTATCTACTGACGGTTTTAGATAAAGTATTTCATTGTGATCCAGTTCAATGCACCTAGTGCACTAGATCTTTTACTCAAAGCCACTTTGATGATTTTAGACTCATCATAACACATTTGATCCCACTCAAATGCCAGTAAAAGAATCTACAACTTTAGCAAGATAAAGGTGCCCAACCTTTACCTTAAGTTGTGAACATTATTCAAGACTAACTAAAGAATTGTGTCTACCTCATACATATGCAGATGTACGAACAATTCTTCTTTTCTCACAGTCTTTTGACCTTATGATTATTTACTTTTGACAATTATAATAATTAAACTATAAATGTTATAAGATTTGTTAAACTAGAAATCACATTATTAATATGAATAGATTGTCAAAAACACTATTACACTCTTGCTATTGAGCATAATCCTAACAATCTCCCACTTGCGCTATAGCAAATGTGTCATATCTCTCATTCCCATGTACCCCTATATACAATTTCCCTTAAAAGATGATACTTTTTTTCAATGTGTTTTCCTCTCTTACGACTTCTTGGTTCTTTCGAATTAGCCACTACTCCACTGTTGTCACAGTAGATAGTGTTCTGCTTATTCTCACTGGAAACCACTTCCAAGTCAATCAAGAATTGGTAGAGCCAAACAGCCTCTTTGGCAGCCTCGCATGCAGCAACATACTCAGCTTCCATGGTGGAATCAGCAATACATGATTGCTTGATACTCCTCCATATGACTGCTCCTCCTCTACTAATAAACACAGATCCTGATGTGGATTTTCTGGAGTCAGAATCTGATTGGAAATCAGAATCTGTATACCCAACGAGAATCAAATCCCCTCCATAGTATACAAGCATATTATCTCTCGTTCTCTTGAGATACTTGAAAATATGCTTGACTGCCGTTCAGTGATCAGGACCAGGTTTCGATTGAAACCTGCTAACTATGCCAACAGCAAAACAAATATCTGGTCTAGTGCAAAGCATTGCATACATGAGACTTCCAACTACCGAAGCATATGGAACTCTACTCATGAATAGCTCTTCATGCTCATTCTTAGGAACTTGCTCCTTAGAAAGTTTGATTCCATGTCTGAAAGGTAACATACCTTTCTTGGAATCCTTCATGGAAAACCTAGACAAGATTTTGTCTATGTATGAAGCTTGGGATAATGCAATCATTTTATTCTTTCTATCCCTTATTACTTGGATACCTAGAATAAAACTTGCTTCTCCTAAATCCTTCATATCAAATTGTTTTGCTAACCATTCTTTTACTAATGTCAATACACCTACATCATTTCCAATGAGTAGTATATCATCAACATAAAGAATTTGGAAAACCAACTTGTCGCCTTTAATCCTTTTGTATACACAAGGTTCGTCAAGATTCTGAATAAATCCAAACTTTTTCACAGCTTGATCGAACCTTATGTTCTAGGATTTGGATGTTTGCTTCAATCCATATATGGGTTTCTGCAACTTGCATATCTTTTCCATTTGGCCATTTTCAATGAATCCTTCTGGTTGCATCATGTAGATGCTTTCGTCAAGACTTCCATTAATGAAAGCTGTCTTGACGTCCATTTGCCAAATCTCTAGATCTAAAGATGCTGCAATGGATAAGAGTATCCTAATGGACTTAAGCATGGCCACAGGAGAGAAGGTTTCCTCGTAATCGATACCTTCTTTCTGTGTGTAACCTTTAGCTACCAATCTAGCTTTAAAGGTTTCCACCTTTCCATCCATACCTCTTTTCCTCTTGTATACCCACTTGCAACCAATGGGTTTTTATCCATTTAGGCAAGTCTACAAGGGACCAGACTTTGTATCGAACATGGATTCAATCTCAGATTGCATTGCCTTTTGCCAATGGCGACAATCAACATCCTCCATTGCTTCCTTATACGTGTAGGGATCATCGTCATCCAAGAGATTCTCCACTAATTCTCCCAGGCCAATGTATCTCTCGGGTTGTGTACTAACCCTCCCACTACGACGAGGAATGGTAGGTTGTTGATTTTGTGTTTGAGTGGAACTTACAATTGGGCTAGGTTGTAAAACCTCTTGTGGAAATGTATCTCCTGACATCTCATTCAAGACAATTCTACTTTTGGGCACAAAATCATTCATATAGTCCTTTTCCAGAAATTTACTATTTGTTGAAACAAATATTGTTAGATTTGAAGGACTATAGAAATAATATCCTTTAGTTCCTTTTGGATACCCCACAAATATACATGTTTCCGAACGGGACTCCATCTTTTCTGTCTTTCATTTTAACACATGTGTAGGACAACCAAATATCCTTAAGTGTTGTAAACTAGGCTTTCGCCCAGTCCACAACTCATGCGGTGTTTTCAGGAACCGACTTAGATGATACAACGTTTAGAATGTATATTGCAGTTTGTAGAACATATCCCTAAAAGGAAAGGGAGCGTTGAATAACTTAACATAGACCTAACCATATCCCAAAGAGTTCTATTTCTCCTTTTTGCTACCCCATTCTGTTGAGGTGTACCTGGTGCAAAAAACTGAGAAACTATCCCATTATCAATAAGATATTGCTGAAACTCACCAGATAGATATTCTCCACCACGATCAGATCTCAAGATTTTTATGTGTTTCTCAAGCTGATTTTCTACTTCAGCTTTGAATGCTTTGAACATGTCAAAAGCATCCGACTTATGTCTCATGAGATACACATAGCCAAATCTCGAGTAATCATCTGTGAAGGGGATGAAGTACTCATATCCACCTCTAGCTTGAATGCTCATAGGACCACATACATCAGTGTGTATTAGTCATAAACATTCAGTGGCTCTTGCGCCTTTGGCCGAGAACGACCTTTTGGTCATTTTACCTTCCAAACAAGATTCACAAGTTGGTAGATCATCAACCTTTAAGTCACTTAAAGGTCCGTCACTATCCAATCTAATAATCCTATTAAGGTTAATATGACCTAGGCGTAAATGCCATAGGTAGGTTTCATCTATTGATAATTTTACTCTTTTATGATTAGATTCCGTTAATACTGTGTCTAACGAGTGAGAGATATTTCTATGCAAAAAGAACAGACCGTTTTCCAATGTACCTTTGTAAATAATTTTTTCATTCTTACTAATAATAAAAACTTTATTAAAAGTAACCGAATATCCAAATTTATTTAAACAAGAAACTGAAATTAAATTCCTCTTGAATTGAGGTACATAATAAACGTCTATCAATTCTAAATGCCTACTAGAATCAATATTAACTCTAATATCTCCCACTGCACTTGTAGACACTAACGTTCCGTTGCCCAAACGCAAGTTGATTTCATTTTTATTCAGTCTTTTCCGTTCCTTGAACCCTTGCAAGGAATAACAAACATGATTAGTGGCTCCAGAGTCTATGATCCAAGAATATGTAGAATCTGCCAAAAAACATGTTTCAAGATAATTAACATTACCTTGTTCCTTCTTGTTCTGAGACTTTGGGCAATTACTTTTCCAATGTCCCTTTTCACCACAAAGAGAGCACTTCCCTTTGATCTTAGTTACTATCTTGGTAGGCCCAAGTTGCTTTTTCTTCTGTTGTTTCTTGACCTTCTTACGGGTCTTAACAGTAGCAACTTTACCAACCAAATGAATCTCTTGACATGTGCCATTAGATTCACAAGTATGAGCAAGTGGCTTAGGAATAGATAGAATAAATTTATGTTTTTCAACTTGCAGCAACAACCTAATTTTCCTTTTCCATGTGACATAATTATTATCAGTTAAAGTTTTATCTTTTAGGATGTTCATAAGTGATGGGGTCATGATTTCTGAATAAAACAAAACATATATAAGTAAATAATCATGATAAAGCACTTTTAAATATTTATCTTGAATTAAATAAATAACTCAATCCTAAAAATTCAACGGTGATCCAACACCCATAAATGTTACGCCTCCTTTGGGAGTACAAACATTTACTAGTTGGACTAGGTCCCACCTAATTGTTAACATAACAACCAGCGTTTTCAATTCTATCCTTGCGATTTTATTGACAAGAACTCTTGGGAGGATATCAATAAAATCACATTGAGTGTGTTACCAAGATATCGACCCTCAATATTTTCTCTCATGAAAAATCCCTCCTTTGGGAGTAGATCTCGTTTGAGTCAATTGTCTAGTCTATCCTTGTAAGGAAGTATATTGCTAAATTCCATTCATGGACGCCCCTTGGGGGGATTACCAATAAATAATAAAGCTCAACTAACCTTGGAGGCCATAGGCGTTGCAAAACACCTTCTCCCACTCAATTATTTAACGCGTGTGATTAAATCCCATAGAATGATTTACCAAGTTATCTAGATGCCAATTTAGATACCTAAATCATTCAATGCATGTTCATACCAAAAGAGATATATGAGTGGCACTCCTATTCTATATGACATGTTATCATACAATAACAAATATTGTAATATTTATGCATAATATAAATAGCCACAATTTTGGTCCATCCTAGAAAAGCAAGTAAATTACAATTGTTGGAATTACAAGATCTTCCTTCTTGGCGAACAAGTCTTCAAGCGGCCACAATCCATTCGTGCACCCCTTGGCTGCCTCCTATGGGCTTGCGCACCCCACAGCACCATGAAGGGCTGCCGTGCGCAGCCCATGGCTTCCATAGGGCTGCCGTGCGTAGTCCATGCCACAACAAGCGCAGCTGCACGCTAACTTGCGCACACGCTTGTTGCTATGGTGCACTTGATCCCAAACGTGTTCCAGTTGCTTCCAATTCTTCAAAACTTCGAATCTTCGATGCTTGAATATATTACAACTTTATTTAACAAAATAAACTACTGCAGAATTTTTTTTAATTTTTTTTTAATCACTGCAGTAATTTTTTACACAATAAAAACTGCACTAAATGATACAAAAAAATCTGTAGTATTTTTAAATACAATAAAAACTGCAGTACTTTTAATACAATAAAAAAAAAATAGTGAACCTAGCAACTACCAAGAAGGAACTTGTGACGGTAATAGGCCACCCTTCTTGTTACAATTCCGAAACAAAAATTACATTGAAATTCTAGGACCAAAATCGAGCAACAACAATTCACTTTATAACAACATATATAAATCCATACATTCCAATGTAATTATATATGAGAATACCTAGAGTGCCATCTCTTTCTAAACATGCATAATCACAATAAAAAGAAATAGATTCACGTATATATACGTTAATTAATCAAAGGGTACAACCAAGGCTCTGATACCAATTGTAGGGAAAAAAAAAACGTTTGCACGCAGTGGAAGCGAGACTAAAATAGAGTTTAGTATGTTTTAAAATTTTTCCATAAGTTGAACCTTAACCCTTTAATTAATTAACATATAATACTAAAGATATCATACCTTTGTCGTGTGATCCGATTTACATTGCATCGATGGTAATCCGCAAGATCTTCTAATCCAATCACGAACGTGAATCACCTAGGAGCATGGTCTCCCTTCTCTTTGAATTGTGTACCTGAGGATGGATTAACAAAACTTTTCCATTTTCGTTAGTCACAACAAGTTCCAAGAAACAACAAAGAATATTCCGGGTCACTTTTGAATTCACAATCTTTAGATCGAAACTCGCGTGAACCTTATTCGAAATTGTGCACAAAACCTTTTGATGTAAAAGTAACTAGTGCACTATCGAAATAAGAACAAACTTTTCTCTCTATTTCTCTTGGCCGAAAATCACACTAGTCTAAGAGTTGGACTCTATTTTTCTCTAGCAAAAGAAAAAACTCTCTCAAGCAAGAACTCTAGGGTTACCGAATTCTCTTTGCACAATATATATATATATATATATATATATATATAGAGGTCGCAGAATCCACTTGCCTAATCTAATATATATTATTGCACCGAATTCTTCTATGCCCAATATATATATATATTGCGACGACTGTGCTGCCTGTGCATAATCTATTATATATATCTAGTGCAATATATTGTATATATCTGATGCACGATATATTATATATATGTATTGCACGAATTCAATTTTATATGTATCTCTCCGCATGTATTCATGCATATATATATATATATTTCCATTCCGCATGCATATATGTATATATATATTTCCGCATGCATTCATGCATATATTATCTATATATTCTGCATGCATATGTATTATATACAAACCCTAATCCAACTCTTTAGTGTATTTGTGACTATATCAAAGACTTCCTAATTTGACTAGATAAATAAATTCCCTTTATTTATCTACTTACCAAATAAAGTCTTTAATATTTATTATACTACCACAATAGTATACTACTAAGAAACATATTTCCTATTCAGAAAATGATTTTGATTATTAATTAAATAATTAATCAATCAATTAATTAATTTCCATTTAATCAATTAATAAAAATAAAACAATATAATATTATATATATCTCGGCAATGTGCCATATATATTAATATATCTATATATATTGTTTTTCTATTTTATTAAATCCATTGGACCTTAACAAAAGGCCCACATGTGAACTAGGCCCATTCTTACTAAAAGAAACAAGTCCACATGCCTTAATACAATTCTAGATGGACCCATAAATTAGTCTGGTAGAATATATCAAGTGATTCATGCAAGTCCATGTGGATTGGGGATCTTGGCGGGCCTATCTAAATTTAAGCTCCAATAGACATAACCCAATCACAATCAACAAATGATTCACTTAGGTTCAATCTATTAATTTTAGTTCATTCCACTAAAGAACTAAAATTGCACTCTTAAATAAAGATGGAATAAGTAAATGATTCTCATTCATACCCTAGACAATCTTATAGGAGATGGTGTATCCTCGTGAAGAATATCAGTAATCACCAAGAGCTCATAGACTGCCTATAGCTCTCCAAGTTACCATATTTACTCATATGACCACATTTTGAACTTGGATATTTTGACTTGTCCAGAAGTCATGTTTCAATAGACTCTATCGAAAACTTAACGTTAAGATTCAATATCCAATACCTCAAAACATCAATATGATGATATTCTACTCTCATTTAATAAATGGAGCCACGATGTCCATATCTATAAATGAAGTTCTCTATCGATTAACAAATGAATACCACCAAACTATCGAGGATAGGCTATGTTATATAATCGTACTCATTGATAACTCAAATGATAACACTTGCAACCATAAGTCCATCATTTATCTCAGGATTAAGATAGACTCTCCGATTGTCCTGATAATGAAAAGACTTTTATCTACTGACGGTTCTAGATAAAGTATTTCATTGTGATCTAGTTCAATGCACCTAGTGCACTAGATCTTTTACTCAAAGCCACTTTGATGATTTTAGACTCATCATAACACATTTGATCCCACTCAAATGCCAGTAAAAGAATCTACAACTTTAACAAGATAAATGTGCCCAACCTTTACCTTAAGTTGTGAACATTATTCAAGACTAACTAAAGAATTGTGTCTACCTCATACATGTCCAGATGTACGAACAATTCTTCTTTTCTAACAGCCTTTTGACCTTATGATTATTTACTTTTGACAATTATAATAATTAAACTATAAATGCTATAAGATTTGTTAAACCAGAAATCACATTATTAATATGAATAGATTGTCAAAAACACTATTACACTCTTGCTATTGAGCATAATCCTAACACTTTGTATATTTCACTAAAGTCTCCATTGTCTTGAAACAATTCTTTTGATCTAATGGGCTGAATTGAGTACAGTTCTAACCCCGGTATTATCCACCGTGTCATCGTAGAGGGTGTAGAACAGTTAAGTGCTCCATTTGTTTCAACTTCTCTACAGTCGGTTAACGCTTGCCCGTCACTACTAGACTCATCCTCATCCTCATACTCATTCTCTATATCGGAGGTTTCAGAACTATCAAAATCATCCACCTTAGCCTCTGCATGCTTGGTAATCGATGCTGGATTCCCCTGATCTTTCTCAGCCAATGTAAATCTAGGGGAAGGCACTGGCCCTAACGGCTGGTTGCTACCACTCATTGACTGGAAATATGGAGTACTAATTGGGGATTCTAAAATACCGGAGGGTTTACAAGCCGAAGGTATATATGACTGGATTGTTGTATTTCTTGACTTCATCGAAGTTTGAAATACATTTTCAGTTGCCTTCGGCGGTACAGATCTTTCTACGACTTTGACCTTAATTTCAGTCCACGAGGATCGATTATGAGAAAGCAAACAGGATACATCACTGTTGCTCATAATGGATAATGTACAACTCCTTTTCGGCGTTAAAAGCTCTGAACTTAAGCTTATCCAGAATCTGTCGTTACTAACCCCGATCCGGTGACATATTGTTTCCAACAATTTACTATATTTGTCGTCATGACATGCAAAGGAAATTGGACCCATCACCTGGTCATCAATCCAATGTCTATCGCAGTGCACTGTGAACCCATCCATCGTATCCATAGACCTTGGAAATGTTGTTAAAGTAACAAAGATATGAAAATGAAGAAATATAACAAAATGGTGTAAGTAAAACAGTTGATTTTGAAACCCGGGGCATGGATTTTTAAATCCCTATAAATTGATTTGAAGCCCTGTAAAAGGATTTTCAAGCCTTGCACAAGGCTTTCATGCCCAAGACTCGAACTTCAAGCCCTGGACAAAGTTATCAATCCCAAAAAAAACAACGCCACACAGTAGCAGCACTTCAACAAATGCCATAGAAAACAACAAATGTCACACAGGTAGCAGCACTTCAACAAATGCCATAGAAAACAACAAATACAACACAGCAGCAGCACTTCAATTTGGCATTCTGAAATCTCTAGAACAAATTTCATAACATATAATGAAGACATTTCAAGCACTTGACAGAGTTACCAAGCCCAAAAAAACAATGCCCCCATAAATGCCATTCATTAAACACTTAACACAGCCATTCATCACAACTTAATACTCATCACAATCAAGCAATATCTGATCCTTGCTTTTCTCTATCCAACAAAAGACAACACCAACAACAACTATTGAGCCAAATAAATTGTGGTCCTTGTCAATGTATGCGCTATGTGTGTTGTGTTGTTGAATGTGGTTGGAATATTTAAGTCCCTAGAAATAAGGCAATATTTGATTGTAGACTAATCATTCTTCTCTAAACATAATACAATTCTGTAAACCTTCCAGCCTTGTTAGTTGCAAAAATTATACATTTTCACTTTGTAGTATCTTAATGATACAAGCTGCTTTTGTAACAAACTCTAAATTAGGGCATGTTTGTGCTTTTTTCTTTTCTTTTTTTTTTTTTTCATCTAAGTGGCTTACTAAAACATTCTTGTTTTGTTTTCTCAAGTGATTCGAAGATTGAAAAGGAAATATAATTTTATTTAATTAATGATATATTATTTTTGGATTAAGAAGATACAATCATTAAAGCATATAACAACCACAAGAAAATAGGTTAAAATAGCACTTTTATTTTCCTCAATTTTTCCTCAATAGCTCTTTTTGTCTTCCACATTAGTGGTAAGAGTTTTTAAATGTGGGAGAGTTTTAAAAATACTAGTCGTGCACAACTCTATTGTAGAAGGATCAGGATCATCTCCTTGTCTTGTTTTTCCTTGACTTTTCATAATCTAATGATACCTAAGTAAAAAAATAAAAAATACATGGTCAAGATTTGATCACTTTTTTCTCTCTCATGCAACTTGGTGTTTTAATTACACTTGAAAAATACCAAGAAAAAACAATGACCAAGGAGAGGATCTTGATCCTTTATAGAATAACTAATGCCTATCGTAGAATTACTCATGCGAGTGCGATGTCGATCCCACAAGGATTGATGAAAAACTAATCGAATCTAAATTTAAATTTAATCCTAATCTGGTTAACAAAAAGTGATCATTCAAAATTAAAATTAAACTAAGTAATAGCAAATAGAATAAAATCAATCACGTAAAGAATACTAAGGTATCGGAATCCACCACTATTTAATTTCAAAATTTCGAGATAATATATTATTTCCCCAAATTAGAGTGACAATTAAAACTCAAATTATTGCCATCTCATGAATTTAACAATAAACACATTTAATAAAAATCTAAAGTCAGTTTTCCTTCACTTCAAAATATAATTTCTAAACATTCTATAGTTGATGGTAGGGGTGGGCATGGGTTGGTTTGGGTTTGACTATACCCAAACCAAACCAATATAAAATCGGTTTAATTTTTTACAACCCAAACCAAACTATTTATAAGGTAAAACCAAACCAAACCAAAAATCGGTTTGGTTCGGATTGGTTTAACGGTTTAAGAAAATAATTACATTATTTTTTATTTGAATAAATTTAATAATATCAAATTATCAATATCAATAAGATAAACAATAATACTAATTTATAATACTAAATTTAACTTGAGTGCAAAACAATAATCGTTAAAAAAAATAATAATTAAAAAAAAAAAAAAAAAAAAAAGGTAGAACGCCTAAAACTTATAAAATAAAACCAAATCATTTAAGCTTCTATATTAATAATATCCACCACCATTCAAGGAACAACTTTGAAGTTTCGAAGTTCACTTCTTGTTGCATTGGGTTAACTTTAGTTCTTATTTGTTTTGTCCGATAATTATATATATTTAAATGTAATGGTTTGGGTTATGTTATGCGGTTTAATAAAACACAACCCATAAACCAACCCAAACCAATTGGGTAGCTCAAAAACAACACATTCAGTTTATTTTATTTAACGAAATGAAACCAAGCCGCTTAAATTGGTTTGGTTTTGATGGGTTGATCGGTTTGACGGTTTGGATGCCCACCTATGTATCCAAACTAATGAACAACAAAGAATCAAAGAATATTATAATAAACTTTATAAAACCAAGCATTGATTGATTAAATATATACATAACTATCAAAAATACATGATATTAGAGATGAAAGGAATTCAATTGCGGTCCTAATATAATAGTTCTTGTAATACTTTTAAAAAACAAAAAACAAAAATGACACTAAGGTCAAGAGTCCAACATTTGAAAAGCTTCAATAGGAGAAGCAATCAAGCAACTACATAATATATGGGCTATCTCACAACATTTGAAAAGCTTCAATTGGAGAAGCAACTACATCCATCCGGGCATCCATCCATAATCATAAAAATGATACATCCATCCATCTATAAGCATACATCCATTTAAAATCTACCAACTACCAAGGTAATTTTGAATTAAAATTTTAATATTTTATTAACAAACATACAGATAGACCACCGTCCGATGCGATGTGTTCATTTAACCTAGCAATGTCTTAGGTTCGAGTTGTTATGCACTTGTATCCACAAGTATCAAAAAAAAAAAAATACAAATAATGCCCCTCTAGTTGAAGGTTTCCTTTCATTCAAAAATTGGACACAAACAGAAACAAAAAATGACAACCAAAACGACTAACAATTTTTCATCTTGGCACAAGAAAATTTAAAAAAAAACTGTACAAACTATCATCTAGTTCTATTTCTCTAGGCAGTAGCTTCATCTGAGAAAGCCAAATCTGACTTTTTTACACATACCTTACAGTAAAAATATACTAAATCTATTTCAATTTGCACTTGAAAGAAGTAGAAAAATGGAAGCAGATTCTCATTGTGGTCATGGACACTTTCTAGAGTTAACTAGTTAGAGAAACTGACCCACCAATACACAATTTTCAATTCCCTGCCCAGCAGCCCAAGTAATGTATGTATCAAAATGCCCTCCTTTCGAAACCTACTGTCAAACCAGTCTCCCCCACCAAGAACAATTAAAGACGAAGAATCAAGTTAGCGGAATATCAGTGCCATGACTAGTTTGATGCTTTAAAGTGGTGCTTGTATCATGATGGCGTTTGGATATCGCCTTTGCAGAATCTCCAAGATCCATCATCTTGCCTCTTTAGAACATAATGAATCTTATAGGCACTGCAATAGAGAAAAAAAAGAAGAAGATAATTTTAGGTGAAGAGGGTCGACAATGATAGAAGAGTAGTTCCGAGCACAGTCTCCCAGGATGGAAAAACAAAGCAAGTCGTGGATAAAAACAAAGACATAAAAAAAATACATGAAAATATAATAACTATGATATAGAAGATGATGCAGGGATATTATAAGATTTATTGAACTCTTTTCTTAATATACAAGACCTTAAATATATTGCAATCTGCATGCAGTAAATTTCTCAGAAGAATCTGCATGCAGTAAATTTCCCAGAAGAAGCTTTTAACAAATTAACCAGGAGATTGTAATCAATTTTGCAACACAATTATTGACAAGACAGCTGGAAACCGAGCCGAAATCCAGATTTTCCAACCATTTATGCATGAATGCTAGTTTTGCCTACCTGTAATAATTTGGGTTCTTCAGTTGAGATTCATCAACAAGTTCTGCTGCTTCCTCTAGGAGAGCCTCAATTTCTGCCATTTCTCCAGCAATCCTGTCTGACAAAATGTCAGCTTGCAGGATGGTCAATTGCAGCAAAACAAATCTCCAATAACAAGACGTGGTCTTCGCTGCATCAGCCAAAGCTTGCCACTAACCACATATGCAATCAAAACAGCAAAATGGAGTTGAGTGTTAGCATTTTGCAATTTCAGAAATAGAATTTGTGATATAGATCTGCTGATAGTTTTCCCACTACAAACAGTTCATAGTTATTTGAACCTCACCAAGGTTGAATGTGAAACTTGAAAATTAGCAAGTTGATAGATCGCAACCATAACATAAATTAGCAATGAATTTTAAGGTTCAAATTTCAAGATTATCAGATGGACAGTTCAGTTATTAAATAAAAACCAGGTTTTACAATATAGCTTCCCAGCTATATGACTGACTGATAACATATCATGTTTCTGTTTTCTGGAAACACAAATAACAAAAGTTATGGGGACAAATATGCATCAATGTGAAAACCACATTACTCCTTTTACCTGAACAAGCATCGACTCATCTAGGGCTTCAGAGAGGCTTTGAACCTGATGACTAGGGCCCAAAGCTTCAGCTTTAATTGCTTGCCATTGCTTAACAAGGGCTTCAGCTTCTTCAAAGGGCATTGGCCTCCTGTTCACAGCTGTCATTGAGGTTGATAGACTAGCAGGAAGGAGAGAACTGTGTGAATATCCAGCGTCTGAAGGATTCTTGAACTGCATCTTCACCATTGCCACAAGCTCCTTAAGTCTGCTAGCAATACCACGTCGTTTGATGAAAGAATGACCTACATTGTCATTGGGAGAAGAATCTGTTGTCCAGGCAAGGGAACTTGTTTCAACATTTTGTCGACTGGCAGTCAATTTGGATGCATATCTCATCCTACTTGACTTCATGCCAGAGAGCTTAACAGTAAAGAACATAATGCACCCCAATACAGCAACAAAAGTTATCCTTTCAATCACATTTCTTCCTGCCAACCAACTTTCCCAACCATTACTATTTTGTACTCCAAGACTCCTTTTTAATTGGACTGACGGTGCACTACTACCATCACTTCCACTGCTACTCTTGCCTGATACCAATGGACTTTGCAGATCAGTTGGAGCCAACTGCTTAACTGCGGAACCAAGATGTCTAGAAGAGTTCACGTATGGAAGAGCATCCTCACGCTCTGATGCGAAAGCAGTGGACAGTGGTCTTTTGCTTATGCTAGATGTGATTTGCGGAGCTCCTAAACTTTTCTTTATTGCAGAAGTTTTCTTATCACCACCAAAAAAATTGACCTGCAGAAGCATACATTAGTAAACATTTCCAGTAAATTTAGAGCTATTATATATTTTGACACATCAATCTCACCAAAGACGGAGAACAATCTGGTGTATCTGGAAATACAGCAAGCACAGCATCCTTCACCCACATCTCCTGATCAAGTTAAGCAAGCAATCTAACATGAGCAAGTACCAATCTTGAAGACATGCATGAAATCCATAGTGAAAATGTTAGACCGTGAAGTGGCAATGATCATGACTGATATCCAGTGTAAACACAACCCAACACAACCTAATCATTCTATACAAAGATGGCCTTACTAAGCTTAACAGTCAAGGAGGGGTGAGTTTTGAGGACAGGACCTCTAAAGTGGCTACCATATTAATGGTCAATGTAGAACTGATAAAGCAAACTGTGTACTGAAAAAGAAGAGCAACAAAAATATCTTGAGAAAACCCCTTGTTACAATTAAGGTGTCCATGTAAGAAGCCTCAAATAGATGTTCTAACAGTGCAGCATGGATCAGAATGCAATGGATAGTGAAACAATTACCAGTGACAGATTTGCACTGTTTCTTTCTCTTATTTCCTTTCCAGCAGTTGCATTTCTCACAGCAGGATTTGAATTTAACTCGATCTGCTGAAGCTTTTCAACAGCATCTGCTTCAGTACCCTAGATACCAACAGTAACACATATAAATACCCATTTTTGTTCAGTAAAGAAATACTAAGAAAAAAGAAGAAAAATATTTTAGTGAAGCAACATTAAGATAAGGTGGAAGAGAAGAGAATGAAATGTGTACCTGTCCAAGGAGGAACAAGCAAAAAGACTCCTCAAATTTAAGATCAATGCCTTCAGAAGCTATCAAACACTCACATATAGTTTTTGCTTTGTTTATCTACATAATAATAACATATAAATGACATAAATAAAACAGATGAGAAAATGTCCTCATGCAACTCAAACACATAATACACAACAAGTACAATCTGTAGCAAATCTGCACAAAGGAATTACCAATTCTGTTTGCTTGCTTGAAAACCCAAGTGCAACATGAGCTATCAACACAATGTAGAAACAGTTAAAATCAATTACAACCCTTTGATTCTGTGACTCGAAGGATTTTTTATTCTTCCGTGTAATGGCTAAACTGTCCCAGGGAAGAAGATCAACTATTTCTGTAGCCATCAACCTATTAAATGCTTGGCTCAAGAAGCATGGCCAATCTTGAACTTGGCATGAGCTTTCAACATCAAGGCCCTGTCTCAGCAATTCACGCAAAGCCGCAATTGCTCCTCTTCTTCGTTCAGCGTTCTCAGGTGAGTGAGGCATGCCCAGTAATTCCAATGTGCACGCAGGGGCAAGTTCTTCCAAAGATTCTTCAATCTATAAACCAGGAAAAACAAATTAATATACTTATTAATATAAAAGATAACAAGTTACAATTTATTGCACAAATTATAGAAGGCTCCTTTTTACAATTTTGTAGCACCATTTACAGCAAAATCTTATGCTACTAACCATCTTATTTACTGGATTTAAGATAATTAATAAAATTTTCTATTGACAATTGAACAAAAGGTTGACATGACAGCAATTGCTCTGGCAAAAGGAGATTCGATAAGAACTAACAGACAGAAAATGACCGTCATAGACTGAACCAAGCAAACAGATTAATATCTTCAAATAAGAAAGAAGGTCCAAAAGCTCCCAAAATTAAGAGCATTACCTGCGATAATAACGGCATCTTCCCAAGAGATATCTTACTCCTAAGAAGACACTGAGCACGTGCAAGTGCTTCAAACCTTGGGACACCTTATTCTTCTCAAAACCAATCTTTGCAATTGCACACTTCAAGAAAGCACCTATGATAAGAAAAGGAAGCATAACAAAACTGCTACAAAACTGGTACCAGATTCTGACCTCTTTGCTTGTTCATCTTACCTCAGCTAGTGCCATAGACAAAAGAAAATCATGAATGTAAGGCTTAGAATCTGGATGCTGGAGAGCTGCCCGGCCAATATCCAAAACAAGCTTCTCTTCACCAACCTGGACCAGATAAACATGCAGACTGTCATATCCATCTTCCAAAACCAAAAACTCTGATCGTAAAATGTTATAAGATATCAAAATAAATAAATAAATAAATAAAATGAAAAGAAATCATTCCACATTTCAGGAAAGTGCTAAGAGATGGATGATGTGGTATCTGAAAGATGAATTAGCACTCAGTACAAAATAGCAATTTTCTAGCTATCTGGTCACTCAATTATTTTCCTGAAATTATATTATGCTTCAGAACATAAAATACTTGACATTTCGGTTAAGTAGACCAACTTTACAAAATAGCAAATCCATTCAATGTTGCACCTCTTGAAGGAGGCAAAGAGCGCCAGGCAACCAAGACCATGGAATACGTAGGGAACTTTTAGGCAGAATCTTTTCCCTCACATTACCAGCATATTCAGGTTCAAATAGAAGCTTATCCCTTACATCCATCAACAGACCCTGCAAAGAAAAGGTGACAAATATCAAAATCTAAACTACTCTTAACTCATGCCTGTCCTCCATACCACCAAAAAATGACACTTCAGAGCCATGCCAATTATAGCATAATTACAATCTCAAGTCTTTACCTGGCGAGCTACAACGGCATCCATGGTGTAACCTTCTTCAATCTCAGCCCTTTTCAACTCCATCACCGACTTAACAATCTCATCTTTCTCAGCTTGATCAGGAACACCAATTAGCTGCAAAGTTGTTACATTGCAGAGTAAGTCATAAAACCTTAAAATATATATTTATACACAAGGTAGCAGAGCAAAAGGTGCTTAAGTAATTCTTTGTCTGGATACACTACTCTACGACAAACTAAACACTTCTACCACAACATGATAAAACTAGAACAGAACCTGGTAAATACATCGAAAAATGGAGGTGGATTTGTGGAACTAATAGGGGCAACAGGGCTTCCAACAATCTCACCTGGGACGACGAGTTAGCTTCCAGGGCATTTTAGTTAAGTAGCCACTAGACTTACTAAACCAAAATATCTTAAGGGTCCAAATAATAGTATTATGCTATAAATTTCAACTATTAATTTTGACTATTGAAAGTAAATTATCATCCATGGATACATGATCGAAAATCCTTTACAAATGACACAATTAGATGCATCAACTAAAGATAATTACGACAAGGAAAATGGAATCATCTTATACATTCTCCATATGACCATTCCAAACTAAATTAATTACTCCATATACAATTTCAAACACTGAAAACAAAATAACGAGCATCAAAACAAAACTATCACCAGTAATTTCATTATTTTTTACACACACATAAACGAAATCCGAATTAGAGATGCGTCAACCTGGTAACAAGTGACGTGGATTTCAATGGTGGATGTCGTGGAGGTGGTGGTCTGGGGGTTTTCGACAATGCGAGTGTCAATCGCGTAGCTCAATCTCCTTCTTGGAGACACAACACGTCTCCTTCTAAAACAACAAGAACTCGAAACCCTATCTTTCGAGAAAGTTGTGTCGAGACCGAAACCGAGACCAGAAACCTTGGCTTCACACTCGAGTTGAAATTGATTGCTTCGACAGAGACAAGTACAGGGCGAGCAAGGAACAACGGCTACTGCATTGCTGATCGCTGCCATTCTTGCTTTGATTCATCTACTAATTTAAACCCTAGAAATCTACATGAGAAGTGTTTGTCAGTTTTGTTGGTTTTGGTGTTTTTTAGTGAATTAAAAGGAAAATAAAAATAAAGATTATGGAACCGTTGCTTTTAAAGATCAAAGCCAAAAAAAGGAAAGAAATTATTTGCAACTAAGCCCCTCATTAATAGGTGAATTCAAACACTTATCATTAATTTGGGGGTCCCTTCTTGAGCCTAACATGTTCTCTGTGGGCTTGAATAAAGGGATTTGGCTACAATGTAGTGAAAAAAAATCACTTCATGATGTAGTGATTTTTGAGGTATTATTTGAGCCATCAGATGAACTATAACTCATATCAATGGTTCAGATTAAACAGGGATTAAATAAAAAACTTATTAATTAAAAAAAAAAGAAACTGGAAACTTGTAAACAAAATGATGCTTCATCTGGTCTGTCTCTCCACTCCAACAACAAAACGAAGCTTTCGGTCTCTCTCTCCACCACTCCAACAAAACGAAGCTTTCGGTCTCTCTCTCCACCACTTGAAGAACAAAGTTAGATGCTTGTCTGCCATCCACCGCCTAGCACACTACCCAGCCTTCCACCCCGTCGAGAAGAGCGTAGACGCTCCAGCAATTCGAATTGAACACCCATACTGAAACAACAACGTTACAGGCCCTCGTATCTCTCTCCATCACTCCAAAAACAACGTTAGATGCCCCAGCCTCCCACCACGTCGAGAAGATCGAAGATGGTCCGCCAATTCGATTTCAACACCGTCAAGTAGTGGCTGGTAAGAATCAAACAAAGTGGAACCCCAATTTTCGTCCACTCGAAATCCCTAATTCTCACACAAAAAACCGTGGCTGTCTCTGTTGACTCAAAATATCTTCCCATTATAATTTCCAACAATTGTTTGTTCCCTTATTCAGGTATGTGAAGTGGGTTTTGGATGGTTTTGTGTTTCGGTCAAGTTGAAGGCCTAATTGCAGTTGAAGCAGCAATTCCGAAGTTGAAAATCGATTCCCCTGATGTTTTTTGCCTAACCTAATATTTGAAGTCTGTAAGTAGTCCCTTTTTACACTGTTATATATATATACGGTTCTATGTTGATTAATTCCAAGGTTGGAATTGTTGAGGATGTGTGCCATGATACATGAAGCTTTTGACATAGTCAGGGGATTTCAGTTTCTGATACGAGTGCATGGAAGTTGTTCAATGATTTGCACTTCATTGCTTCATTGATGTTGCAAAAAAAAAAAAAAATTTAACCAGTTGTTGGATTGAGAAAGAAAGATGAAATTGTTTACTGTTGGATCTTGAATCTAACAATTTTGATAGATAAATTAGTATATCTACAAAAAGAAGACATATTTATTGAGTACAACTAAACTATAGACATTTGTATTGGTTCTTTTAAGTGTAGGAAAAAAATTAAATATTTGGTCCATGACCATTTTATCTTATCTTTGTTGTTTGATTTGTTTGATTAATTTATGTATAGAACAACTAAACAATCTTGGTCAAATTCCCTACATAGGAAGAGAAGACTAAATCCTGGGAGGAAATAAATTAATATTGCCGTTTCAGGAGTGGCTGGAATGATATGTAATCTTTGCTATTCAAGGTGAGGATTTCGGTTTATCGCAATCTTCTTTATATACCATTTGCAAGTTACTATTTCAAATATTTGACAAACCTGGTATAATGGATTTATATGAAGAGAAATTAATTATTTTATAGAAGCCAAACATCACATTTAATTAAAACATTTAATTAAATTAATGAAAAAAAAATACTTAAATAATTTTAAATATAAAATAAAACCATATATAATTATTTTCGTTGAGAGAATGATATTTACAATTCGATCAAATAACAACCCTTTATCCCAATGTGTAACTTTTTTTACAAATTAGACTTGTCTTCAAATAAAGATTTTTATGTCTTCTAGTCTTCCATAGAATTCCTCCATTTTGGATACTTCACCTAATACTGTCTTTCCAAAAAAATATTCGTACAAATATTCACCATCATATTAAATGAAACAAAATACGAGCAAGCATATGTATAGAAAAATTGAAATATGGGAGCTATTTGCTGTAATGGTTATGATATCATATTATAACTAGTCGAACCTAAAAGTTTATACTACAATTCGAACATGATTTGAACAAATTTTTTACACTTAATTGATGATATATGTGGCTACTAGGTGGATACAAATAGTTGAAAAATTAATTAAAATACTTTATAACATGTGTGCAAAAGTCGGGAGGCTAACCGGTAGGAGTGATGTCGCACACCCACACGACTCATAACATGTAATGTGGTACACAAGTCAATTATGTGAAACTGAGGCCAGTGTACAACACCCCAATCAAGCCCATTTTGTTTTTTTAATTGGAAGTGATGTAACTTGGTTGGTTTCGTTTTTGAAAGGGGTTTCTGATCGCGCTCCAAATGTTCACATTTAGCGCTCCCTTTTCCTATCTTTTGTATTTGTTTCCGAGCATTTTTGTGTATTTAATAGGGTGTAAATAAGTGTTTTAGGTAATTAGGGAAGTTCAGGGGCATAATTGTCATTTTGGACAATTCAAGGGCAAAAGTGCAAAATTCGGGACTTTATTGAAGATTCTGTGAATAGTGAAGAAGACCACGGCTGGTTCGTGTGGCTGGAATGAACCCGCCGAGCAGGGGAGCATGAACCCGCCGAGCACCATGGCTAGTTCAGACCTTTTGGAAGGCTAGATATGTCCCGCCATCCAAGCTCGCCAACGAACGGGCTAGTTCGTGCGGCTAGACATTTCCCACCATCCAAGCTGGCCATGATTTCTGGCTAGTTCGTGCGGCTAGACATATCCCGCCGCACAAACCCGCCTGACCCTCATCCGAGCTGAAATGTGATATTTTATAGGGGTATTCTGGTCTTTTCACATCCCAAACCTTGCCCAAATCATCCCCTCTGTAAATGTACAACCATCCCAACCGTAAACACTCTCTCTAACATCCAAAGATCCCCTAAGTTAGACTAAATTACATAAACTACTCATAGAAATCACCCTAGAATAGCCTAGATAACTTAGACTCTCATACTTGTTGCATGTGAGCTTCATAGCTTGGAAGAAGTAGATTTGGAGCTTTATTGAAGACAAGAAGATTACCATCTTGTGGTTACTTCTATCTATTACTTCTTTCATTTATTTGTGATTCATGTAACATGTATGTGTATAATAATCTTTATGTTGAGGGATTGATTTCCATATGACTTATTATTGTAATTAATTGATCTCTATATTTATCATATCCATATTTAGCTATTGAATGTTGAATTGAGTTAAATTGAATGGATGTATGTTGTTGATTGCCGAATTAGTAACATGTATCTTGATTAATAACATTTGATTAGCTATATTGGAAAGATTTAGTTAGTAAGTACATGATCATGCTTATTGACTAATTCTTATGTTCTAGGTGTAATTCCTCTATTATTGTCATTCTAAGATCATTAGTTGATAATATTTAGAGTGGTAGTTGTTGAATTACCTATGCCATAGAACTAGTGTGCTTAATTGTGATCAATTGATAATATCCCTCTTCATTTATCCATGCTCTTGCATAACCTTGCAAGAATTAGTTAGTTTAGTTAGTTGTAGTTAATTAGTGTAATTTAATTATAGTGACATAGTGTTAATTTACTTACTTGCTTACTTAGTTGATAATTTAGTTAATTTAGATTAATTAGAATTGTATTAGGTTTACATCTCTTTAGTTGTAGTTGTAATTAGAGATTACGTATCCGTGACCATAGGATACGCATAGCTTAATTCTCCATCCTAGCCATCTTAGCATAATCATAGTCATTAGTTTAGATAATTGCTTGCCACCCTCTCCCTTTTACTTTTCTTGCTTGTAATTAGTGTAAATAGCTTGACTATAACATAGACGTAGAACCGACTTACGTGTACCATACTTTCCCTGTGGAACGAACCGTACTTGCTACTACGCGATCCTAACGATCCGTGCACTTGCGGATAAACATGACCACGCCACATTATTTACGATAGTTTATAGAACTATCCAGTGGCACATCAGTTTCATATGTGGAATTTATATTAAACAGACAAAGATATGTGAAAAAGAGATTTGGTTGAATTTGATTAGACAAGTTAATTGTCTTTCGAATCATATGGGTTGTTTTGTATTGTCTAAACCAATCAATAGTAGGTAATAAAATGCCAAGGAAAAAACCCCACTGACACCCATTTTCGTTGCTTTTTTCAAATCTTTCCCATGTAGGGTTTTGATTGGATCAAACTATAACTAAAAAGGAGAAGTTAAGTTGCCCAAAAACGACTTCTTCTGCTTTTGATAATAATAATAATAATAATAATAATAATTAATAACAACAAAAATAATCAAATTGCTAGTTCAAAGTAAAGCAAAGATCATTCTTATCTCGAAAGAGTTAATTATAGGGATTTGTTTCATGTTTAGTTTAGCTAATAATATCCGATCCTATTTCTTTTATTCATATAATGAAAAAAATCTTCTGGTGCTAGATGTATTGCTAAGTAGTACATCCCACCACTGAAGAGTAGGTACTATATATTTTCTGGACACATATTCATTGTTTAATTATTTACCACATTTTTAATGATCGAATGCATCAGTGATTCGGTGCACTGAAGATTTTATCTTAAGCAAGATATAAATATATAACACGATCAGAGAGAGAGAGGGATTTGTTTCACGTTTAACTAATAATATCCAATCCTACTTATTTTATTCATATAATGAAATAAATCTTCCGGTGGCAGGTGCATTGGTAAGTAGTACATCCCACCATTGAAAACAAGTTATTATATATATATGTAATATGTTCTTTTTATATTTTTCACCGTATCTTTAATGACCGAAATCATCGAATGCACCGAAGATTTCAACTTTTAGATAATATATAAGTATATAACACAATGAAAGAGAGAGACTCCCGGTGCACCTAAGATATAAGCAAGATATAAGTGTATAACAAGCTGAGAGAGAAAGGGACTCCACATAAGGTTTTACCATTTTTTGTGTCGGCCATTTCTTATAGTCCCCACCATTCATAGCATATACGACAAAATAACCCAAGATCATGACATGTACGGCAACCTTAGTCTAATTTATGGAAATTACTACTATGCCGTGAACAAAAATTGCTGCATGATGCAGTGATTTATTTGGAAATATTTGAGCCATCAAATGAACCATAATTAATAACTGATGGTTGAGATTAAAGAAGGAGCTAATAAAAAATTTGTAAATTAAAAGAAAAAAAACACCTGTAACAGATTAGAGCCGGTTTCACTGAACCCTTAAATTATAAAATTTTTTAGGCCCGAACATTCCATTTTGTGATTGCATCTCGAGTTTTCTCAAGTAGTGTATGTTGTCTGTGTTTGTTGTGGTAATTGTTTATTTTTTGGTAAAAGTTGTTCATAGTTCTTATGTGCTCTATTGTAGGCCGACTTCCATGTCAAAGAGAAGATATTGAGTGTAATAGAAACTTGGTAAGAAGCTTTTGGAGGACATGCATACCATGAGTTGTTGGTATGTTTGTTGACGATCTCTTACTGTTTTCAAAGGTGGAGAAAAGTTGTATTTGATAATTGGAATTCATTTGTTCATGCATAATCTAAGCAACATGACTATGTCTTTATTTTTCAGACACCGTTAAATATGCAGTGCTTATGGTCAATGTTTTAATAGGGTTTGTGAGGCTAGCCTTGACGCTCGCCTCTGAGGGTAAATTGTTAAAATTGCATTGAGGCTGAAGCCTCAATGCCCATTACTGAGGCCTCCGCCTCAAAATACGCCTCATTACACCTCACAACTACGCCTCAGAGGCGTTGTGAGGCTATACGCCTCAATAGTGTCTCATACATCTATTGGGTTATCATATCTTTGATGGCCCAAATGCCCAATTTGACAATGGCCCATTGAAAATTATAACATGTTGACTGTTAAATTGTATTTAAAGCCTAATTAGAGACACATCAGTCCAAAAAAAAAAAGAAAAAAAAAGTCATTGTATTAGTGTTTGTTAATTTACTATTGTTATTTGGTGTTCAACACCTTAGTGACTTCTCACTTGATCATTCTACTGATGAATGATGATGTTTAGAGATGATTAATGAAGTGCCTTTACTTTTCTGAAGTCTTTTTTATTTTTATCATGCTATGAACTTGTTTATTTTTATCATGTTATGAATTATGAACTTATTGGTTGTTTTCATAATTATAAATTTCTGTGCCTTATTGCTTTATATATATATATTTATTTATGTATCTTCACTCTCCCTAGTGAGGTTTTGATACGAACCTCGTCGATTGTATCAAGATTGATGCCTAGGATCGTTCTAACCTTTGGTTCAGATGGAAACCGCGACCCAACACCTATAATGAGATGTGAACCTTGGTATGAAGGAAGACGCCACAATCAAGGATGGAATACTCGATTGATAAGTCAAGGAGGAATGCCACAGAGAATTCTGATAAGTTCCAATCAGTTTTTAAAGAACAATAGAGAAAACTCTCTCAATTTTCATTCAAATTCAAGTCTAACGAAAAATACATCAAAATGACCCTTAAATACTGAAACCCTAAAACCAAAAAGGAAAATAAATATTTGGCAATTAATGCCTTACAAACGGGAAAGGAAATAAACTAAAACAAGCAACTAATTGACTTGCTCCCTAATTGGAAGGCTAAATTTGGAAACAAATCAGCCCTTAATATTTGGAAATAAATCAATTCATTATTCATTGCAAATTGAAACTCCTCCACACGCCATAGCTTGTGCTTCACGCCCAAGCTTTCTGCCACACGCCCAAATCACTCTTATTCAGCCCAATCGATTGCCTTGATAATGTTAATTAAGCCTTGGTCTTCATGTGGGCTCATCTTGGACTTTAATAATTCGGAATCAGCCCAAGTGTCTTGAATCAGGCCATTTAGTGCTTCCTTGAATCTCTTAGCCCTTGCCCTTGTTATTGGCCCAACCGGAATGTGCAATGGATCTCTTGATGTGGCCCCCTTATTCTCATCATTCCCTCCCTCTTGAAAAGGATTTGTCCTCAAATCGTCACCTACATCAAAAGGAGACAAATCAGAAACATTGAAGCTTGCACTAACATTATACTCACCTGGAAGATCTAACTTGTAGGCATTGTCATTGATCCTTTCAATCACTTGAAATGGGCCATCTCCCCTTGGAAGTAGTTTAGAACGCCGCTGGACTGGAAACCGTTCCTTCCTCATATGCAACCACACCCAATCTCCGGGTTCAAACACAACTTTCTTGCGCCCTTTATTTGCTTGCGTGGCATATTGCTCAGTTCTCCTCTCTATGTTTTGTCGAGTCTTTTCATGGAGTTGCTTAACGAAATCTGCCTTTTTCTTCCCATCCAAGTTAACATGCTCATTCACAGGTAAATGAGTTAAATCCAAAGGAGTCAACGGGTTAAAACCATATACAATTTCAAAAGGCGAATAATGAGTTGCAGAATGCACACTCCTATTATAAGCAAACTCTACATGTGGCAAACAATCCTCCCATGTTTTCAAGTTCTTTTGTATTATAGCACGCAACAAGGCAGATAAAGTCCTATTAACTACTTCAGTTTGACCATCAGTTTGTGGATGGCAAGTAGTAGAAAACAAAAGTTTAGTTCCTAACTTACCCCACAAAGTCTTCCAAAAGTAGCTTAAGAACTTAGCATCTCTATCTGAAACAATGGTCTTAGGCATGCCATGCAATCGAACAATTTCTTTGAAAAACAAATCAGCAATATGTGATGCATCATCAGTTTTATGACAAGGAATGAAATGTGCCATTTTAGAAAACCTATCAACAACCACATATATAGAATCCCTACCCCTTTTTGACCTAGGCAAACCCAACACAAAATCCATAGAAATATCAATCCAAGGTCCACTAGGTATAGGCAAAGGAGTATACAATCCATGGGGCTGAATCCTAGACTTAGCTTGTCTACATGTAATGCATTTTCCACAGATTCTTTCTACGTCACGTTTCATATGAGGCCAAAAGAAGTGTTCATGCAAAACATCTAGTGTCTTGGCTATACCAAAATGCCCTATCAAACCTCCCCCATGAGCTTCTCTAACAAGCAATTCATGCAAAGAACTCTTAGGCACACATAATTTAGTTTCTCTAAACAAAAATCCATCATGCCTATAAAACTTGCCAAATGCTACCTTTTCACATGCATTGAATACATTACCAAAATCAGAATCTTCCACATACAAGTCTTTAATGTAGTCAAAACCAAGCAATCTAGCATTCAAAGTAGAAAGTAAAACGTACCTTCTAGACAACGCATCAGCGACCACATTTTCCTTACCTTCGTTGTACTTGATCATATATGGAAATGTTTCTATGAACTCCACCCACTTGGCATGCCGCTTATTTAGCTTGTGCTGTCCCTTTAAATGCTTCAAGGACTCATGATCCGTGTGAATCACAAATTCTTTCGGCCAAAGGTAGTGTTGCCAAGTTTCCAATGCCCTAACCAAAGCATACATCTCCTTGTCATAGGTAGGATAATTCAAGGCTGCTCCACTTATTTTCTCACTAAAAAATGCAATGGGACGTCCTTCTTGCATTAGAACAGCTCTAATACCTATTCCTGAAGCATCACACTCAATCTCAAAAGCCTTAGCAAAGTCAGGCAAAGCAAGCAAAGGTGCATTAGTTAATTTTTCCTTAATCAAGTTAAATGCCTTTTCTTGTTCATTACCCCACTTAAAACCCACATTCTTTTTGATAACTTCAGTTAAAGGGACGTCCTTTTTGCATTAGAATAGCTCCAATACCTATTCCTGAAGCATCACACTCAATCTCAAAAGCCTTAGCAAAGTCAGGCAAAGCAAGCAAAGGTGCATTAGTTAATTTTTCCTTAATCAAGTTAAATGCCTTTTCTTGTTCATTACCCCACTTAAAACCCACATTCTTTTTGATAACTTCAGTTAAAGGTGCAGCTAGACTACTAAAGTCTTTCACAAACCTCCTATAGAAACTAGCCAACCCATGAAAACTTCTCACTTGTCCCACATTTGTAGGTATTGGCCACTCCTTAATTGCCTTAACCTTTTCTTCATCAACCCCAATTCCCTTAGCACTAACAACAAAACCCAGAAATACAAGCTTATCCGTGCAAAAGGTACACTTTTTTAAATTAGCAAACAACTTTTCTGTTCTTAAAACACCTAAAACAAGTTTTAAATGTTCAACATGCTCATCCAAGTTCTTGCTATAAATCAGAATGTCATCAAAGTAAACAACCACAAATTTTCCAATAAAAGCACGCAAAACATGGTTCATTAATCTCATGAAAGTACTTGGTGCATTAGTTAACCCAAAAGGCATAACTAACCACTCATATAAACCATATTTTGTTTTGAAAGCAGTTTTCCACTCATCACCTTCTTTCATCCTAATTTGATGATATCCACTTTTAAGATCAATTTTAGTGAAAACAATAGAACCATGCAATTCATCAAGCATATCATCTAATCTAGGAATAGGATGTCGATACTTTACAGTGATATTGTTGATGGCACGACAATCAACACACATCCTCCATGTTCCGTCCTTCTTAGGCACAAGCAATACGGGAACCGTACAAGGACTCATACTCTCACGAACGTACCCCTTTTCCATGAGCTCATCAACCTGCCTTTGAAGTTCCTTTGTCTCCTCGGGATTACTTCTATATACGGGTCTATTTGGAATTGGTGCTCCAGGTACAAAATCAATTTGGTGCTCAATCCCCCTTATTGGTGGTAAACCAATAGGCATCTCTTCGGGAAACACTTCATCAAAATCCTGCAAAAGTGAAACAACAACACTAGGCAAAGAAGAGTCAATTTCGTTAGTACTAAAACAAGCCTCTTTGTACAAAAGTACAATCATTGGCTGATTTGAAAACAAAGCCTTTTTTATCTCACTCCCTCTTGCATAAAAGCTCACTTGTTTTCTCACTCTTTTTTTCTCATCAACCTCTTTTTCTTTTTCAACTTTTTTTTCTTTTTTTGCTGTTTCGGACTCTCTCTCTTTTGTCTCTCTTTCTTTTGAACTCTCACTCTCACTCTCCTTTTTAACATCTCTCTCTTTTTTTAACCTCACTTGATCTTCATATACTTGTCTTGGGGTTAAAGGTACAAGAGTGATTGGCCTTTTATTAAGTACAAAGGAGTATCTATTGGTATATCCATCATGTGTCACATGCCTATCAAATTGCCATGGTCTTCCCAAAAGGATATGACCCGCATTCATTGGTACCACGTCACAAATAACTTCATCTTTGTATTTTCCAATTGAAAATGACACCAACACCTGTTTATTCACCCTAACTTCCTCACTATCATTCAACCATTGTAGCTTATAAGGTTTTGGGTGCTTAAAAGTTGTCAAATTCAATTTTTCCACCAAAGTAGTGCTAGCCACATTAGTACAACTCCCCCCATCAATAATCATACTACATACCTTATCATTAACATGGCAGCGAGTGTGAAAAATATTATCACGTTGAACCTCATCATCTTCCTTAGCTTGAGCACTAAGAGCTCTTCTTGCAACCAAAAGCTCTCCACCGACCGGATATTCAAAGTCACTTGCATCCTCCAAAGGTGGCATGGACTCATCATCAGATTCATCCTCGGATTCGATACCACCATCATCTTTCAAAACCATTACTCTCTTGTTTGGGCATTGTGATGCAATATGACCTGCTCCCAAACACTTAAAGCACTTAATGTCACGGTTTCTAGAAGGTTGAGAATCTGATTTACCTTGATTTAATGTGCCTCCAACCTTGTGATCTTTGGAAGGTTCGGTTTTAGCCTTGGCCTTAAAACTAGGCTGGTCCTCTCTCTTGCTCCAATTCGGTTTCCATGATGATGAAGAACCCGAATTTTGCCCAACCCGTGTGGAACCCCTCCTCTTCAATTGTTGTTCCACTTTAATGGCCATGTGTACCATGTCAGTCAATTCAACATAATGTTGCATCTCCACTACATTTGCAATGTCTCGATTTAGCCCATTTAGAAACCTGGCCATAGTCGCCTCTCGGTCCTCCTCTACATCAGCTCGAATCATGGCTATCTCCATCTCCTTGTAGTAATCTTCAACACACTTAGACCCTTGAGTAAGAGTTTGCAATTTTTGAAACAAACCCCTATAATAGTGACTTGGAATGAATCTCCTCCCATGTCTTAATAGGTCTTTCTCCATTACGTCTCCTACTCACAATCAGTTGATCCCACCAAACAATAGCATAATCAGTGAACTCTATGGCTGCCAATTTCACCTTCTTCAATTCGGAATATTCATGGCAATCAAATACCAACTCTATTCTTTTCTCCCACTCCAAATAAGCTTCAGGATCAGTTTTACCTTGGAATGTTGGAATCTTCACCTTTATACTACCCAAATTATTATCAACCCTCTCTCCATACCTATCTCCTCTATTCCCATACCTAACTCCTCTACCTCCCATTCCACGCCTAAATCTGCCAACACCCACATTAGACATGCAATCCTCCTCCTCTAGGTCATTCCCATAATCATCTTCATAGTCATTCCTAGGTAGGTTCCTTTCTCTTCGTTCCACATTAGGAGCCCTGAATGGCCGTTCCCTTTGTGAACTAGACTCCACTTTGTGTAACCTATCATTCATCTCGCCAAACCTATCATTCACCTCACCAAACTGAATCTCCATCCGCGCCATGTGTTGTTGCATGGCTGTAAACAAACGATCGAGATCTACCATTTTTGGTGCTTCATTGGACAATTCCTTACTATTATCGTGTGACATATTTAGACCCTGTAAAACAAATAAGAATTAGTAAGCCTCACAAACACTCCCTCACGTGTTTACCCTCAAAGATGATGACACTCACACTCGTGTTTCACTCAAATCTTTTGGCTTTTACCCTCAGTATGTACTCACCACTCTTGCCTTTTTCCACTCGTAATTTCTCAAAAGTTCTTATCAAACTAATCGAACAATAATCAAAATTTCTTAGCCACGCTCAAACGAAACAAAGATCTCCTAGGTTCACACAAAACGAATCACAATGAAACTGAAATAACAAACCAATACCAGAATTTTTTTTTTTTTTTTTTTTGAATAATACTGCACGAAACCAAAGAAGGGGACTAACAATAGTTGATATATTCAACTACTACAGGATCGTCCTAAATTTTTTTTTTTTTTTTTTTTTTTAATTTTTTTTAATTTTTTTTACCTTGATCAAGAAGTAAGACCTTTGGTAATTTTTTTTTTTTTTTTTTTTTTTTTGTACTGGACTTGATGAACGGAATCAAGTTTTTTTTTTTTTTTTTTTTTTTTTTTTTTTCAACGAAATCAAAGAAGAAGAACTAAGATAGATAAAACCTGATGTTAGAACCAGGCTCTGATACCAAATGATACGAACCTCGTCGATTGTATCAAGATTGATGCCTAGGATCGTTCTAACCTTTGGTTCAGATGGAAACCGCGACCCAACACCTATAATGAGATGTGAACCTTGGTATGAAGGAAGATGCCACAATCAAGGATGGAATACTCGATTGATAAGTCAAGGAGGAACGCCACAGAGAATTCTGATAAGTTCCAATCAGTTTTTAAAGAACAATAGAGAAAACTCTCTCAATTTTCATTCAAATTCAAGTCTAACGAAAAATACATCAAAATGACCCTTAAATACTGAAACCCTAAAACCAAAAAGGAAAATAAATATTTGGCAATTAATGCCTTACAAACGGGAAAGGAAATAAACTAAAACAAGCAACTAATTTACTTGCTCCATAATTGGAAGGCTAAATTTGGAAACAAATCAGCCCTTAATATTTGGAAATAAATCAATTCATTATTCATTGCAAATTGAAACTCCTCCACACGCCATAGCTTGTGCTTCACGCCCAAGCTTTCTGCCACACGCCCAAATCACTCTTATTCAGCCCAATCGATTGCCTTGATAATGTTAATTAAGCCTTGGTCTTCATGTGGGCTCATCTTGGACTTTAATAATTCGGAATCAGCCCAAGTGTCTTGAATCAGACCATTTAGTGCTTCCTTGAATCTCTTAGCCCTTGCCCTTGCCCTTGTTATTGGCCCAACCGGAATGTGCAATGGATCTCTTGATGTGGCCCCCTTATTCTCATCAGGTTTACGCCCCGTTACGCCTTGAGGCTTACACCTCGCCTCAATGTAGGAAAACCCCTCAATACTGAAAATGCCTTTTAAAACATTGATTATGGTTTTGTGGCCTTCCTAATGTTCTTTGGGGTAGGGGTAAGGTCATATCTTGGATGTGAAATAATTTTCCTAGCTTGACATTGTTTTGAATCAAATTATTATTTGTTTGTTTGTTCTAGCATTAGGGGGCAGTTTTCCCTCAAAGAACTTAGAGGTCCGTGCATGTATTCACAGCACCTAACATACAACCTTTGACCTCTTCTCCACAAAATTTTCGGAATCTTGATAATCAGCCAGAACCAGCTGAATCTTCTGCAGTGGGTGCGTTCCCAACTTTGAGGTACTGCATTCTTGTTTTTCATGAAAGCTAAGCTAGTGATGCATCCTGTCATGAATATTGGTCTATCGAGATGGTTATTGCTGATTTATTTATTTTCATATTCCCGTGACTTTGATTATATGAGAAATCTTTTCTATAGTTCCACTTATGTTGTTTTTGGTTTGGACAAATGGACAAACCTGTATATATATATTTGTTTTGCCGGTATAGCCAATCAGTTGATGCTTAATAAGCTGGTTTCTAAAACTTTTCCTTGTAGATGTAACAAAATGACATGAGATCCTTTTATGTGTAATTGCATTTCATTAGTTCATTCTGTGCTAATGGCTTGGATTGGTTGCATTTTTTTTTTCCTTCTTCTAAGAACTTCAACAGTAATTGACCTTGGATTAGAGTTATATGTATACTATTAACTACCTGCTTTGCTTTATCAATGATTGTTGCATTACACCTTTCTGCGTCTTTCACAACTTGTTTCTGTATATGACAAATTTTGATGTATTTCTTTCATGGTTGGACTTTATTGTACTAGCTTGACGGAAATTCAGAATGCGTGTGGTATTATGGATGTCCTTGCAAAAATGTTGAGTGGTATAGATGCGAGTAACAAGCAGATAAATTTGAAATAAGTTGCCAACTCATTTCATACCGTGCTTGTGTGCTATTAACTATTATGTCCCGTTATGAGTTTTGTAACAACTTCGGTGGTAATGCTTAAGATTAACCAAGTTGGATCAGATATTTGGTCTTTTACGTTTAAGTTTAAACGGCTGTACCACTTGTGAAACTTGTTATCTTTTTGGTTATTTTTTTATTTGTTCTCTGCATATTTCAATCAATGTGAAGTTCACAATCCTAGTTGCATGCTGGGCAATATTTGGTCCAACTTGCATTATTTAAATATTGTAGTGCAAAAAATTTCATTTTATGTAAGGAAAATCAATAATTGTGAATCCCTTGATGGTATGATTGCATTGTTTCTCTTTGAAGAGATGTAGTTGCACACACACACAACTCTTGCATAATTCTTACTTGTATGTTGTGTTTGTATTTTGTGTGCATCATTGATTATTTAATCTCTCTTCTTGCATGTTTTAATTAATTGCATCTAACTTGTTAAATGCCATAACATGTTAGCCATTAGGATGCATTGTTTTCACTCACACACACTTGCACACATTGCATTGATCTGGTGTGAGAAACTGCTTAGAAGGCCTTGCCCTTCTCTGCTGCGGTTGCCGTAGTTTTGGCAAAACGCGGCATGCAAGAGACAGAGGCTTGTTGTCTCTGCTGCGGCGGTGATGCCGCAGTTGGACATCGCGGCAGTCAGGCGACAGAGATTTTTCTGTCTTTGCCGCGGTGCCTCTGCCCCGGTTGACCAACTGCGGCTGACCAACCGCGGCAGTCTAGCCACAGCAATATCCTTACTGTGCCGCGGTGCATCTGCCGTGGTTGACCAACCGTTGCAGTCGTGACGGCGGCAGTCCGTTAGCGAGAAGCTGAAACGTTTTTACTTAAAACGACACCACTTTACATAGATCTCATATATATATGTGGTCTTCTTCATAGGTCGTTTCTTAAGGAGTTTAAAAGCCACTTTTCATCTAGTATCTTTCTTCAAGAGAAATTTCACCAAGAACTTACCTTTATTCACTCAAACATCATTCCATGAGCATCAAAGCTCATCTAGCATCTTTCTTGAGCATCTAGATAGCATTTTCCATGGATTCATCAACATACTTTGCTTGGTAAGGTTTTCACTTGTATCTTACATATTTTGTGTCTTTCTTTCCAAGCTATCTCTTTTATCACTTGTATGTCATTGATTTATATTTTAAATACAAGTTTGGGATTAGTATGTTGAATGTTTGAGAGTTGTATTGTGATAGCACTCTAGGTTTGCATAATCTATGATTTGCTAAGCTAATTGACATGTCATTTACCTCTTGATATCTAGGATTGTATTAATTGTCATATTATCATCTTAGATAAGCATATAGGGTTTCCCTTGCTCTATGTTGCATTTTGGATATTCATATATTCACTTAGGGTGTTAATCTCTTCATTGAGAAGTAAGTCTTGTGTGGTTTCCGGGATTAGGTTGCCTTTTGTCACAAGCAATTGTAAGTCTTGTGTGATGACTGGGATTAAGTCGTACACCGGGATTAGGTGTTCACATAAGCAATTGTACTAGGTTCACTTATACCGGGAGTAGGTAGTGGTAGTGAGTTACATACCGGGATTAGGTTGTAATCTTCATTATCATTGGTGGATTCGAGGTTCGAGTGTGGCACACTTACCAGCTCGTGGTTTTTCCCGTGAGGGTTTCCACGTAAATATCAAGTGTTATTTAAATTCTGCACATATTACACTTGATTATTATATTGTCTAGTTTGGGGCTTTTTCGTAATCTTGACCTTACATGAAAATTGGGTAATAACGATTAAAATCTATTCACCCCCCTCTAGATTAATATTAGACACACCGAGTATTTGTTTCAATTGGTATCAGAGCGGGTTCCTATAGATACTGAGGTGATCCTTTGCTCTCTTTGGTGTGTTTTGTATTTTGTGTGATTTGTGTTCATTCATACATTTGCATTCATTTCATTCATTCATAAACACTATGAGTGGAAACAGTGGAAACGGTGGTGGCAACGAGGGTGCTTCTAGCATAAGGCCTCCGTTTCTTACCGGGTTGAATTATACCTCTTGGAAATGCAAGATGGAGTCGTACATATGTCAAATACATGACCAGGCTTGGATGGCGGTTGAAGATGGCTACACATCGCCCATGATGACTCCCGCGGGTGGAGGAGAGGATGTACTCAAGCCTAAGGCGCAATGGAACGCGCAAGAGTTTGAGGCATCAAAATGGAATAGGAAGGCGATGCATGCCATTCTATGTGCAATGGATGAAAATCAATACAAATTGATTCAAAATACTAGGATAGCTAAAGAGGCATGGGACATCCTAGAGATTGCACATGAGGGAACCGAAGTGGTGAAGGACTCCAAGCTTCAAGTCCTCCAAACTCAATTCGAGATGTTTAAAATGGAGGATAATGAGTGCTTCAACGATTTCGAGATCAAGTTGATGGACATAGTCAACCAAAGTCATCAACTTGGTGATCCTTACTCGGATAGGAGAATCAAGCAAAAGATTATGAGATCGCCTCCTGAGAGATTTGAATCAAAGGTAACGGCTTTAGAGGAGAATAGCACATACAAGGATATGAAACCGAGTGAGGTGATTGGGAGACTTCTAGCTTATGAGTCTAGGAAAGGTCCTACCTCCACACCTTCTAAAAAGCAAAAGAGAATTGCTTTGAAGGCCTCCAAAGTTGAGAAGGAGGAGGATGATGACTCGGATGAAGAAATGGCTTTTTTGATGAGAAGGTTCAAGAAATTCTACAAGTCCGAGAAGAAGGGTTTCGGATCCAAGGGTTAAGACTTCAAGAAAAAGACTCCATTCAAGAAGTTTGAGCCTAGGCAAGAGAAGACCGAGAAGAAAAGGGTCCGATGCTTTGAGTGTGGTGGCATAGGACACTTTGCCCCCGATTGTGCCAATCATGTTAACAAGAAAAAAGGGAAAGTGATGGCCTCCACATGGAGTGGGAGTGATGACTCCAATGAAGGAGATGAGTCTTCGGATGATGAAGAACTCATGGCTAACTTCATAGCCTTTACCTCTTCTCACAAGAGCAAAAGTGCTAGTGAAGATGAGAATGAGAGTCAAGTGGAAAGTGACTCAAGTGATGATTGTTCTTCATCACAATCCACAAATGGAAATGTGGAAAGGATGGATCTCAAGGACTACATGGAGAAATTTGAGAGTTCAAGGCTAAAGAACAAGAGAGAGATTAGGAGATTAAAGGAAGAAAACCTAGAGCTCTCAACTCAAATACACCAATTAAATGAAGAAGTAGTGAGATCAACAAAGAATGAAGATAAGCTAAGAGAGGAGTTAGTCTTATCTAAGAGGAATGAAGAAGGCTTGAAGAGGGAACTTGATGAAGCTATGGAGTCACTATCCAAGATGGCTTCTAGCACCAAGAAGCTTGACCACATGCTTGGTGTTGGAAAGAGCCCATGTGACAAGAGGGGTCTTGGGTATGAAGATGGCAAAGAAATCTCAACCTCTAATAAGACCGTGTTTGTCAAAAGCTTGGGGAAACAAGTAGCTTCACCGGTGCAAACTCCTAGGAAGAAGATTGATCTAGGACAATGTTCACAAAGTGCACAAGTGAAGGTGACTCCAAGAAGACAACCCTAAGCCAACATTCCTCAACATTTGGCTCAACAAGAAAAGAGACCAATCATGCAAACTCATCAAAGGAAGCAAGCTACACCGGTTCAACAACGAGGATGGATTGAACCCACTCAACCACAAAGACATGGGAAAACTCCTATGCATGCACAAGGACATGGTATGATCCCTTACTTTATTCCTACATGTCATTTTTGTGGTTTTGATGGTCATATTAGACCGAGATGCTTTCGTTATATTAAAATGTGTAAAACTAGAAGCATGATTGAGAAGAAAAAGAAAAGAGCCATGATGCATGTTCCTAGGAATGATAAGATTGATATGCATGATCCTAGGAGTTCTAGAGCACATGTACCAAAGACCACTAAAAAAGAAAATGTTACACTTAGGTGGATTAGAAAGAATGAAAATGTTTGCCATGTTGCACAAATTGCCCTAAAGGCAAATTCTTCTAATTTGTGGTATTTAGACAGTGGGTGCTCTAGACACATGACGGGAGATAATAGTTTCTTTTTTTACTCTTGTCATGGAGGAAGGTGGAAGTGTCACTTTTGGTGATGGATCCAAGAAAAGAGTAAGAGGGAAAGGAACTATCTCCATTCCCGGATTACCTTCCTTGTCCAATGCTTTATTTGTTGATGGCCTTAAAGCCAATTTAATAAGCATTTCACATCTAAGTGATGAAGGACTTTTCGTCTTAGTTTCTAAAAAGGATTGCTCTATCCTATTGCCCAATGGACAAACCTTGTTGAAAGGTATGAGATCTAGTGACAATTGCTATTGTCTTGAAGCTAGAATAGTCTCAAACAATGTGTCCATGGATGAGCAAATTGAGTTATGGCATGAAAGACTTGGCCACATGAACTTTCGGGATTTACGAATCCTAAGCAAGTTCGATTGTGTGCGTGGCTTTCCCAAGCTTGGGAAGAAGGCCAATGGTGTTTGTGGACCTTGCCAACAAGGGAAACAAACCAAACCCATGCACAAAAAGGGCAAGTATCTCTCCACCAAGGAGCCCCTAGAGCTTCTCCATATGGATCTTATGGGTCCCATGCAAACCGAGAGTTTAGGTGGAAAGATATACATTTTTGTTTGTGTTAATGATTTCTCTAGGTTCACATGGACTTATTTTCTTAGAGAAAAATCTGAAACTTTTGATAAGTTTAAAATGCTTTGTAATAAAATTCAAAATGAAATAAACTCAAATATTAAAAGCATATAACGGATTAGAAGTGACCATGGGAGGGAATTTGAGAATGCATCTTTTGAGACCTATTGTGATAGTGTAGGCATCTCCCATGAGTTTTCGGCTCCTAGGACACCTCAACAAAATGGAGTTGTTGAGAGGAAGAATAGGGTCTTGCAAGAGATGGCCCGTGTGATGTTGCTTAGCAACAATGTCCCTAGGAACTTATGGGCTGAAGCCGTCAATACGACTTGCTATATAGGAAATAGAGTGTTCCTAAGGCCTGGTACTAGGCAAACCTCCTATGAGTTATGGAAGGGTAGGAAGCCAAATGTTAGCTACTTCCACCCATTTGGAAGCAAATGCTATATTTTAAATGACCGTGATCAACTTGGCAAATTTGATGCTAAGAGTGATGTGGGTATTTTTATTGGCTATGCCTTGAATAGTAGAGCCTATAGAGTTTTCAACTTGAAGACTCGAACCGTCATGGAATCATCCAATGTTGTCATTGATGATACAAGGCTCAAGTCTAATGACCATGAGGAGGAGGTTAGTTTAGATGATGACTCTCCTTTGGAGAAGGTTGTGGAGACTCCTAATGTTGGGACGTCCAACCTTGATAAAGAGGTCACTCAACCTCTTGATAGAGTTCCTCTTGTGGACTCTAATGAACCCGCTCCATGGGTAAGAAGACTCCATAACAAAGAGGATGTTATTGGAGATGTGAATGAGGGTGTAAGGACTAGGCATCAAATCGCTAATCTTATTAGCTTTACATGCTACACCTCTCAAATTGAACCCAAAAAGGTTGATGAAGCCTTGGATGATGAATTTTGGGTTCTTGCCATGCAAGAAGAGTTAAACCAATTCGAAAGGAATGAGGTTTGGACTCTAGTTCCTAGGCCTAAAAACACACATGTTATAGGCACTAAGTGGATATATAGGAACAAATCCGATGAGGATGGCAACATAGTGCGGAACAAGGCTAGACTTGTAGCACAAGGGTACTCTCAAATTGAGGGTATCGACTTTGAGGAGACATTTGCTCCCGTTGCCCGTTTAGAGTCTATTAGGCTTCTCTTGTCCATCTCTTGTGTGCACAAGTTCAAATTGCATCAAATGGACATCAAGAGTGCCTTCCTCAATGGCTTTTTGCATGAGGAAGTGTTTGTTGAACAACCCAAGGGGTTTATGGATGCTCACCACCCCAACCATGTCTATCGCCTCAAAAAGGCTCTATATGGGTTGAAACAAGCACCGAGGGCTTGGTATAAGCGCCTGACTCAATTTCTTATTAACAATAACTACACAAGGGGTAGTGTTGACAAGACTCTATTCATCAAGAAAGAACATGATGAGCTCTTTATAGCTCAAATCTATGTTGATGATATAGTGTTTGGCTCCACCAACAACATCAAGGTCCAACAATTTGTTGATGCAATGTCTCTTGAATTTGAGATGAGTCTTGTTGGTGAGCTTAGTTACTTCCTAGGTTTGCAAATTAGGCAAATGAATGATGAGATTTTCATAACCCAAGCCAAATATGCCAAGAACCTAGTGAAGAAGTTTGGTCTAGAAAATTCCAAACATTGTGATACACCTATGAGTACCACTCTGAAGCTAAGCAAGGATGCTAGTGGTAAAAGTGTGGATCAAACTCTATATCGTGGCATGATAGGTAGCTTGCTTTACTTGACCGCAAGTAGGCCCGATATATCTTTTAGTGTGGGTGTGTGTGCTAGGTACCAAGTGGATCCCAAGGAGTCCCATCTCTCTTCTATAAAGAGAATCATTCGATATGTGAATGGGACATCCAACTATGGGATTTGGTACTCTTTTGACACTAATGCTAGTCTTGTAGGCTTTAGTGATGCGGATTAGGCAAGAAATTGTGATGATAGGAAAAGCACATCGGGCGGTTACTTCTTCCTAGGCAACAACTTGGTGTCTTGGTTTTGCAAGAAGCAAAACTCGATTTCCTTGTCCACGGCCGAGGCCGAGTACATAGCCGCGGGGAGTGGATGCATATAACTCCTATGGATGAAGCAAATGCTAGTCGACTATGGATTCAACCAAGGTACTCTAACCCTCTTTTGTGATAACATGAGTGCTATTAATATTTCCAAGAATCCGGTACAACACTCTAGGACTAAGCATATTGACATCCGCCATCATTTCATTAGATATCTTGTTGAAAATAAATGCATAGTACTTGAACATGTAGGTACTAATGATCAACTTGCGGACTTATTTACTAAACCCTTAGATGCTACTCGATTTAAAACACTTAGTAGATCTATTGGGATATGTCTTATGGAGTGATGTGATTTGTGATTGACCCCATATGGGGAACTCAAGCAAAGAGAGCTATTTTGCATTCTTGTCACTTGCAAAAAATTTGATATATCTTGCCTCTTCTTTTAATTGCTTGAGTAAGCTTGGTTGTACATTTTCATATGTTTTCATTCAATAAGTGTAAACCTTGCTTGTTTACAATCTATGTCATATTTATGTTCAATCATGCATTTTTGGACTAGGAGATGTTCATAGGAAGTATGATTTGAATGACCTATAGTTATCTCCATGACATGATGATTCTTTTATAACATGCTAATGACAAATGTAAAAGCATGATTTGATGATTGCATGCTCTTAAAATGCAAAACTTGTGTGAAAAAGCTTATAAGACTCAAAATGAATAAAGGATCTTGTATCCGTTCAAAGGATTTTACAATCCAAATGTCTCTCTTTCTTTATTTGTTGAACATGGCTACTATCATACGGATATCTTATCTGGGAAAATCAAATAGGGTGCAAAGTCGCTCATGCCATGTTTCGCCTATAAAGTTGGATATAGTTGCTCTTAAATTGGAATCAATGAAATCTCTATATCCTTGCTTTTCTCATGACATTGGTGAAATTGGTTTGAATTCCTATTTGAAACCTTTGTCATTTGCTTTGCCAAATACCATTGTATTTTGGACTTGAATGCTACATGTCTTGTATGCAAAGCATGTTTGATTCACACAATTTTCTCTAAATAAATCTCCTTGTTTCTCTCCAATTAATTGAGATGCATTAAGTGACTTATATTGATTATGCAAATATCTTGTATGTTATTATCTCTCTTTGCTTCGATTGACCCGGTTGGGGATTACTCCTTTGCTTATATCATGACAAAAAGGGGGAGTAGATGTGGTAAGGGGAGTTACAAATTGTAGTGGCATTTGTGCATGTTGGGGAGAATACATGTTGAGGGGGAGTAACCCATTAAGGGGGAGCATTGCATTCACATTCATAGCATGTTGTTGTACTTAATTTTTAATGCAAATGCTTGTTTTATCTCACATGATTAATCTCACATATACTTGTTTTGGAAAGCATAGAAACTTTGTTTTGAAGGATTGATTGTTCTACAGGAGATTGAAGACTTGAAGATTTTTTTATTATCTCTTTGTAATGTAGAAAATCCCCTTGGTTTCTATTTTTTTTTTTTTTTGTGAGGATTTTTCTTGTGAGTGGTGGTTTTGTCATGAAATAGCCAAAGGGGGAGATTGTAAGGTTTCCTTTTCTTTGATTGGCTTATTTCGTAGACAATCCACAATTGGGGTTTTTGTAAGGGTAGATTAGGCTCTCAAGACCTCAAGAGAAGAAGCACCAAAGGTATATTTCTTGTGCTTGCTTTGCTTTGAAGAGATGTAGTTGCACACACACACAACTCTTGCATAATTCTTACTTGTATGTTGTGTTTGTATTTTGTGTGCATCATTGATTATTTAATCTCTCTTCTTGCATGTTTTAATTAATTGCATCTAGCTTGTTAAATGCCATAACATGTTAGCCATTAGGATGCATTGTTTTCACTCACACACACTTGCACACATTGCATTGATCTGGTGTGAGAAACTAGTTAGAAGGCCTTGCCCTTTTCTGCCGCGGTTGCCGTAGTTTTGGCAAACTGCGGCATACAAGCGACAGAGGCTTGTTGTCTTTGCCGCGGCGGTGATGCCGCGGTTGGACACCGTGGCAATCAGGCGACAGAGATTTTTCTGTCTTTGCCACGGTGCCTCTGCCGCGGTTGACCAACCGCGGCAGTCCGTCAGCGAGAAGCTGAAACGTTTTTGCTTAAAACGACACCACTTTACATAAATCTCATATATATATGTGGTCTTCTTCATAGGTCGTTTCTTAAGGAGTTCAAAAGCCACTTTTCATCTAGTATCTGTTAGGATTCCCGTTGTTTTTAATTGGCTTATTTCGTGATCAAACCATATATGGGGATGCTTTGTAAGGGTAGCTTAGATGTTGTTGTTATTGTTTAGGCCCTTTTGAAGACCTCGCTATTGACAAGCACCAAAGGTAATACTCTAAGTGCTTACTTGTCTTGAAGAGATAGATGCACACACTCACAACTCATGCATATGTTTAATCCTTGTATGTTGTGTGTCTTTTATGTGTGCTTTAATGCTAATTAACATCTCTTCTTGCATGTTAGGTTGATTGCATCTTGCATTGCCCATTGCCATGACATGTTTAGAACTAGGTTGCATTATGTAAAAGTATGGGCGCTGTTCACCCGCCCTACAGGCGCCCTACGAACAGCGGTGCCACTGGTGATGTTTTTCACACCTGATGGTCCGCCCAAAAATCGCCCTACGAACAGTGGGTGAAGGGCGGTTCTCCAGACCCGAGAGCAACCGCCCCTAGGTCGCCTGGAATCCGCCCTACGTAGGGCGGTCATGAAGAACATGTTCTTCACAATCCCAGGTGAACCGCTGTACACTCGCCCTACGTACAGCGGGTGAACAGCGGCCAAGGCAAATTCTGGCCAACTTATCAAAACGACCTCACTTCAATTTGGCCCCCCTATATATATGCCACTTTGACTTTAGGTCAATCACAAGAGTTCATATTCAGATTTCATACTTAGGATATTTTTCAAAGAGAAGAAAAATTCCAAGAACTCATTTTTAATCACTCAAACACTTGTTCCATGATCATCAATCATCATCTAGCATCATCTTAGATCATCTAGATGTCATCTAGCATGGATTCTTCATCATACTTTGCTTGGTAAGCTTTTCACTAATATCTTACATATTTTGTGTTTCTCTTATCTAGCAATCTCAATTTAATTACTTGTATGTGATTTTATATACTTTGAATACAAGATTGAGATTAGTATGATGTATGTTTGAGAAGTTGTATTGTGCTAGCATATTAGGTTTTGTGCTTAATATTGATTAGCTTAACTAATTGACATGTCATTTAGCATTTGATATCTAGGTTTGATTTAATTGAATATATCATCATCCTAGATAAGCATCTAAGGTTCCCTAGCCTTGTTTGTTATTTAAATATTCATACATATTCACATAGGTTGCATAATCTCTTCTTAGAGAATTAAGACTTGAGGCTAAGAGTGCTTAGGCCTCAAGCAAATTGGAATAGGGTTGCTAATAAAGGCCCGCAGGGTAGAAGTGAAGGGTTACAGACCGGATTGTTAGACGAGGTCTACATAGGTTGTAAACTTCATTTCAATTAGTGATTTCGAGTTCCGAGTGTGGCGCACTATACAACCCGTGGTTTTTCCTAGTGGTTGGGTTTCCACGTATACATCAAGTGTCATTTAAATTCCACACTATATTACACTTGGTTGAATTTTTGACTTGTAGGGTCATTTTCGTAATATTGACTTGTATGCGAAAATTGGGTAATAATAGCTAAAATCTATTCACCCCCCCTCTAGATTAATATTGAACACGCCTCTAGGACTTTTCAGTATCTTTCTTCAAGAGAAATTTCACCAAGAACTCACCTTTATTCACTTAAACATCATTCCATGAGCATCAAACTTCATCTAGCATCTTTCTTGAGCATCTAGATAGCTGAAAGTATACAAACGTAGTTAAATTGCTTATGGCATACCTAGAGGGGGGGGGGGGGGGGGGGTGAATCAGTTTTTACGCCTTTTTCAATCCCTTGAACAAACTTTCGTTTGTCCCTCAAGGTTGCCTTACATACAACAAATACACTAAGAAAAGACAACATACATAGACAATATGAATAGATAATCATATAAGCATGGTCTACATACATCACCAAGTTGTATGAGGTAAACAAACAAATAAGTATAACAAAGAATACTTGTATTTCACTATATGTTCAATGACTTACAAGAGTGATCAAATATCACTATACACAAATACAATATACAAAAGAATCATAGAAATAAAATGAGTTCACTAATCACACTATACAAAGTCTTGCTTCACAATACATCATAAGTGAATACTATGAAACAAGATAATAAAAATATACAAATAAAATATAAGAGATAGAGATAGGAAGAATTAACACAAGAGATTTTTTAATGTGGTAAAACCTCCAAGGAGGAAACATCCACGGGTTGAACTACAACCATTGGGTACTATATTATTGGAAAGTAAACATAGAACATTCACAAAGTGATCAATCTTTAGCTCACCCAACCTAGTGATGTCTAAGCCTACCCAACCCTATTGGAAAGTGTGAAATCCCTCAATGATGCGAAACCACCATATATTGGACACCACACAAAACCAACATCGATGGTAGATTAGAAATTCCTCAAGAGTGCATACACCTCCCGTGTACCCCGCTCTATCGGAGTCTATGTCTAACCATACGCCTAGGCCTACCAATACAATAGCCAACTCCCTATCCGAGACACTCATGCCTCTAGGGAGCCTCCCATGCATGACTATCCGAGTCCTCCCAACTCTAGCCATGACTTCTTGCTTACCTATCCGAGTCATCCCGACTCTAGGCAAGTCTTCTTGCTTGGCTATCCGAGTCACCCCGACTCTAACCAAGACTTCATGCCTTTTACAAGGACTTCCTAGTGTGATCATGTGAATGCAAATGATGCAAACAATCAAATCAACATAGAACATGTGATCAATACATTCTATGGTACAAATAGACCTAAACATGTGATATCATAAGTAATAAAGTCTATATGCAAAATACAAGAATAAAACCTAAAGCATGTGAAACATCAAACACATAAGCTCATAGTCTCATTCACACATAAAACACTTGAATCAAAATATATTCATGAAGTACAAGTTCAAGATTCAAACAACATACAATAATAAAATGCTAGAAATATGAGATTTAATTAATCAATATTTTAGCAAAAAATATAGAGCAAGGATTCAAGATATAAATCAATCAAATCCTAGATTGCTCTAAAATACAAATAAAATTCAATAATCCTAGATTTCATTAATCAAAGGATCAAATCAAATCTCAAGGTCATTTATCACAAAATTGATTCAATCAAGTTACAAACAACCTAAGATGCCATTCTAATCACAATACAACTCAAAAACATATGATAAACCTAGAATCATAGAAACTAGTCCACATTTGTCTATAAATTGACTTTCAATTAGAATGATAATCAAGCTATCTTTCTCAATAGCTTTTACCAAACATAAATATACATATAGAAGAAGAAACCCCAAGCAAATTGAAGGTTAAAAAGAAAGAAATCCCAAAGATTAGTCCAATAACTTTGATTCAACAGCTGGTTCGGATTTCAGTGTCCAACCACCAGAAAACTCGATCAATCAGCTACCAAACCACTTGGAAATGATAGAGGACTCAATTACGAACGTTCTCCAATTCGAATCACTCAAATCCGACTCCGGATGAGGGAGATATGATGTTTGGAAGATGAGAAAATGAGAGGAGAAAAACTGACGGGATTCAAGTAATTTTTTCTTCTTAAAAAATCAAATGGAGAGAGAGGAGGGAAATAAAAGGAGGAGAGAGAAGGGATTCCGGGCCAATCAGGTGAGGCCATGTCACCCTAGGCCATGGGGGGGGGGGGGGGGGGGCATGGGTCTCACGGGGGCAGAGAGCCCCTCTGGCCGTGGGGCCCACGGCCTCCCTCACAGCCTTGGCCAAGTGGCCTCACGGCCACCATGCTCTCTTGCGCGCTCCCTCGGTTGTTAAGCCATATCTTTGGCATCCGAACTCTGATTTTGAATCCGTTTTTGGATTACAAACCGTGACTCTCTTACGCACAACAAAGACTACACAACTTTGAAAAATGGTTGAGAAATCATCTCTGAAAATGACGATGAAGTCAACTCAATGAATGACAACGAAAAGTAGCGTAGCTATATCGTTTGGACTCGAAACCTTATGAATGAGTAACCGAAACGACCGGAGCTCAATAAGGAATCATAATAGAACATATTCAAGTCCAAATACAAAAATACAGAAACATACAATCATAAAGACACACACATATGCTAATTTCTAGACATAGTCCTAGAAAATGCAATAAACAAAGTTTTACCAATATAGTATGAATGCATGAGCATATTTTGTCAAGTGTGTGAAAGTGATACATAAGTGATGTTTAATCATGAAGAAACACACAAGAATGTCATGTGTGAGTGTGTGCCTAGCCTTGTAAGAGATATGAGGTCTTATATTACCTTTAATGATCAATGATGTACAAATCTTTTTAAAGCCGGCTTCTTGCATGATTTGTGGTCGAGACATTCTTCGTCTTCTTAAATCTTCAATATAAGAACCACTAAACATTACAAGAGAAACACGTTTTGATATGGAATTTATGCCAACACAAACTATAAACCTAACAATCTCCCCCTTTGGCAAATTCCATGTCAAAACCCCTAAACAAACACTAAAACAATTACAAAGAAAATTTGGTCACAATGAGTACAATGAGTTACACATATAGAGACAAATTAACAACCAAAACAAGTCTTGAACTTCAACTTGGTCTTCTCTTGATATTACCTAAAATGAACTTGAAAGCACAAGAATATCCACGAGACAACAAAAATGGCAATATCCAATCTTAGGCAAGAAAATAGTAACATATAAGTTCAAGTGGATCAAGTATGCTCCCCCTTAATACATACTATCCATCAAAATATTCTAAGCCAAGATTCAACAACAAAAAAAAAATATTACATGCCATATAGTTCAAGCTAGATACCAAATATACAAACATATAAAACAACACAAAAACTAAAATGAGACTAAGTAAGCTAGATTTCTCCCATATGTTTCTCATATTTCTCCCCCTTTTTGACATGATATGAAGCCAAAGGGAAAGAGTAAGAAAATATACCTCATGAAGCTCTCTAGCCACTTGTGCCACCAAGGAAAGAAGTGCGGTGTGAGGATCTCACATATTGCTTTGTTGTAGTTGAATTTCCTTCCAAGTCTTTGATCCTTTCATCTTGAACAACAAGCTTGGCACTAAGGTCTTCAATCTTCCTTTGTAACGCCTCAATCAACCTACGTGACTCTTCAACCTCATTCCTCAATTTTAAAGCCCAACTAGGAAGAGCGGGTGAGCTAGGGACATGGCTAGAATCAAGAGATTCACCAAAAAGCCTAAACACATCACTAGACTTTCCCTTGTCCTTGTATGACATGGATGCCACACGTTTCTCACTCAACTTCTCTAAGGAAGGAAGCATAACATCATCATCAAGATTCTTCACTCCTTTAGCTAAGCATAATTGAGTAATAAATCCCGAAAATGCCAATTTCTTATCCAAACGACTAGTACAAGCCGCAATCTCAATTTGTTCCACAAGCAATTCACCAAGATTTATAGGTTTGTTAGTCACCAAAGCATATACAATCTTGATTTTGTTTCTATTAAGCTCCGAAGCATTAGTAGAGCCAACAAGATTGGAGCACACAAATAAATGCCAAAATGCACTAATTTTTGTCAACTTACCTTGTCTAATATAAACACGTTTCCCCCACACAAAATTAATATCATCACATAGAGTTCTACCCATTAAATCAAGGTTTTCCAAGATATCAACATCAAGGAATTCCGATTCAATGTCATCGGGCAAGTCTAGAAATTCATTCACCTACCTAGCACAAACTCTAAAGATAACTTTCCTTATGTCCAAAATAGCACTAGTCACAGTAGAACTTCCTTTGTAAGCATGATAAAAATCTCTAACCATGGTCTCATTAGAAACTCCTAACATGTTAATCCAAGGACCCCATTTTCTACTCATAAGCACATCATAAACATAGGACCCAACACAAGAGTTCAAGTCAATACCTCTTTCTTGAATGATCTTCTTGATACCAAATATTCCCAAATCCTTCACATTTTTGGCTTTGGAAACCTTGGAAGAAATTGAAGGTTTAGACTTGTCAACGGGAATAGAAGAAGTGTTACCACCAACCTTCTTCACCTTGCCCATGATCTTGTAACACAAAACACTAAAAACAAAAAGTGAGAGGAAACATAGAAACAAATTAGTAACCAATAAACATATACAAAGGCAAAACATTATATTCAACAAATCATCATGCATATAAGAATTTATCATAGCATCTTCATGATTTATCAAAAATAAGAATAATGCCAATAAACAACAACCTTGAAGAACATGTGAACATGTCATAAAAGAGAACAAGAATTTAGCATATTATGCTCCCCCTTGACAAGTGCCTCATCTAAAATCAAGATAGACAAATGTTCACAAAAATCACCACACAATCACATCACAAGCAATTTTATTAGATTTGCAAATAAGCTTCACATATCTAAGAGAGTTACATCAAGATTTTCAATCACTCTCATATGTCATCGAAAATTGCTAAAGTATCAAAATACTAATTAAGCAAAAGTGAGTGTGTGAAGATTTTGCTTCAAGTATATGAAAAGAAGTAGTTTGATAATCAAGCATGCAAACCCTTTCAACATCTATTCATCTTAGGCCTTTCCATAAAAAGGTCAAACCGGTTATCATCCAAAATTTTGCTTATAAAGAGAATAGATTTCAACATGTGAGCGTGTGTGTGCATGTGGCTCGTCAACCCATTTCTATTTGTCAACCCGAGCTCATTTGATTATTCAACTATACTCCAAAAGCTTTTTTTTTTATTTAGGCTTGAATCAAAGATTTTTTTTTTTATTTTTTATGATTCAATTCAACACTTCTTTGATTTTTCTAACAAAAAACATATACTCCTCATGGCGGCTTTCACTCATCACAATGGCGTAGCCCTTTCCTACATTGGGCGGCTTCACAACCAAGGTGTGTAGCCCTTTCCATGAGGGTGCTCGTTGAGTTCTATGTTGCCGAAGCAAATGGATACCAACCACTGGTCATTTTTAAATGTACTAGTCCATAGGACTTCAAGGTGTATCCAAAGCTAACATCAATCAAGCTCAACATACTTAACAAAACATACAAGAGAAGCAAAGTGCATTTTTGAAACCAAAATTTAAGGCTTAAAAGCACATGATCAAGAAGCAAGTAAAGAGACTTACTTAAGATCTCTACTTCTCAAGAGAGTAGCTATCAAAGAATATGAAGCTCACATTATTCAAAAATTAGTCACTCAACAATCATACAAATAACAACACACTTCATGAATAAGATCAATGTGAACACTTATCACCAAAAGATCTTAAACTAGCAACTGTCAAAGAGGACCATATAAACACTATACTAGTTCTCAATTATGACATGCTTCATGAAAGTGATACAAATAATGAGTTGATAGATGAAAAATCAAGTAAGCAAGCAATGTGATATAGAGATACCCTCGCTAGCTATTTTCACCAAATACAATGCATTCACCCTTTTTATGAGTCCTCTTGGCTTGTAAGTCCTCATGACTACAAGTTATAGGTGTGTCGATTCCAAGAGACTAAAGACAATGTAATCCAACTCAAACAAACAAAAAAATGACTTTCTCTAAAAGCCTTAACATTAATGTCACCATATAAATTCCAAAAACAAAACTTCTCAAAAGTTAATCAACAAATGTTGACTATCATAACAAGCAATGTGAGACAGCTAAGTTCATGTCAAGTTGTAAAGATACAAAGCAACCAAGCTAAGCTTCTTAACAACAACACTAGTCTTAAAGCTAACTCACATGTGCAACTTACACTAATGGTAAGAGCACTCACCCTTGACAAATTTTGTCTTGGGTGGACATACACGAACATCATTAAGATTCTCTTTGACCACAATGTTGAACCTAGAGTAAAGTTTTTCCACAACTTGATTCACAATAATAACATTAATACTCTTTTTCTCAACATTGTTAGCAACACATGCATGATCAAATTTTGAAGGATATGCATTCTTCACCTTCTGGACATTCTTAACATGCTTTGTGAAATTATCATGCTTTCCATATTCAAAAGCTTTAGCATGCATAGAATGAGGTCCAATCTCTCTATTCCTAGATGCATTTTATATGTTGCAATATTCAATGAATTTATAGCACTTGGGCTTGATATGGCCTAAGGTATTGCAAAAATGACATATGGGAACAAAAGGAGAGATTTTACCTTCCGGAGTTGGAGAAGCACAAATGGGAGTTTCAAGGGGTACCTTATTCTTCAATTTGTTCTTCTTCTTGGAACGTCTCTTCTTAGGAGCTTTCTCTTCAATGATAGCTTCGCTAGTAGGAAGTGATGCTTCTATGAGCTTCTCTTCGACCACCGCGACACTTGAGCTACCTAAGTTCATATTAGAGATTATCCTATCCTTTTCAAGCACAATACCCTCAACTTCGCAAAGCTTCTTGTCAAGAGCATTCTTTTCACGCAAGAGCCTACGAGTTGTAGTAACAAACTCATCCACTTAAATGTTGATCAAGTCATCCTTCTCATCAATCTCACTTAAGGCTATTTTCAACTTCTCCTCAAGAAACTTCACCTTAGCCAAAAGATCAATGTAGGTTGGATTATCATTTAAACACTCTTGATGACTTTGATCAATCTCCTTATCCGACGAATCTTGATTTACATCCTCTAGAGTACAGTGAGAAGCCATGAATGCAACAAAGTTGCTCACTAGCTCTTCTTCACTAGAAGACTCATCACTTGAGCTCGACTCATCACTAGAGTCATCATCTTCACTCCATGTAGCCGCCATAGCCTTTCCCTTCTTGTCCTTCTTAGAATCACCACTAGGAAAATCCGAAGCATAATGTCCAAGCTTCTTACACTTGAAGCATTGAACCTTCCTATTGCTTTTAGCATGGCCACTCCTCTCATGAGGTGGAGTAAAGGACTTCTTGACTTCCTTGTCCCTTGAGTACTTGCCACTTGGCTTGGCACCTTTCCTCATGAACTTCCTAAACTTCCTAACCAATAATGCCATCTCCTCATCATCATCGCTACTACTAGCTTCCTTGACAACCTTGAGAGCTAAACCCTTGTTCTTAGCCTTAGGTTTCATGCACGCCTCAAAAGTTTGAAGAGATCCTAGCAACTCATCTAAGCTCATGACGTCAACGTCTTTGCTCTCTTCAATGGCGGTAACCTTGGCTTTAAACCTTTTTGGAAGTGATATAAGAATCTTCCAATTTAGCCTCTCACCGGAGATAGGAGTACCAAGTGCTTGGCATTGGTTGATGATGTCTAGTAGCTTATCTTGGAAGTCAACAAACTTATCTTCCTCACCCATTTGCAAAACCTCAAATTGGGAAGTGAGCAATTGAAGATGAGACTTCTTCACTGCTTTAGTCCCCTCATTGGTGACTTGGAGAGCTTCCCATGCCTCATTTGCGGTTTCTAGATTTTGAATGTAGGAAAATTACCTACTATCAACAACTCCGAAAATAGCATTCACCGCCCGATGATGCCATTTTGCTAACTCAAACTCATTTGTAGACCACTCACTCCTAGGCTTGGAAACAGTCACTCCATTCTCAATCTTGTTGGGAGCAAGGTAACCTTCTTCAACGGTTATCCAAGCTCTCTCATCGATAGATCGAATGTAAGCCTTCATCCTCAATTTCGAAAACCCATAGTTATGACCCTTGAGAAGAGGAGGTCTAGAATTCGAAGCCCCTTCGGTCATCACGTCATCTTGGAAAACCATACTTGCAAAAACCTAAGCAATCCACACATAAGTATAAATCGGATCTCGTCGAGTGCCGTCCGACGACCCTCTCTGATACCAATTGAAGGTATACAAACGTAGTTAAATTGCTTAAGGCATACCTAGAGGGGGGGGGGGGTGAATAGGTTTTTACGCCTTTTTCAATCCCTTGAACAAACTTTCGTTTGTCCCTCAAGGTTGCCTTACATACAACAAATACACTAAGAAAAGACAACATACATAGACAATATGAATAAGTAATCATATAAGCATGGTCTACATACATCACCAAGTTGTATGAGGTAAACAAACAAATAAGTATAACAACAAAGAATACTTGTATTTCACTATATGTTCGATGACTTACAAGAGTGATCAAATATCACTATACATAAATACAATATACAAAACAATCATAGAAATAAAATGAGTTCACTAATCACACTATACAAAATCTTGCTTCACAATACATCATAAGTGAATACTATGAAACAAGATAATAAAAATATACAAATAAAATATAAGAGATAGAGATAGGAAGAATTAACACAAGAGATTTTTTAACGTGGTAAAACCTCCAAGGAGGAAACATCCACGGGTTGAACTACAACCATTGGGTACTATATTATTGGAAAGTAAACATAGAACATTCACAAAGTGACCAATCTTTAGCTTACCCAACCTAGTGAAGTCTAAGCCTACCCAACCCTATTGGAAAGTGTGAAATCCCTCAATGATGTGAAACCACCATATATTGGACACCACACAAAACCAACATCGATGGTAGATTAGAAATTCCTCAAGAGTGCATACACCTCCCGTGTACCCCGCTCTATCGGAGTCTATGTCTAACCATACGCCTAGGCCTACCAATACAATAGCCAACTCCCTATCCGAGACACTCATGCCTCAAGGGAGCCTCCCATGCATGACTATCCGAGTCCTCCCAACTCTAGCCATGACTTCTTGCTTACCTATCCGAGTCATCCCGACTCTAGGCAAGTCTTCTTGCTTGGCTATCCGAGTCACCCCGACTCTAACCAAGACTTCATGCCTTTTACAAGGACTTCCTAGTGTGATCATGTGAATGCAAATGATGCAAACAATCAAATCAACATAGAACATGTGATCAATACATTCTATGGTACAAATAGACCTAAACATGTGATATCACAAGTAATAAAGTCTATATGCAAAATACAAGAATAAAACCTAAAGCATGTGAAACATCAAACATATAAGCTCAAAGTCTCATTCACACATAAAACACTTGAATCAAAATATATTCATAAAGTACAAGTTCAAGATGCAAACAACATACAATAAAATGCTAGAAATATGAGATTGAATCTATCAATATTCTAGCAAAAAATATAGAGCAAGGATTCAAGATATAAATCAATCAAATCCTAGATTGCTCTAAAATACAAATAAAATTCAATAATCCTAGATTTCATTAATCAAAGGATCAAATCAAATCTCAAGGTCATTTATCACAAAATTGATTCAATCAAGTTACAAACAACCTAAGATGCCATTCTAATCACAATACAACTCACAAACATATGATAAACCTAGAATCATAGAAACTAGTCCACATTTGTCTATAAATTGACTTTCAATTAGAATGATAATCAAGCTATCTTTCTCAATAGCTTTTACCAAACATAAACATACATATAGAAGAAGAAACCCCAAGCAAATTGAAGGTTAAAAAGAAAGAAATCCCAAAGATTAGTCCAATACCTTTGATTCAACAGCTGGTTCGGATTTCAGTGTGCAACCACTAGAAAACTCGATCAATCAGCAACCAAACCACTTGGAAATGATAGAGGACTCAATTATGAATGTTCTCCAATTCGAATCACTCAAAACCGACTCCGGATGAGGGAGATATGATGTTTGGAAGATGAGAAAATGAGAGGAGAAAAATTGACGGGATTCAAGTAATTTTTTCTTCTTAAAAAATCAAATGGAGAGAGAATAAGGAAATAAAAGGAGGAGAGAGAAGGGATTCCGGGCCAATCAGGTGAGGCCACATCACCCTAGGCCATGGGGGGCGCGTGGGCCTCACGGGAGCAGAGAGCCCCTCTGGCCGTGCCAAGTGGCCTCACGGCCACCATGTTCTCTCGCGCGCTCCCTCGGTTCTTTAGCCATATCTTTGGCATTCGAACTCCGATTTCGAATCCGTTTTTGGATTACGAACCATGACTCTCTTATGCACAATGAAAACTGCACAACTTTGAAAAATGGTTGAGAAATCATCTCAGAAAACGACGATGAAGTCAACTCAACGAATGAGAATGAAAAGTATCATAGCTATATCGTTTGGACTCGAAACCTTATGAATGAGTAACCGAAATGACCGGAACTCAATAAGGAATCGTAATAGAACATATTCAAGTCCAAAAACAAGAATACGGAAACATACAATCACAAAGACACATACATATGCTAATTTCCAGACATAGTCCTAGAAAATGCAATAAACAAAGTTTTACCAATATAGTATGAATGCATGAGCATATTTTGTCAAGTGTGTGAAAGTGATACATAAGTGATGTTTAATCATGAAGGAACACACAAGAATGCCATGTGTGAGTGTGTGCCTAGCCTTGTAAGAGATATGAGGTCTTATATTACCTTTGATGATCAATGATGTACAAATCTCTTTAAAGCCGGCTTCTTGCATGATTTGTGGTCGAGACATTCTTCATCTTCTTAAATCTTCAATATAAGAACCACTAAACATTACAAGAGAAACACGTTTTGATATGGAATTTATGCCAGCACAAGCTATAAACCTAACAATAGCATTTTCCATGGATTCATCAACATACTTTGCTTGGTAAGGTTTTCACTTGTATCTTACATATTTTGTGTCTTTCTTTCCAAGCTATCTCTTTTATCACTTGTATGTCATTGATTTATATTTTAAATACAAGTTTGAGATTAGTATGTTGAATGTTTGAGAGTTGTATTGTGATAGCACTCTAGGTTTGCATAATCTATGATTTGCTAAGCTAATTGACATGTCATTTAGCTCTTGATATCTAGGATTGTATTAATTGTCATATTTTTATCTTAGATAAGCATATAGGGTTTCCCTTGCTCTATGTTGCATTTTGGATATTCATATATTCACTTAGGGTGTTAATCTCTTCATTGAGAAGTAAGTCTTGTGTGGCTTCCGGGATTAGGTTGCCTTTTGTCACAAGCAATTGTAACTCTTGTGTGATGACCGGGATTAGGTCGTACACCGGGATTAGGTGTTCACATAAGCAATTGGACTAGGTTCACTTATACCGGGAGTAGGTAGTGGTAGTGAGTTACATACTGGGATTAGGTTGTAATCTTCATTATCATTAGTGGATTCGAGGTTCGAGTGTGGCACACTTACCAGCTCGTGGTTTTTCCCGTGAGGGTTTCCACGTAAATATCAAGTGTTATTTAAATTCCTCACATATTACACTTGATTATTATATTGTCTAGTTTAGGGCTTTTTCGTAAATTTGACTAAACGCGAAAATTGGGTAATAACGATTAAAATCTATTCACCCCCCCCCCCCCCCCCCCTCTAGATTAATATTAGACACACCGAGTATTTGTTTCAAAGACTAACTAAAGAATTCTGTCTACGTCATACATATCCAGAAATACGAACAATTCTTCTTTTCTCATAATCTTTTGACCTTATGATTATTTACCTTGACAATTATAGATTGTTAATTACAATATTACACTCTTGCTATTGAGTATAATCCTAACATGAAGATCTCCTTCGGAGAATGTCCTTGGCTTCTCTTTTGGATTCACCACTTTGCACACTTGCACATTGTGCACAAAGTGGAAACAGGGCATTGTCGCCCTTTGTTGGTGTTGCCATGGTGACAGAAAGTTTTATTACTGAAAATCAATCAGGTATGATGTTGCCATGAGATGTCACCCTGAGACAAATGGCGACAAAGAAGATTTTCTTTGTTGTGTCAGGTGTCACCATTTGTGTCGCCATGATGTCGCCCTAAGACAAATGGCGACAACAAATGGCGAGAACTGATTTTGTCCAAAACGACATAGCTTTAATTTGACCTCCTATAAATATGCCTCTTTGTTCTTATGTCAAACTAATGACTCAAAAATCATATTTTTAATTGAGAGCTTTTTCAAAGAGCGATTTTTAATCAAGAACTCATCTTTGATCACTCAAACACTTTTCCTTTGTGCATCAAAGTTCATCCATGCATGGTTTAGCATCATCACATCTTGCTTGGTAAGATTTGTACTAACTTCATCTAATTGTAGTATCTTTCTTAACAAGTCATCTCTTTATTCACTTGTATGTTTTTAGATCATATGCTCATATGCTAGATTCAAGATAGAGATTGTTTGTGATGAATTGATTGAGTGTTGTATTGTGATAGCTATCTAGGTTTTCATAATCTATGTTTAACTAAGCTTTATGACATGTCATTTAGCTATTGATATCTAGGATTATTTTAATTGCAATATTGTTATCCTAGATAAGCATATAGGGTTTCCTAGCTTTAATTGCATTTTAGATATTTCATATATTCACATATGCATTTTATCTCTTCATTGAGAAGTAAGACTTGTGTAGCTTTCGGGATTAGGTTGCATAAATCACAAGCAATTGGACTAGGTTCACTTATACCGGGATTCAGTAGTGGTGGTGAGTTATACCGGGGTTAGGTTGTATTCATTTTACCATTAGTGGATTCGAGGTTCGAGTGTGGCGCACTAACCAACCCGTGTGTTAGGTTTTTGGATTGTCTTGGCATATATTCCATATCAAAACGATGTTCTCTTATAATGTTTAGTGGTCTAAGAATTGAAGATTCAAGTCGTCAAAGAAAGACTTGGCCACAACTCATGCAAGATGTCGGCTTCAAAGAGAAATGTGCTTCATTGGTCTACAAAGGTATATAAGACCTCATTTCTCTTACAAGGCTAGGCACACACATGGCATTCATATGTTTCCCTACATGGTTGAAAAACATTTATATATCACTTTCACATGCTTGGTAATGTATGCTCATGCATTAGATTCAAATTGACAAACATTGTAATTTGCATGTTCTAAGACTATGTCTAAGAAATTGCATACGTGTGTGATTTAGTGTTTATTTATTTCCATATTTTTTTTGTTTTGGACTTGAACATGATCTCTTATGATTCCTTATTGAGTCCCAATCATTTCGGTTACTCATTCATTAGGTTTCGAGTCCAAACGATGTAGCTACGCTATTTTTCGTTCTCATTCGTTGAGTTGTTTTCGTCATCGTATTCCAAGATGATTTCTCAACATTTTGTCAAAGTTTCATAGTCATCATTATGCGTGAGGGAGTCACAATTAGTAATCTGAAGATGGATTTGAAATCGGAGTTCGGAGGCCCGAATACGGTCGAAGAATGCGAGAGGTGCACGAGAGGGACGTGCATGGCCAAAGGCCATGCCTTGGCCACCACATGTGGAGGCCGTGTGCCACACGGCTAGACCAGCCCTCTGGTCCTATGTGCCACACGCACCCCACACGGCCTAGTGGCTGATGTGGCTGCTTTTCATTTGGCCGGTTCCCTTCCCTCTCTCTCTTCCTTTTAAATATTCCAATTCCCTCACATTCATTTTCAAGAAGAAAAAGTTGAACTCTCACCAGAATTTTTCTCTCAATTTTTCTCACCTTCCAAACACCATAACTTTTTCATATGAAGTCAAAATTGGTTGTTTCAAGTTGGAGATTGTTCGTAATCAAGTCCTATACCTTTTCCAAGTAGTCTTGCAACTGTTTGATTGATTTTCGTGGTGGTTGTACATAGAAAAACGAACCAGCTCGTGATTGCAAGGTAGTGTTCATATCTTTGAGATTTCTTCTTTTAAAACCTTCAATTTGCTTGGTGTTTCTTCTTCTATATGTATGTATATGTATGGTGAATGCTATTAAGAAAGATAGCTTCATAATCAATCTTAATCAAAAGTCTAATTAGAGACATATGTGAACTAGTTTCTTAGATTCTAGGTTTTTCACATGTTTGTGAGTTGTATTATGATTAGATTGATATCTAGGATTATTTGTGACTTGATTGAATCATTTTATGATTAATAATCCTTGAAATTTGTTTTGATCCTTTGATTGATAAAATCTAGGATTAATTCAATTGTATGTGTTTTTAGAGACAAATAGGATTTAATTGATTATTCAATATATCCTTGCTCTAATTGTTGGCTAGAATATTCGCTGAACACATTTTGTGATTCTAGCAATTTTATGTATGTTTATAACATCTTGAATTTGTGCTTCATGTATATGAATTATTCAAGTGTTATTTGTGTGAATGAAACTATGAGTTTTATGTCTTAGGTGTTTTCACATGCTCTAGGTTTTTACTCAAGTTTTGCATCTAGACTTTTATTACTTGTGTTATCACATGTTTAGGTCTAGTTGTTCCATGGAATGTATTGATCACATGTTCTATGTTGAATTGATTGTTTGCATCATTTGCATTCACATGATCACACTAGGAAGTCCTTGTAAATGGCATGAAGTCTTGACTAGGACAAGGAGTCCGGATAGTCATGCAAGGAAGTCTTGGTTAGGACATGAGGTTTGGATAACTGAGCAAGGAGTCATGGCTAGAGTCGGGAGGACTCGAATAGTCATGCATGGGAGGCTCCCTAGAGGCATGAGTGCCTTGGATAGGAAGTTGGCTTGTATATTGGTAGGCCTAGGTGTATGGATAGACATAGACTCTAAAAGAGCGGGGTACATGGGATGTGTATGCACTCTTGAGGAATTTCTAATCTACCATCAATGTTGGTTTTGTATGTTGTCCAATATATGGTGGTTTCGCATCATTGAGGGATTTCGTACTTTCCAATTGGGTTGGGTAAACATAGACTCCAATAGGAAGTTGGTCAAGTTTGGTAACTTTTGAGGAATTTCTAATTTACCATATATATATATATAGTACCCAATGGTTGTAGTTCAACCCATGGATGTTTCCTCCTTGGAGGTTTTACCATGTTAAAAAATCTCTTGTGTTAATTCTTACTATCTCTATCTCTTATATTTGTATATGTGTATGTTGTTATCTTGTTGCATATTATTCACTTGTGATGTATATTGAGACAATATTTTGTAAAGTGTGATTTGTGAACTTATTCATTTGATCTTATTTGTAAATATAATTCTTTTGTATATTGTAATTTTTGTGTGTAGTGTTATTTGAGTATATTTGTAATACATTGAACATATACTGAAATACAATTATTCTTTGTTGTTGAGTTTATGTGTCTGAATGTACACAAACGAAGTTAAATTGCTTAAAGCATACCTAGAGGGGGGGGTGAATAGGTTTTTACACCTTTTTTTCAAACCCTTGAACAAACATCCGTTTGTCCCTCAAGGTAGCCTTACACACAACACTATAATCCAAGATAGACATACATAGACAATATGATGACACAATCATAATTGAAATGTCTAAGTATATCAACAAGTCATGTGAGGTAAAATATCAAATAATCATAACAACAAAATAAACTTGTATTTCATAAGATGTTCAATGTGTTACAAGAGTGAGCAAAATGTCACTAAACAAATATTACAATATACAAAAGAATCAAAGATACAAATTGATCTATAGAATGAATATACTAATCACACTATACAAAGACTTGATTCAAAATACATCACAAGTCAATATTATGAATCAAGACAATAAAATATACAATTAAAATATAAGAGAAGAGATAGAAAGAATTAACACAAGGGATTTTTTAACGTGGTAAAACCTCCAAGGAGGAAACATCCACGGGTTGAATTACAACCATTGGGTACTATATTATTGGAAAGTAAACATAGAACATTCACAAAGTGACCAATCTTTAGCTCACCCAACCTAGTGAAGTCTAAGCCTACCCAACCCTATTGGAAAGTATGAAATCCCTCAATGATGCGGAACCACCATATATTGGACAACACACTCAACCAACATCGATGGTAGATTAGAAATTCCTCAAGAGTGCATACACATCCCGTGTACCCCGCTCTATCGGAGTCTATGTCTAACCATACGCCTAGGCCTACCAATATGTTAGCCAACTCCCTATCCAAGGCACTCTTGCCTCTAGGGAGCCTCCCATGCATGACTATCCGAGTCCTCCCGACTCTAGCCATGACTTCTTGCTTACCTATCCAAGTCATCCCGACTCTAGGCAAGACTTCTTGCTTGGCTATCCGAGTCATCCCGACTCTAACCAAGACTTCATGCCTTTTACAAGGACTTCCTAGTGTGATCATGTGAATGCAAATGATGCAAACATTCATTTCAACATAGAACATGTGATCAATACATTCTATGGCACAAATAGACCTAAACATGTGAAAACACAATTAATCAAGTCTAGATGCAAAAATCCATGAATAGAAACCTAAGCATGTGAAACACCTAACACATATACTCAAAGTCTCATTCACACATATAACACTTGAATCACAAAATGTTCATTAAGTCCTAATTCAAGATGCTATCAATATACAATCAAAGTCTAGATATATGAGATTAAAATCAATCAATATACTAGACAAAAATATAGAGCAAGGTTTTGAGATTTACATCAATCAAAACCTATATTCTCTAAATCACAAACAAATACACAAATCCTTGATTTCTCCAATCAAAGGACCAAATCAAATCTCAAAGTCATTTTAACACAAAATTAATTCAATTAAGTATCAAACAACCTAAGATGCCATTCTAATCACAATACAACTCACAAACAAATGTAAAACCTAGAATCATAAAATCTAGTCAACATAAGTCCACAAATTGAGTTTCAATTGGAATGATAATCAAGCTACCTTTTCAAATAGCTTTCATAAAACAATAACATATATATAGAAGAAGAAACCCCAAGCAAATTGAAGGTTATAAAAGAAGAAATCCCAAAGATATGAACACTACCTTGGATTTTCGAGCTGGTTCGGTTTTCTGTGTGCAACCACCAGAAAAGTCGATCAAACAGCTGCCAAATCACTTGGAAAAGGTAGAGGACTCGATTACGAACGTTCTCCAACTTGAATCACTCAAATCCGACTTCGTATGAGAAAGTTATGGTGTTTGGAAGTTGAGAAAATTTGGGAGAAAAATTCTGACGGGAATTCTAACTTTTTCTTCTTGAAAACAAATGGAGGGAATGGAGGGGTTTTAAAAAGAGGAGAGAGGAGGCAATTTTTGGCCAATAAAAGAAGGCCACCTCAGCCCAGCCCCGTGGGGGGCGCGTGGGCCACACGGGGGCAGAGAGTCCCTCTGGCCGTGGGGCCCACGGCTCCATCCACGGGGTGGGCCACACGTGGCCTCTTGGCCACTTACGCCCTCGCGCGCTCCTTCGGATCTTCAGCCCATATCTTGAGCATCCGACCTCCGATTTCGAATCCGTTTTCGGATTACGAACCGTGACTCCCTCACACATGATAACGACTATACAACTTTGAAAAATGGTTGAGAAATCATCTCGGAAATCATCGATGAAGTCAACACAACGTAAGAGAACGTAAAATGGCATAGTCAACACGTTTGGACTCGAAACCTTATGAATGAGTAACCGAAACGACCGGAACTCAATAAGGCATTGAATAAGAACATGTTCAAGTCCTAAACACAAAATACGGAAACATATAAACACAAATACACACACATATGCTAGTTTCCGGACATAGTCCTAGAAAATGCAAAACACAAAGTTTATTAACTAAAAGTGAATGCATGAGCATATTTTGCCAAGTGTGTGAAAGTGAAATGTAAATGAAATAAAATCATGAAGGGACACACAAAAATGATATGTGTGGGTGTGTGCCTAGCCTTGTAAGAGATAAGAGGTCATGTATACCTTTGTAGACCGATAATGTCCGAAACTCTTAAAAGCCGGCAACTTGAACGAATAATGGTTGAGACGTCCTTCGTCTTTGAAATCCTTCATTTTCTAACCACTAAACATTACAAGTAAAACACGTTTTGATATGGAATTAATGCCAACACTAATTATCAACCTAACAGTGTCCTTATACCCCATACATCTTATTGATATTCATAGACTATGTTAAATGATCACATGCTTAGATTGTCTATGTACGATTTCTTGGTTTATGTGTTGTATTTAAGGCTTCTTTAAGGGACAAACGTAAGTTTGTTCAAGGGATCGAAAAAGGCGTAAAAACCTATTCACCCCCCCTCTAGTTATGCTTTAAGCTATTTAACTATGTTTGTATACTTTCAATTGGTATCAGAGCAGGTCGTCGGACAGCACTCGACGAGATCCGGGTTATACTTACTTATTCACTTAGGTTTTTGAAGTATGGTTTTCCAAGATGTGATAACCGAAGAGGCTTCGAATTCTAGACCTCCTCTTCTCAAGGGTCACAACTACGGGTTTTGGAAATTGAGGATGAAGGCTTACATTCGCTCTATTGATGAGAGAGCTTGTATGACCGTGGAAGAAGGTTACCTTGCTCCCAACAAGAGTGAGAATGGAGTGACCGTTTCCAAGCCTAGGAGTGAGTGGTCTTCTAATGAGTTTGAGTTAGCAAAATGGCATCATCGGGTAGTGAATGCTATTTTCGAAGGTGTTGATAGTAGGCAATTTTCCTACATTCAAAACCTAGAAACCGCAAGGGAGGCGTAGGAAGCTCTTTAAGTCACCAATGAGGGGACTAAAGCAGTGAAGAAGTCTCGTCTTCAATTGCTCACTTCCCAATTTGAAGTTTTGCAAATGGGTGAGGAAGACAAGTTTGTTGACTTCCAAGACAAGCTACTAGACATCGCCAACCAATGACAAGCTCTTGGTACTCCTATCTCCGGTGAGAGGCTAAATTGGAAGATTCTTAGATCTCTTCCAAAGAGGTTCAAAGCCAAGGTTACCGTCATTGAAGATGTAAGTGCCTCACTTTTGATTGGCGTATTTCGTTGGCAAAATCACAATGGGGTTCTATATGTAAGGGTAGCTTAGAATGGAAGAAAACCTCATTGTGGTATGAAGAGCTTCAAGGAAGGTAAAATTCTTGACTTAACTCTATTTTGAAGAGATTTAGAATGCACACACTCACTTGTCATTCATCTACTTGATTTGAATTCCATGTGTGCATTTCTTGGTTGATTCCTACTTAGCTTGCACTCTTCACACTTGCACATAATTGCATCTTGCTAAGTTTTAGGTTGAAAAGCCAAGGGGCTTTTTGTGCCCCTATTCGGCGGTCAATGACCGCAGAATAGGGCGCCGTTATTTCGGCGCCCTTGGATTCGGCGTTAAGGGGCCGCAAAACAAGGCGCAGAAAGGGACCAGAAACTCAGTTTTTCAGGTCTCATTTCGGCGCCCTGTTCGGCCGCCAAGGGCGCAGAAACAGGGCGCAGAATCCCTAGTCTCGCGCGTCCATTGGTATTCGGCGCCCTCGTTCTGCGGACACCGACCGCAGAATAAAGGGCGCAGATCTGAGTTTTCTTGATCTTCTTTTCAAAACGACACCACTTCATTTGGATCATATATATATGTGTCTTGTGTGCCTTGGCTCGTCCAAGAGAGCAAAAATTACTCATTTGAAAGCTTCTTGAGCATCTTCCACTTCAAGGCATCAAGACTTCATCTTTAAGGTTCAAAAACACAAACACCCTTCATCTTGCATCTTTCATTCATCATCTAGCATGATTCTAGGTTGATTTCATTTAGGGTCTTTAGTTTTGCTCACATGACTTGTATCTAGAACATCATTCTCATATCTACATGTTCTTGCTTTACAAGATAGCTTTTTTATCACTTGAATTGATTCAAGATTGCATCTTTATGACTTGACTTAGCTTCAAGATAGTTTTATTATGGTTTGTGAGTTGTTTTGTGATAGATGATGCATATAGGTCTTTGGTTGTTTATTTGGTGTTGATTTATGCATGTCATCTAGTAATATGATATCTAGGAATGTCTAACATGTTCATCCATGCCTAGATAAGCTTGAATGTCTAACCTTGCATTTTTAGCTTCTTGAGTATTTCACATATTCACCCTAGGTTGTGTTATCTCTTCACTTTAGAGACAAGTCTTGTATTTACCTCTTAGGTAGTTTGCAAGCAAGGGACTAGAGTCACTATTAAAGGCCCGCGGGTAGCAAAGACGGATTAGTAAATTTAGGTGTGATGTGGTCAACCTAATTTGTAATCGTATTTGCAAATAGTGGATTCGAGGTTCTCGTGTGGCGCACATAACAGCCCGTGGTTTTTCCCCATGTGGGTTTCCACCTAAAAATTGCGTGTCCTTTATTTTCCGCACTTGTATGCTTGCTTTTGTATATTGACTAGATTGGGGCTTTTTTCGTAATTTGGATTAATCTCGAAAAATTGGGTAAAAATGTTTAAAATCTATTCATCCCCCCTCTAGATTACTTTAGGACACGTTTATATTTATTTTCAATTGGTATCAGAGCGGGTTCCTTAACATAATTAGGAGATCCCTTGCTCTTGTTAGAGTCTCTTGCATTTGTTTGCATTGTTTTGTGTGCATTCATTTCATTCAAACCCAAACACAATGAGTTGAAATGGAATGGGAGGTGAGGGTGCCTCTAGCACAAGACCCCCCTTACTCACCGGGGTCAATTACGCCTCATGGAAGGGTAAAATGGAAGCTTATGTGAGTCAAATTCATGACCGGGCATGGATGGTGATTGAAGATGGATACACTCCACCTATGATGACTCCTACGGGAGGTGGAGAGGAAGTCCTCAAGCCGAAGGCACAATGGACTCCACAAGAATTTGAGGCTTCAAAATGGAACAACAAAGCCATGCATGCAATCCTATGTGCCATGGATGACAACCAATACAAGCTCATTCAAACTACAAGGATAGCAAAGGAAGCTTGGGACATATTAGAGACGGCTCATGAAGGAACCGATGTGGTTAAGGATTCCAAGCTCCAAGTTCTCCAAACGCAATTTGAGACCTTAAGGATGGAGGATGATGAGTGCTTCAATGACTTCCAAGTGAAGCTCATGGATATAGTGAACCAAAGTCACCAACTTGGTGATCCCTACTCGGATAGAAGAATCAAGCAAAAGATCATGAGGTCACTTCCCGAGAGGTTTGAATCCAAAGTGGCGGCATTGGAGGAAAATAGTGACTACTCAAGAATGAAGCCAAGTGAAGTTATTGGAAGGCTCTTGACCTATGAATCTAGGAAAGGTCCTACAACTACACCTCCAAAGAAGCAAAAGAGTCTTGCCTTGAAGAGTGTCAAGGTTGAGAAGGATGAAGAAGACTTGGATGAAGAAATTGCTTTGATGGCAAAGAAGTTCAAGCAATTTATGAGATTTGAGAAGAGAGGGTTTGGCTCCAAGGGAAAGTTTGTAAAGAAGAAGACTCATTTCAAGAAAGTGGAGCAAGCTCAAGAGAAGGACCACAAGAAGGGTGTCCAATGCTATGAGTGTAGTGGGTTTGGACACATTGCTCCGGAGTGTGCTAATTTGAAAAAGAAGAAAGGAAGAGCCATGGCGGTTACTTGGAGTGATAGTGATGACCTAGAAGATGAAGACAAGTCTTCGGATGATGAGGAATACCAAGTTGCCAACTTCATTGCTTTCTCATCCTCTCACAATAGCAATGAAGTTATGAGTGATAAAGAAAAGGAAGAGGACAAGCAAGAAGAAGTAGATGAAAATGACTCAAATGGTGGGAGTAACTCCTCAACGTCAAATTTTGAGTTTGATGAAGAGATGGACTATGATGACTTCATGAGATTCTTTGAGAACTCAAGATTGAAGAAGAAAAAGGAGATACAAAAGTTGAAAGGGGAGAAGCTTGAGTTGACATCCAAAGTGACTCATCTGAGCAAGGAAATGAGTAAGGCAAAAGAGATAGAAGAAGGGTTGAAGATGGAGTTAGTCTTGGTCAAGAAAAGTGAACAAAGCTTGAGGAAAGAGCTCATGGAAGCAAAAGAATTGATTGCTAAGATGACTTCCGGAACCGAGAAGCTTGATAAGATGCTATCTTGTGGGAAGAGTCCTAGTGACAAGAAGGGGTTAGGATATGTGGAAGAAATGGAAGCCACATCCTTGAAGAAGACAACTTTTGTCAAGAGCAAGGAGGTTGATAATGCTCAAACCCCTCAACAATCAACCAAGTGGGTTGAAGTTGGTGAATCCTCCAAGCAAGCACAAGCAAGGATTCCAACAAGAGCTCCACCACAAGCTAGAGCTCCACAACCAAGACCTCCTCAACCTAGAGCTCCACAACCAAGACCTCCTCAACCAAGACCCCCACAACCTAGACCTCCACAACAAAGGGTCCCACAAGTTCAACATGGGGCCTTTCATGCTCAACCTAGAAGACATGCCAACTTAGCTCAACCACAAAGGAGAGAGTTGCCTCAACATCCAATGGCAACTCAAAATAGAAGGAGGCCACAAATGTTTGCTCAAGGCTATGGTATGAATTCCTACTTTACTCCTACTTGCCATTTTTGTGGAATTGAAGGCCATATTAGGCCTAATTGTCTTAAGTATATTAAATTGTGTAGAAGAGAAAGTATGATTGAGAAAAATATGCTTAGAAGAGCCACAATGCATGCACCTAGGAATTTTAGAGCTAATGGACCAATGACTCCTAGGAATGACCATGTTTCACCCAGGATGAGTAGACATGATGACTATTATTGCTATGTGGCCCAAGTTGCCCTAAAAGCAAATGCCTCTAACACTTGGTACCTTGATAGTGGGTGTTCTAGGCACATGACCGGAAACAAGAGTTTCTTTGAATCTCTTGTGATGGAGGATGGTGGGTATGTCACCTTTGGTGATGGATCTAAGAAAAAAGTCATAGGGAAATGTAATATATCTATTCCCGGTTTACCCTCCTTGCCTAATGCTCTTTATGTTGATGGCTTGCAAGCCAATCTCATTAGTATATCACACTTAAGTGATGAAGGGCTTTCGGTTATGTTTGGAAAAGTTGATTGCTCTATTCTCAAGGAAAATGGGCAAGTTTTGTTGAAAGGCAAGAGATCAAGTGACAATTGTTATTGTCTTGAGTCTAATCTCATCTCTTGTAACTTGTCTACTAGTGAGCAAATTAAGGTGTGGCACCAAAGACTAGGCCACATGAACTATAGGGACTTGAAAGTCCTTGATAGGTTGAATGTTGTTAGGGCCCTTCCCAAATTTGGGAAAAAGGTTGAGGGAGTTTGTGGACCTTGTCAACAAGGAAAGCAAACTAAAAGTGTGCACAAGAAAGGAAAATACCTCTCCACCAAAGAGCCATTGGAGCTCATCCATATGGACCTTATGGGTCCCATTCAAACCGAAAGTTTAGGTGGTAGAAGGTACATTCTTGTTGTTGTTGATGACTTCTCTAGGTTTACATGGACTTACTTCCTTAGAGAAAAGTCCGAAGCCTTTGAGAAATTTAAAATGCTTTGTGTCAAAATTCAAAATGAGAAAACTTCTCACATTAAAAGCATTAAGAAAATTAGAAGTGATCATGGGAAAGAATTTGAAAATGCTAAGTTTGTAAACTTTTGCAATAGCTTAGGCATTTCCCATGAATTTTCGGCCCCTAGGACTCCTCAACAAAATGGTGTTGTTGAGAGGAAGAATAGAGTCCTCCAAGAGATGGCCCGTGTGATGTTGCTTAGCAACAAAGTCCCTAGAAATCTTTGGGCCGAAGCCATCAATACGGCTTGCTACATAGGGAATAGAGTTTTCCTTAGGCCCAGGACTAAACAAACATCCTATGAGTTATGGAAGGGTAGAAAACCCAATGTGAGCTACTTCCACATCTTTGGGAGTAAGTGCTATATACTAAATGACCGGGATCAACTTGGCAAGTTTGATGCCAAGAGTGATGAGGGTATTTTCATTGGGTATGCACTTAATAGCAAGGCCTATAGAGTTTTTAATCTAAAGACTCAAAGTGTTATGGAATCATCAAATGTTGTCTTTGATGATTGTAGGCCCAAACATGATGACCATGAGGAGGATGTTTGTGAGGTGAATGACCTTCCTTTGAAGGAAAGTGGTGAGACTTCAAGTGGTGTGAAGTCAAACCAAGATGAAGAGGATGATTTGCCTCTTAATAGAGTTCCTCCTTTGGACTCTAATGAACCCGCTCCTTGGGTTAGAAAGCTCCATGATAAGGATGATATCATTGGAGATGTTAGAGAGGGTGTTAGGACTAGGCATCAAATAGCTAATCAAATTAGCTACACTTGTTATACCTCTCAAATAGAACCCAAAAAGGTTGATGAAGCCTTGGAAGATGAGTTTTGGGTTCTTGCCATGCAAGAAGAGCTAAACCAATTTGAGAGAAATGAGGTTTGGACTCTTGTTCCTAGACCTAGAAACACTAATGTCATAGGCACTAAATGGGTGTTTAGGAACAAATCCGATGAGGATGGCAATATTGTGCGAAACAAGGCAAGGCTTGTTGCACAAGGGTACTCTCAAATTGAGGGTATTGACTTTGAGGAGACTTTTGCTCCCGTTGCCCGTCTTGAGTCCATAAGGCTTCTCTTATCCATTTCTTGTGTGTACAAGTTCAAGTTACACCAAATGGATGTCAAGAGTGCCTTCCTCAATGGCTTATTGCATGAGGAAGTGTTTGTTGAACAACCCAAGGGGTTTGTGGATCCACACCACCCCTCTCATGTCTATCGCCTCAAGAAGGCTCTATATGGGTTGAAACAAGCACCGAGGGCTTGGTATGAGCGCCTCACTCTTTATCTTGTTGACAATGGCTACTCTAGAGGTAGTGTTGACAAGACCTTGTTCATCAAGTGCACTAAAGATGAGCTATTCATAGCTCAAATTTATGTTGATGACATTGTATTTGGTTCCACCAACCAATCCAAAGTTAGACAATTTGTTGATGTAATGTCTCATGAGTTTGAAATGAGCATGGTTGGTGAACTAAATTATTTCCTAGGCTTGCAAATCAAGCAAATGCATGATGGGATCTTCATATCCCAAGCTAAGTATGCTAAGAGCCTAGTGAAAAAGTTTGGCCTTGAGAATGCCAAACATTGTGACACACCCATGAGCACCACCTTGAAACTTAGCAAAGATGCTAGTGGAAAGGATGTGGAACAAAGTCTATATCGTGGCATGATAGGTAGCTTGCTTTACTTGACCGCAAGTAGGCCCGATATTTGTTTTAGTGTGGGTGTTTGTGCTAGGTACCAAACTAATCCCAAAGAGTCTCACCTTGTGGCGGTGAAGAGGATCATTCGGTTTGTGAATGGTACCTCAAATCATGGGATATGGTACTCATTTGACACTAATCCAAGTCTTGTTGGATTTAGTGATGCCGATTGGGCGAGAAATTGTGATGATAGGAAGAGTACATCGGGCGGTTGCTTCTTCCTTGGGAACAATTTGGTTTCTTGGTTTTGCAAGAAGCAAAACTCAATTTCCCTATCCACGGCCGAGGCGGAATATATTGCCGCCGGTAGTGCTTGCACTCAATTGATGTGGATGAAACAAATGCTAGCCAATTATGGCTTGGAGCAAGGTACTCTTACTTTATTTTGTGATAATATGAGTGCCATTAACATTTCTAAGAATACCGTCCAACATTCTAGGACAAAGCACATTGACATTAGACACCATTTCATAAGAGAGCTAGTTGAGAGCAAAACCATTGCATTGGAACATGTGGGAACAAATGACCAACTAGCGGATTTGTTTACAAAGCCTTTAGACACCATTAGATTTGGGAACCTTAGCAAGTCTATTGGGATTTGTCAATTGGGTTGATTTGGTGTGTCTTGACCCCATATGGGGAGCTCAAGCAAAGAGAGCAAAGTTGCATGTTCATGCATTGTGCCAAGTTGATACATTTTATGCCTCTTAGTTAATTGCTTAAGATGATTGGTTGTGCATACTTATATGTATTTTTCTTAATAAGTGTGCTACATTGCCTTGCTTGCAATCCATGTGATATTTATGCTCAAACATGCATTTTTGGAATAGGAGATGTACTTTGGAAGTACTTTTTGAATGACCTTTAATTGATCTCCATGACATGATGATTCTTTTTCAATGACATGCTTAAGTTGAAAAGTATGAGATGATATTGTGAAATGTTTGATTGCAAATGTTGAATGCAAATTTGTGTGCAAAAGCAATATTGAGACTTAAAGTCTCTCCTTCTTTATTTGTAGAACAAGGCTACTATCATACGGGTATCTCACCCGGAAAAATCAAATAGGGTGCAAAGTCGCTCATGTCTTGTTTTGCCTATAAAGTTGGATATAGTTGCTCTTTATTTTGAAATACTAAAATTCTATATCCTTGCTTTTTCCATGACAAAGGGTGAAATTGGTTTGAATTCTATTGGAAACCTTTGTTGTTTGCTTTGCCAAATACCATTGTTTTGGTCTTAGATGCAACATGTCTTGCATGCAAAGCATTTTGTCACACATTTTTCATAAAATAAAACTCCTTGAATCTCTCTTACTTGATTGAGGTGCATAAAATTGCCTATGTGTTCGTGCTACAAGCTCTCCTTGCCAATGCTTACCTATTAGGGGAGACTCCCTTTGCCTATCTCATGACAAAAAGGGGCAGTAAGGTTTGGGAGAATTTGTGCTTCTAGGCATTGCATTTAGGGGGAGTTGAGAGTGATTAACCCATGTTGGGAGATGATTGCATTGAGGGGGAGTTGCATTGCATTACATTGCTTGTTTGACTTCTTTTGAAATGACTTTTCTTTTGTTATTAGCATCTCTCACTCACTTGTTCTTGGAAGGTTTTTTTTTCTAATTGATTGTGTGTAGGTTGGTTTTTTTCTACAAGCTTGGAATTGACTTGAAGATGTTCAAGACTTAGACTAGGAGTTTAATTGTAATGTAGAAAATTTTTGTTGACCAATTTTTTTTTGTTTTGTGAGGTTGCTATGTGAGTGGTGATTTTGTCACGAAATAGCCAAAGGGGGAGATTGTAAGTGCCTCACTTTTGATTGGCGTATTTCATTGGCAAAATCACAATGGGGTTCTATATGTAAGGGTAGCTTAGAATGGAAGAAAACCTCATTGTGGTATGAAGAGCTTCAAGGAAGGTAAAATTCTTAACTTAACTCTATTTTGAAGAGATTTAGAATGCACACACTCACTTGTCATTCATCTACTTGATTTGAATTCCATGTGTGCATTTCTTGGTTGATTCCTACTTAGCTTGCACTCTTCACACTTGCACATAATTGCATCTTGCTAAGTTTTAGGTTGAAAAGCCAAGGGGCTTTTTGCGCCCCTATTCGGCGGTCAATGACCGCAGAATAGGGCACCGTTATTTCGGCGCCCTTGGATTCGGCGTTAAGGGACCAGAAACTCAGTTTTTCAGGTCTCATTTTGGTGCCCTGTTCGGCGGCCAAGGGCGCAGAAACAGGGCGCAGAATCCCTAGTTTCACGCGTCCGTTGGTATTCGGCGCCCTCGTTCTGCGGACACCGACCGCAGAATAAAGGGCGCAGATCTGAGTTTTCCTGATCTTCTTTTCAAAACAACACCACTTCATTTGGATCATATATATATGTGTCTTGTGTGCCTTGGCTCGTCCAAGAGAGCAAAAATTACTCATTTGAAAGCTTCTTGAGCATCTTCCACTTCAAGGCATCAAGACTTCATCTTTAAGGTTCAAAAACACAAACACCCTTCATCTTGCATCTTTCATTCATCATCTAGCATGATTCTATGTTGATTTCATTTAGGGTCTTTAGTTTTGCTCACATGACTTGTATCTAGAACATCATTCTCATATCTACATGTTCTTGCTTTACAAGATAGCTTTTTTATCACTTGAATTGATTCAAGATTGCATCTTTATGACTTGACTTAGCTTCAAGATAGTTTTATTGTGGTTTGTGAGTTGTTTTGTGATAGATGATGCATATAGGTCTTTGGTTGTTTATTTGGTGTTGATTTATGCATGTCATCTAGTAATATGATATCTAGGAATGTCTAACATGTTCATCCATGCCTAGATAAGCTTGAATGTCTAACCTTGCATTTTTAGCTTCTTGAGTATTTCACATATTCACCCTAGGTTGTGTTATCTCTTCACTTTAGAGACAAGTCTTGTATTTACCTCTTAGGTAGTTTGCAAGCAAGGGACTAGAGTCACTATTAAAGGCCCGCGGGTAGCAAAGACGGATTAGTAAATTTAGGTGTGATGTGGTCAACCTAATTTGTAATCGTATTTGCAAATAGTGGATTTGAGGTTCTCGTGTGGCGCACATAACAGCCCGTGGTTTTTCCTCGTGTGGGTTTCCACGTAAAAATTGTGTGTCCTTTATTTTCCGCACTTGTATGCTTGCTTTTGTATATTGACTAGATTGGGGCTTTTTTCGTAATTTGGATAATCTCGAAAAATTGGGTAAAAATGTTTAAAATCTATTCATCCCCCCTCTAGATTACTTTAGGACACGTTTATATTTATTTTCAAAAGAGAGCAAAGACATTGACGTCATGAGCTTAGATGAGTTGCTAGGACCTCTTCAAACCTTTGAGGCGTGCATGAAACCAAAGGCTAAGAACAAAGGTTTAGCTTTCAAGGTTGTCAAGGAAGCTAGTAGTAGCGATGATGACGAGGAGATGGCTTTGTTGGTTAGGAAGTTTAGGAAGTTCATGAGGAAAGGTGCCAAGCCAAGTGGCAAGTACTCATGGGATAAGGAAGTCAAGAAATCCTTTACTCCACCTCATGAGAGGAGTGGACATGCTAAGAGCAATATAAAGGTCCAATGCTTCAAGTGTAAGAAGTTAGGACATTATGCTTCGGATTGTCCAAGTGGTGATTCTAAGAAGGACAAGAAGGGAAAAGCCATGGCGGCCACATGGAGTGAAGATGATGACTCTAGTGATGAGGAGAGCTCTAGTGATAAGTCTTCTAGTGAGGAAGAGTTGGTGAGCAACTTTGTTGCATTCACGGCCTCTCACTTTATCCTAGAGGATGTATGTCAAGATTCGTTGGACAAGGAGGATGATCTAAATCATCAAGAATGCTTAAGTGAAGATTCTACTATCATTGATCTTTTGGCTAAGATGAATTGTCTTGAAGAAAATTTGAAGATAGCTTTAAGAGAGATTGATGAGAAGGATGATTTGATCAAGATACAAGTGGATGAGTTTGTTTCAACTACTCGGAGGCTCTTGGGTGAAAAGAATGCTCTTGCTAAGAAGCTTAGAGAAGTTGGGGGGATTGTTCTTGAAAAGGATAGGATCATCTCTAGTTTGACTCTAGGAGGCTCAAGCGATGCGGTAGTTAAGAAGAAGCTCATAGAAGCATCACTTCCTACAAGCGAGGTCATTATTGAAAAGAAAGCTCCTAAGAAGAGACGTTCCAAGAAAAAGAACAAGTTGAAGAATAAGGTACCCTTTGAATCTCCCATTTGTGCTTCTCCTATCCCGGAAGGTAAAATCTCTACTTTTGTTCCCATATGTCATTTTTGCAATACCGTAGGCCATATCAAGCCCAAGTGCTTCAAATTCATTGAATATTGTAATATAGAAAATGCATCTAGGGATAGAGAGATTGGACTTCATTTTAAGCATGCTAAAGCTTTTTGAATATAGAAAGCATGATAATATCACAAAGCATTTTAAGAATGCCCGGAATGTAAAGAATGGAAACCTTGCAAATTTTGACAATGCATGTGTTGCTAATAATGTTGAAAAGAAGAGTATCAATGGTATTATTGTGAATCAAGTTATGGAAGAACTTTACTCTAGTTTCAACATTGTTGTCAAGGAGAATCTTGATAATTTTTGTGTAGGTCCACCCAAGACAAAATTTGTCAAGGGTGAGTGCTCTTACCAATAGTGTAAGTTGCACATGTGTGTTAGCTTTAAGATTAGTGTTTTGTTGTTAAGAAGCTTGTCTTGTTTGCTTTGTATCTTTACAACTTGACATGAACTTAGCTATCTTACATTCTTGTTATGATAGTCGAAATCTATTGATTAACTTTTTGAGAAGTTGTTTTATGAAATCTATATGATTACAATCATGTTAAGACTTTTAGAGAAAGTTCTTTTTTTTTTTTTTTTTTTTTTTTTTTTTGAGTTGAAATGCATAGTCTTTAGTCTTTTGGAATCGACATACCTATAACTTGTAGTTATGAGGACTTACAAGCCAAGAGGACTCATAAAAAGGGTGAAAACCTTGCATTTGATGAAAATAGCTTGCGAAGGTATCTCTATATCATTTTGCTTGCTTTGTTATCTTTTCATCTTTTCATCTCTCAACTCATTGTGTGTATCACTTCATAAAGCATGTCATACTTGAGAACTAATATAGTGTTTTTATGGTCCTTCTTGACATTTGCTAATCTAAGATCTTTCGGTGATAATTGTTCACATTGATCTTAATCATGATGTGTGTTATTGTTTATATGATTGTTGAGTGGCAAGTTTTTGAAAAATATGCTTCATATTCTTTGAAAAATATGCTTCATATTCTTTGAAAGCTACTCTCTTGAGAAGTAGAGATCTTAAGTAAGTCTCTTTACTCACTTTTTGATCATATGCTTTTAAGCCATAAAACTTGGTTTCAAAATGCACTTGCTTCTCTTATATGTTTGGTTAAGGGTGTTGAGTTTGATTAATGTAAGTATGGATACAACTTGAAATCCTAAGGACTAGTACGTTTAAAAATGACCAATGGTCGGTATCCATTTGCTTCAGCAACATAGAACTCAATGGGCACCCTTATGGAAAAGGCTACACATCTTGGTTGTGAAGCCGCCCAATGTAGGAAAGGGCTACGCCATTGTGATGAGTGAAAGTCGCCATGAGGTGTATATGTTTATGTTTGTTAAAAGTCAAAGAAGTGTTGAAATGAATCAAAAAATAATAATCTTTGATTCAAGCCTAAAACATTTCAAAAAGACTTATGGAGTATAGTTGAAAAATCAAATTAGCTCGGGTTGTCAAATAGAAATGGATTGACGAGCCACATGCACACACTTCACTCACATATTGAGATCTATTCATTTTAAAAGCAAAATTTCGGATGATGATCGGTTTGACCTTTTTACGGAAAGGCTTGAGATGAATAGATGTTGAAAATGTTTGCATGTTTGATTTTCAAATTACTTCATTTTATATACTTGAAGCAAAATCTTCACACACTCACATTTGCTTATTTGGTATATTGATACTTTAGCAATTTTTGAAGATATATGAGAGTGATTGAAAATCTAAGTGTAACTCTCATTAATTTATGAAGCTTATTTGAAAAATCTAATATAAATTGCTTGTGATGTGAATGTTTGGCGATACATGTGAACAATTGTCTATCTAGATGCTAGATGGGGCATTTATCAAGGGGGAGCATTATATGCTATGTTTTGATCTCTTGTATGATTTGTTCACATGATTCTTCAAAATTGTTGTTTGTTGGTATTGTAAGGATTCCCATCTATTGATTGGCTTATTTTGTGGACAAACCACATATTGGGGCTTGATGTAAATGTAGCTTAGGTATTTGATGGTTGGTGTTTTACACAACCAAGGCCCTCTCAAGACCTCAAGAGAAGAAGCACCAAAGGTAAATTCTAGTGCTTACTTGCTTTGAAGAGATCTAGTTTGTTAGGATTCCCGTTGTTTTTAATTGGCTTATTTCGTGATCAAACCACATGTGGGGATGCTTTGTAAGGGTAGCTTAGATGTTGTTGTTATTGCTTAGGCCCTTTTGAAGATCTCACTATTGACAAGCACCAAAGGTAATATTCTAAGTGCTTACTTGTCTTGAAGAGATAGATGCACACACTCACAACTCATGCATATGTTTAATCCTTATATGTTGTGTGTCTTTTATGTGTGCCTTAATGCTCATGAACATCTCTTCTTGCATGTTAGTTTGATTGCATCTTGCATATCCAATTGCCTTGTCATGCTTAGACTTAGGATTGCATTTTTGCACTGGGCGCCCCCAAAAGCGCTCTACAGAAGCGCTGTACGAACAGCGCCCATTGAGCGCTGTTCAGACCTGATCGATTTAATCGGTCACTGTTGGGTCGCTGTTGGGGCGCTGTACATAGCGCGGTACAGAGCGCTGTACGTACAGCGCCACTCTGTTTCCTCGTGAAAACAGAGCAAGGGCGCTGTACAGGCGCTGTACAATGGCGCCCTACGTACAGCGCCCAAGGCAAATAGTGGGCAAACTTATCAAAACGACCACACTTTGTTTTGGCCCCCTATATATATGCCACTTTGACTTTAGGTCAATTACAAGAGTTCATATTCAGATTCCATACTTAGGAGATTTTTCAAAGAGAAGAAAAATTCCAAAGAACTCATTTTTAATTACTCAAACACTTGTTCCATGATCATCAATCATCATCTAGCATCATCTTAGATCATCTAGATGACATCTTGCATGGATTCTTCATCATACTTTGCTTGGTAAGCTTTTCACTAATATCTTACATATTTTGTGTTTCTCTTATCTAGCAATCTCAATTTAATTACTTGTATGTGATTTTATATTTGTTGAATACAAGATTGAGATTAGTATGATGTATGTTTGAGAAGTTGTATTGTGCTAGCATATTAGGTTTTTGTGCTTGATATTGATTAGCTAAACTAATTGACATGTCATTTAGTTTTGATATCTAGGATTGTTCTTAATTGCATATTAATCATCTTAGATAAGCATATAGGGTTTCCCTTGCTCTATGTTGCATTTTGGATATTTTCACATATTCACTTAGGGTTGTATTCTCTTCAAGAGAAGCTAAGTCTTGTGTGTAGCAATCGGGATTAGGTTGCTTAGATCGCAAGCAAAATCGGACTAGGTTCACTCATACCGGGATTAGGTAGGTGTGTGATTACTACCGGGATTAGGTTGTAATCATTTGCACATTTAGTGGATTCGAGGTTCGAGTGTGGCTTACTTACATAGCCCGTGGTTTTTCCCGTGAGGGTTTCCACGTAAAAATCAAGTGTCAATTTAATTTCCGCACCATATTACACTTGCTTGTTTATTTTATCTTGAGGGTAATTTCGTAATTTTGACTAACACGAAAAATTGGGTAAAAAGCGTAAAATCTATTCACCCCCCCCCCCTCTAGATAGTTTTATACACACCGTGCATTAATTAGTTTCAATTGGTATCAGAGCGGGTTCCTAGACATACATAGGTGATCCTTGCTTATTTTGGTGTGTTTTGCATTTTGTGTGATTTTTGATCATTCATACATTTGCATTCATTTCATTCATTCATAAACACTATGAGTGGAAACGGTGGAAATGGTGGTGGCCACGAAGGAGCTTCTAGCACAAGGCCTCCACTTCTTACCGGATTGAACTATTCCCAATGGAAAGGGAAGATGGAATCCTACATATGCCAAATTCATGACCGTGCATGGATGGCGGTGGAAGACGGATATGATCTCCCTATGATGACTCCCGCGGGTGGAGGAGAAGATGTTTTGAAGCCTAAGGCGCAATGGAACGCGCAAGAGTTTGATGCTTCAAAGTGGAATAGGAAGGCGTTGCATGCCATCTTGTGTGCCATGGACGAAAATCAATACAAGTTGATTCAAAATACTAGGATAGCTAAGGAAGCTTGGGACATCCTAGAGATTGCACATGAGGGAACCGAAGTGGTGAAGGACTCCAAGCTTCAAGTCCTCCAAACTCAATTCGAGACGCTTAAGATGGAGGAGAATGAGTGCTTCAACGACTTTGAGATCAAGTTGATGGATATAGTCAACCAAAGCCATCAACTTGGTGATCCATATTCGGATAGGAGAATCAAGCAAAAGATTATGAGATCTCTACCCGATAGGTTTGAATCGAAGGTGACGGCTTTAGAAGAAAATAGTGGTTATAAGGATATGAAGCCGAGTGAGGTGATTGGGAGACTTCTAGCTTATGAGTCTAGGAAAGGGCCTATCTCCACACCCACTAAAAAGCAAAAAGGAATTGCTTTAAAAACCTCCAAGGATGAAAAGGAGGAAAAGAAGGTTGACTCGGATGAAGACCTTGCCTTGTTTGTAAAAAGGTTCAACAAAGTTATGAAGTTTAGAAGGAAGAGCTTTGGGTCAAAGGGTCAAGATTTGAAGAAAAAGGGCTCTTTCAAGAAGTTTGAACCTAGGCAAGAGAGGACCGAAAGGAAAGGGGTCCAATGTTTCGAGTGTGGTGGCATAGGTCATTTTGCCCCCGATTGTGCAAATCATGTTGAGAAGAAAAAGGGGAAAGTGATGGCCGCCACTTGGAGTGGAAGTAGTGATGACTCCTATGAGGGAGATGAGTCTTCGGATGATGAAGAGCTCATGGCTAATCTCCTAGCTTTTGCCTCCTCCCATAAAAGCAAAAGTGCTAGTGAGAGAGAGGAAATGAGTCAAGAGGAAAATGACTCAAGTGATGTAGAAAGTGATTCCTCCTCTAACTCCATGAATGGATTTATGGAGAAAAAGGAGTTTGCTAAATATCATGCCGAATTTAATGATTTAGCAATCAAGAGTACAAGAAAGATCAAGATGTTGAGAGAAGAAAATCTTGAACTTGCATCTCAAAATGACCACTTAAGTGAACAAGTGGAGAAATTCAAGAAGATGGAAGATAAGCTAAAAGAGGAGTTAGTCTTATCTAGGAGGAATGAGGATAGTCTAAAAAGGGAGCTTGAAGAAGTTAGAGAATCTATGACTAGGATGGATTCTAGCACCAAGAAGCTTGACCATATGCTTGGTGTTGGAAAGAGTCCATGTGACAAGAGGGGTCTTGGGTATGAAGATGACAAGAAGATCTCAACCTCTAACAAGACCATATTTGTCAAGAGCTTGAAGAAAGAAGAAACTTCACTTGTGCAACTTCCTAGAAAGAAGTTAGAAATAGGACAAAGCTCAAATGCTCAAGTGAAGATGGGGCCAAGAAGGCAACCTCAAGCTAAACTCCCTAGAGTTTCTCAAGCCAACATTCCTCCTCAATTGGCTCACAAAGGAAAGAGGCCTATCATGCAACCTCAAGCTTGGAAACAACCTAGACCGGTTCAACAACGAAGATGCATTGAACCCATTCATCCACAAAGACAAGGACAAGGTATGATTCCTTATTTTACTCCTATTTGTCACTTTTGTGGATTTGTTGGTCATATTAGACCACAATGCTTTCGCTATATAAAAATGTGCAAAACTAGAAGCATGATAGAGAAGAAAAAGAAAAGAGCCATGATGCATGTTCCTAGGAATAATAATATTGATTTGCATGATCCTAGGAATAATAGAGCACATGTACCAAAGACCACTAAGAAAGCTAAAATTGTTGCTAAGTGGATTAGAAAGAATGAAAATGTTTGCCATGTTGCACAAATAGCCTTGAAGGCAAATTCTTCTAATTTTTGGTATTTGGATAGTGGGTGCTCTAGGCACATGACGGGAAACAAGAGTTTCTTCGAGACTCTTGTTATGGAGGAATGTGGATATGTCACTTTTGGTGATGGATCCAAAAAGAAGGTTGTAGGGAAAGGATCCATTTCCGTTCCCGGTTTACCCTCCTTATCCGATGCTTTATTTGTTGATGGCTTGAAAGCCAATTTAATAAGCATTTCACATCTAAGTGATGAAGGATATTCCGTCTTGTTTAGTAAAAATGATTGCTCAATCCTAAAGCCCGATGGACAAACCTTATTGAAAGGTATGAGATCTAGCGACAATTGTTATTGTCTTGAAGCTAGAATAGTCTCAAACAATGTGTCCATGGATGAGCAAGTTGAGTTGTGGCATGAAAGACTTGGCCACATGAACTTTAGGGATTTAAGAACCCTTGGAAAGTTCGAGTGTGTGCGTGGCCTCCCTAAGCTTGGGAAGAAAGCCAATGGTATTTGTGGACCTTGCCAACAAGGAAAACAAACCAAAAGCATGCACAAAAAGGGCAAGTATCTCTCCACCAAGGAGCCCCTAGAGCTTCTCCACATGGATCTCATGGGTCCTATGCAAACCGAGAGCTTAGGTGGAAAGAGATACATTTTTGTTTGTGTTGATGATTTCTCTAGATTTACATGGACATATTTTCTTAGAGAAAAATCCGAAACTTTTGATAAGTTTAAAATGCTTTGTACTAAATTGCAAAATGAAATGAATTCTAATATTAGAAGCATTAAACGGATTAGAAGTGACCATGGGAGGGAGTTTGAGAATGCCTCTTTTGAAAGCTATTGTGATAGCCTAGGCACCTCCTATGAGTTTTCCGCTCCTAGGACACCTCAACAAAATGGAGTTGTTGAGAGGAAGAATAGGGTCCTCCAAGAGATGGCCCGTGTGATGTTGCTTAGCAACAATGTCCCTAGGAACCTATGGGCCGAAGCCATCAACACGGCTTGCTATATAGAAAATAGAGTGTTCCTAAGGCCCGGTACTAGAAACACCTCCTATGAATTATGGAAAGGCAAGAGGCCAAATGTTAGCTACTTCCACACATTTGGGAGCAAATGCTACATTTTAAATGACCGTGATCAACTTGGCAAGTTTGATGCTAAGAGTGATGAGGGTATCTTTATTGGCTATGCCTTGAATAGTAGAGCCTATAGAGTTTTCAACTTGAAGACTCGAACCGTCATGGAATCATCAAATGTTGTCATTGATGATACAAGGCTCAAGTCCAAAAATGATGAGGAGGAGGATGTTTTAGAGGATGACTCTCCTTTGGAGAGGGTTGTGGTGACTCCCAATGTTGGGACATCTAATGAAGTCACACAACCTAGTACTAGAGTTCCTAACTTGGACTCTATTGAACCCGCTCCATGGGTTAGAAGACTCCATAACAAAGAAGATGTTATTGGAGATGTTAATGAGGGTGTTAGGACTAGGCGCCAAATAGCTAATCTAATTAGCTTTACATGCTACACCTCTCAAATATAACCCAAAAAGGTTGAAGAAGCCTTAAATGATGAATTTTGGGTACTTGCCATGCAAGAAGAGCTAAACCAATTCGAAAGGAATGAGGTTTGGACTCTAGTTCCTAGGCCTAAGACCACTAATGTCATAGGCACAAAATGGATATTTAGGAACAAATCCGATGAGGATGGCAACATAGTGCGGAACAAGGCTAGACTTGTAGCACAAGGGTACTCTCAAATTGAGGGTATCGACTTTGAGGAGACTTTTGCTCCCGTTGCCCGCTTAGAGTCAATTAGGCTTCTCTTGTCCATCTCTTGTGTGCACAAGTTCAAATTGCACCAAATGGACGTCAAGAGTGCCTTCCTCAATGGCTTCTTGCAAGAGGAAGTGTTTGTTGAACAACCTAAGGGGTTTGTGGATGCACACCACCCCAACCATGTCTATCGCCTCAAGAAGGCACTATATGGGTTGAAACAAGCACCGAGGGCTTGGTATGAGCGCCTCACTCAATTTCTTGTTGACAATAACTACACAAGAGGTAGTGTTGACAAGACACTATTCATCAAGAGAGACAATGATGAGCTTTTCATAGCTCAAATATATGTTGATGACATAGTGTTTGGCTCCACCAACAACACCAAGGTCCAACAATTTGTTGATGTTATGTCTCATGAATTTGAGATGAGTCTTGTTGGTGAGCTTAGTTACTTCCTAGGTTTGCAAATTAGGCAAATGAATGATGGGATTTTCATAACCCAAGCCAAATATGCTAAGAACCTAGTGAAGAAGTTTGATTTAGAGAATGCCAAACGTTGTGATACACCCATGAGTACCACTTTGAAGCTAAGCAAGGATGCTAGTGGTAAAAGTGTGGAACAAACTCTATATCGTGGCATGATAGGTAGCTTGCTTTATTTGACCGCAAGTAGGCCCGATATATCGTGGCATACTTGGATTAATATGATAGGAATTGTTAATGAGACAATGGTTAGGGAATTTTATCATGAATACAAATCAAGTACCACCATTGAGGATGCGGTTATGGACATGAGAGGAGTCGTCTTTAGAGTAAATTCTAGGAAGTTGAATGAATTTCTAGGTTTGCCCGATGACATAGAGTCGGATTTCCTTGATGTTGATGTCTCGGAAAACCTTGATTTGATGGGTAAAACTCTTTGTGATGATGTGAATTTTGAGTGGGGCAAATGTGCCTTCATTAGGCAAAGTGAGTTGACCAAAGTGAGTGTTTTTTGGCATTTATTTGTTTTTCTAATCTTGTTGTTTCTACTAATGCTACCGAGCTTAATAGAGAAAAGATCAAGATTGTTTATGCTTTGGTGACTAACAAGCCCATTAATTTTGGTGAGGTTCTAGTTGAACATATTGAGATAGCGGCATGTGCATCTCGGTTGGATAAGAAATTAGCATTTCCGGGGTTTATTTCTCAATTGTGTTTAGCTAAAGGGTTGAAGAATTATGATGATGATGTGCTACTTGTAGGGAAAAATACCAAGAAGTGCACGCAGCGGAAGCGATACTAAAAATAGATTTAGTGACTTTTAAAATTTTTTCCTTTTATGAACCTTAAACCCTTTAATTAATTAAACATACATATACAATAACAAAAAGTAGAATACCTTTTGTCGCGTGATCCGATTGACTTACGTCGATGGTAATCCACAAGATCTTCAATCCTAGCACGAACGTGGATCACCTAGGAGCGTGGTCTCCCTTTTTTTTGAATTGCAAACCTGTGAATGGACAAAACAAACTTTTCTTTTCTTTGTTAGTCACAAAAACAATCAAAAGAATGACTAAGATTATTCCGGTCACTTTTGAGTTCTCAATCTAATGATCGAAACTCGCGTGAACCTAGATCGATATCGTACACACAAGCTTATTGATGAATAAGCAAATAGTATACTATCAAAGAATAATCTAACACTCCTTTTTGTTTTAGTAGAATAAAATCTTTCTATGAATTGAGAAGAAGAAGAAATTTGTATCAAAAACACATAAAGTGGCCGAATTCTATACTTGTGAATATATAGGTGGCCTAAGTTTGTTTCTTCTTTTCTATTAGGGTTGCCGAAATCCTAACCTAGAAATAACTAGGGTTGCCGCAAAATACATGCCCACAATAGGCTTATGTTGCACCCTAATTTCCATCTAGTTTTTAAGACTTCAAACCCTAATCCAACTCATAGATCTTTTATTCTTTTATTTGACTAAATAAAAAGACTTCTTATTTGATTAAATAAATAAAACTAATTATTTATTTCCTTATCAAACAAGTCTTTTACTTTTACTTTTACTTTTAGGAAATATATTTCCTGATTAGAAAAGATTTGTTTCTTTAATTAAACAATTAATTAATTAATTAATTAATTCTTATTTAATTAAAACAATGAAACAAAATAATATATTAGGTTAAAAATAACCCTTGCCGCCCCACTTAGAGTAAATGGGCCAAATATTATTTTCTTATTTCATTTAATCCATTGGACTTTAAATAAAAAGCCCACATGTGAACCAGACTCATTCTTACTAAAAGAAACAAGCCCACATGCCTTTCTTTAATATATTAATATAATTGAGCAGCCCATTACTAAAATAATGTGCAAATTATATTCTTAATATATTAAATGCAATTCTAGATGGACCCTTAAATTGGTCCGGTAGAATATATCAAGTGATCCATGCAAGTCCGTGTGGATTGGGGATCTTGGCGGGCCATCTAAATTTAAGCTTCAATAGACATAACCTAATCACAATCAACAAATGATTCACTTAGGTCCGATCCATTAATTTTAACTCATTCCACTAAAGAGCTAAAACTGAACTCTTAAATAAAGATAGAAAAGGAAGATGCTCCTCATTCATACCCTAGACAATCATATTGGAGATAGTGTATCCTCGTGATTAATATCAGTAATCGCCAAGAGTTCATAGACCGCCTATAACTCTCCAAGTTACCATATTTACTCATATGACCACGTTTTGAACTTGGATATTTTGACTTGTCCAGAAGCCATGTTTTCAATAGACACTATCGAAAACTCAACGTTGATATTTAATATCCAATTACCTCAAAACATCCATATGATGATATTATACTCTTATTTTATTAAATGGAGCTACGATGTCCATATCTATAAATGAAGTCCTCTATCGATTAACAAATGAATATCACCAAACTATCGAGGATAGACTATGCGATATAATCGTACTCATTGATAACTCAAATGATATCACTTGCAACCATAAGTCCATCATTTATCTCAGGATTAAGATAGACTCTCCGATTGTCCTGATAATGAAAAGACTATTATCTATTGACGGTTCTAGATAAAGCTTTTCATTGTGATCCAGTTCAATGCACCTAGTGCACTAGATCCTTTTGCTCGAAGACACTCCGATGATTTTAGACTCATCATATCTCATTTGATCCCACTCAAATGCTAGCAAAAGAATTCTACAACTTTAACAAGATAAAGGTGCCCAACCTTTAGCTTAAGTTGTGAACATTATTCAAGACTAACTAAAGAATTGTGTCTACCACATACATATCCAGATGTACGAACAATTCTTCTTTTCTCATAGTCTTTAGACCTTATGATTATTTACTTTGACAATTATAATATTAAACTATAAATGCTATACGATTTGTTAAACCAGAAATCACTTTATTAATATGAAAAAGATTGTTAATTACAACATTACACTCTTGCTATTGAGCATAATCCTAACACTACTTCCTCCTGTAGAGAAGTTAAGTGAGAAACGTGTGACAACCATGTCATACAAGGAAAAGGGAAAGCCTAGTGATACATTTAAGCTATTTGGTGAATCTCTTGATTCAAGCCATGTACCTAGCACACCTATTCTTCCAAGTTAGGCTATACAATTGAAGAAAGAGGTTGAAGAGTCACAAAGGATGATTGAGGCGTCACAAAGGAAGATTGAAGATCTTAATGCTAAGATAGTTTTTCAAGATGAGAAGATCAAAGTATTGGAAGGAAAAGCAACTACAACAAAGCATTATGTGAGATCATCAAATCGCACTACTTTCCTTGGTGGCACCAGTGGCAAGAGAGTTTCTTGAGGTATATTTTCTTACTCTTTCCTTTTGGCTTCATATCATGTCAAAAAGGGGGAGAAATATGAGAGATATATATCTAGCTTACTTAGTCTCATGTTTTAGTTTTTATTTTTAGTGTATTTTGGTATCAAGTTTGAACTCTATGGCATGTAATATTGTTGATTGATATTGGCTAGATTATTTTGGTGGATAACATGTATTAAGGGGGAGCACACATGATCCATTTGGACTTTAAATGTGTGATTTTCTTGCCAATGAATATATATTGCCATATGTGTTATCTCTTGGATATTCTTGTGCTTTCAAGTTATTTTTAGGTGATATTAAGAGAAGACCAAGAAGAAGTTCAAGACTTGTTGTTAAATATTGTGTCTAGAAATGTGTAACTCATTGTACTCATTGTGACCATATTTTTCTTTGTAATTGTTTTAGTATATGTATAGGGGTTTTGACATGGAATTTGCCAAAGGGGGAGATTGTTAGGTTTTTGATTTGTCTTGGCATATATTCCATATCAAAATGATGTTCTCTTGTAATGTTTACTGGTCTAAGAATTGAAGATTCAAGTCGTCAAAGAAAGACTTGGCCACAACTCATGCAAGATGCTGTCTTCAATGAGAAATGTGTTTCATTGGTCTACAAAGGTATATAAGACCTCATTTCTCTTACAAGGCTAACACACACACACATGACATTCATATGTGTCCCTACATGGTTGAACAACATTTATATATCACTTTCCCATACTTGGTAATGTATGCTCATGCATTAGATTCAAATTGACAAACATTGTAATTTGCATGTTCTAGGACTATGTCTAGGAAATTGCATACGTATGTGATTTTGTGTTTATTTATTTCCATATATTTTTGTTTTGGACTTGAACATGATCTCTTATGATTCCTTATTGAGTCCCGGTCATTTCGGTTACTCATTCATTAGGTTTCGAGTCCAAATGATGTAGTTACACTATTTTTCGTTCTCATTCGTTGAGTTGTTTTCGTCATCATATTCTGAGATGATTTCTCAATCTTTTGTCAAAGTTTCATAATCGCCGTTGTGCATGAGGGAGTCACGATTCTTAATCCAAAGATAGATTCGAAATCGAAGTTTGGAGGCCCGAATACGGTCGAATAACACGAGAGGTGCGTGAGAGGGATGTGCATGGCCAAAGGCCATGCCTTGGCCACCACGTGTGGAGGCCGTCTGCCACACGACCAGACCAGCCCTGCCCTCTGGTCCCGTGAGCCACATGCACCCACACGGCCTAGGGACTGATGTGGCTGCTTTTCATTGGCCAGTTCCCTTCCCTCTCTCTCTTCCTTTTAAATATTCCCACTCCTTCCCGTTCATTTTTAAGAAGAAAAAATTGAACTCTCACCAGAATTTTTCTCTCAATTTTTCTCAACTTCCAAACACCATAACTTTCTCATACGAAGTTAGAATTGGTTGATTCAAGTTGAAGATTGTTTGTAATCAAGTCCTCTACCTTTTCCAAGTGGTCTTGTAGCTATTTGATCGAATTTAGTGGTGGTTTTACATAGAAAAATAAACCAGCTCGTGATTGCAAGGTAGTGTTCATAAATTTGAGATTTCTTCTTTTATAACCTTCAATTTTGAAACAAATACTCAGTGTGTTCTAATTATCTAGAGGGGGGGGGGGGGGGGGGGGGGGGGGGTGAATAGATTTTAATCGTTATTACCAAATTTTCGTGTTTAGTAAAATTTACGAAAATGCCCCAAACTAGACAATATAATATTACAAGTGTAATATGGTGTGGAAATTAAATAACACTTGATAGTTACGTGGAAACCCTCACGGGTAAAACCACGGGCTGGTAAGTGCGCCACACTCAAACCTCGAATCCACTAATTGTGATAATGTTTACAACCTAATCCCTGTTTACAATCTAATCCCGATCAATAACCCGTTACCACTACCCGCAGGCCTGTAAAAGTGGACCTAGTCCAATTTGCTCATGTGACCACTTAATCCCGGTGTACAACCTAATCCCAGCCATCACACAAGACTTACTTCTCCGAAGAGATCAACACCCTAAGTGAATATTATGCAAATATCCAAATATGCAATAAGTGCTAGGGTACACTAAATGCTTATCTAGGATTATATGATGACAATAAAATCAATCCTAAATATCAAATATAACTATATGACAATAAAATCAATGCTTATCTAGGGCAGCGGCTTAAGATTCGAGCACTACGAAACATGACCAAACGACATCGAAACCTTTCATATGATATATTGTTGGAAAGGTATGGATATCTAATTTCTACTCGTTTTTACAGAATGACATTTTGATATCTATAGAAAAAGTTATGGTCAACTGAGTGACCAAAGGTCAGAAATGGATAACAACAAAGTTGCCCTGTTTTGGTTGTAACTTTGGAGATTTTAAAACCAATACAAACGGTCATGAAATATTATGAATAATATACCATTGGAAAGGTATGAGTGTTTCGTTTGTACAAAAAATTTCAAAACTCATGTTGAAGCTTTGTATAAAAAGTTATGGTCACAAGACCACACTTGAAACATTGAAATCCAATCTTTTGAAACTAGACACCTTACTCCAATCAACCCAACCAAATTTAACACTTATCCAAGAGAAGAATGAGACCTTCTCAAGTGGTCAATCATCGTGCTAAGACATGCACACCATCGTGCAAGCGCGGACGTTTCCGATCATATTTCGGGAAACGAATTACACCACACTTAAAACTAACAAACATAAAGTGCAAGTGTGGGAAGTGAATGCATCCTAATGCCTAACATGTCATGGCATTGTCATTGAACAAGATGCACTCAATAAAACATGCGTGAAGAGATATTCAAGAATATGAATGCACACATATAAAAACACACAACATACAAGAATAACATTTATGCATGAGTTGTGTGTGTGTGCAACTAGATCTCTTCAAAGCACCTAAGCACTAGAAATTTACCTTTGGTGCTTAGCAAGATGAGGTCTTGAAAGGGCCTTGAGCTTGAATACCAATACCTAAACTACCCTTACAATGAACCCCACATGTGGTTTGTCCACGAAACAAGCCAATCAAAAAATGAGACCTAACAAATTTGCTTGGGGTTTCTTCTTCTATATGTATGTATATGTATGGTGAATGCTATTGAGAAAGATAGCTTCATAATCAATCTTAATCAAAAGTCTAATTAGAGTTATATGTGAACTAGTTTCTTAGATTCTAGATTTTTCACATGTTTGTGAGTTGTATTGTGATTAGATTGATATCTAGGACTATTTGTGGCTTGATTGAATCATTTTATGATTAATAATCCTTGAAATGTGTTTTGATCCTTTGATTGATAAAATCTAGGATTAATTCAATTGTATGTGTTTTTAGAGACAAATAGGATTTAATTGATTATTCAATATATCCTTACTCTAATTGTTTGCTAGAATATTCATTGAACACATTTTGTGATTCTAGCATTTTTATGTATGTTCATAACATCTTGAATTTGTGCTTCATGTATATGAATTGTTCAAGTGTTATTTGTGTGAATGAAACTATGAGTTTTATGTGTTAGGTGTTTTCACATGCTATAGGTTTTTATTCAAGTTTTGCATCTAGACTTTTATTACTTGTGTTTGTAGGGAAAAAAATAACAAAAGTAGTACACGCAGCGGAAGCGATACTAAAATCAGATTTAGTGACTTTTAAAATTTTTTCCTTTATGAACCTTAAACCCTTTTAATCAATAAACATGCATATATATTAACAAAAGTAAATTACCTTTTGTCGCGTGATCCGATTGACTTACGTCGATGGTAATCCGCAAGACCTTCAATCCGAGCACGAACGTGGATCACCTAGGAGCGTGGTCTCCCTTTTCTTTGAATTGCAAACCTGTGAATGGACCAAACAAAAACTTTCTTTTCTTTGTTAGTCACAAAACAATCAAAAGAATGTCAAAAATTATTCCGGTCACTTTTGAGTTCTCAATCTAATGATCGAAACTCGCGTGAACCTAGATCGATATCGTATACACAAGCTTATTGATGATTAAGCAATAGTATACTATCAAAGAATAATCTCGCACTCCTTTTTGTCTTTTTAGAATAAAAACTCTCTTGGAATTAAGAAGAAGAAGAAAGAAATAAAAACTCAAGCACCATTCATTGTGGTGGCCGAATTCTATAAGTATGCTTATATAGGTGGCCAAAATTTCTTCCTTCTTTCCTTATAGGGTGGCCGAATTCTCTATGTGCTTTTGCCTAAGGTTGCCGCAATTTTCCTCTACAAAAGAGGAGTTGTATTGCACCCAAAAAACACATGTCTTTTAAGACTTCAAACCCTAATCCAACTCTTTTATTTTTATTCTTTTATTTTGACTAAATAAAAAGACTCCTTATTTGATTAAATAAATAAAACTAATTTATTTATTTACTTATCAAACAAGTCTTTTACTTTTAGGAAAGATTTGTTTCTTTAATTAAACAATTAATCAATAAATTAATTAATTCTTATTTAATTAAAACAAATGAAACAAAATAATATTTTTAGGTTAAAACATTAACCTAGCCGCCCCACTTATATAAGATTGGGCCTAATATTATTTTCCTATTTCATTTAATCCATTGGACTTTAAATAAAAAGCCCACATGTGAACCAGACCCATTCTTACTAAAAGAAACAAGCCCACATGTCTTTCATTAATATATTAATATAATTGAGCAGCCCATTACTTAAATAATGTGCAAATTATATTCTTAATATATTAAATGCAATTCTAGATGGACCCTTAAATTGGTCTGGTAGAATATATCAAGTGATCCATGCAAGTCCGTGTGGATTGGGGATCTTGGCGGGCCATCTAAATTTAAGCTTCAATAGACATAACTTAATCACAATCAACAAATGATTCACTTAGGTCCGATCCATTAATTTTAACTCATTCCACTAAAGAGCTAAAACTGAACTCTTAAATAAAGATAGAAAAGGAAGATGCTCCTCATTCATACCCTAGACAATCATATTGGAGATAGTGTATCCTCGTGATTAATATCAGTAATCGCCAAGAGTTCATAGACCGCCTATAACTCTCCAAGTTACCATATTTACTCATATGACCACGTTTTGAACTTGGATATTTTGACTTGTCCAGAAGCCATGTTTTCAATAGACACTATCGAAAACTCAACGTTGAGATTTAATATCCAATTACCTCAAAACATCCATATGATGATATTATACTCTCATTTAATTAAATGGAGCCACGATGTCCATATCTATAAATGAAGTCCTCTATCGATTAACAAATGAATATCACCAAACTATCGAGGATAGACTATGCGATATAATCGTACTCATTGATAACTCAAATGATATCACTTGCAACCATAAGTCCATCATTTATCTCAGGATTAAGATAGACTCTCCGATTGTCCTGATAATGAAAAGACTATTATCTACTGACGGTTCTAGATAAAGCTTTTCATTGTGATCCAGTTCAATGCACCCAGTGCACTAGATCCTTTTGCTCGAAGACACTCCGATGATTTTAGACTCATCATATCTCATTTGATCCCACTCAAATGCTAGCAAAAGAATTCTACAACTTTAACAAGATAAAGGTGCCCAACCTTTAACTTAAGTTGTGAACGTTATTCAAGACTAACTAAAGAATTATGTCTACCTCATACATATCCAGATGTACGAACAATTCTTCTTATCCCATAGTCTTTAGACCTTATGATTATTTACTTTGACAATTATAATATAAACTATAAATGCTATACGATTTGTTAAACCAGAAATCTCTTTATTAATATGAAAAAGATTGTTAATTACAACATTACACTCTTGCTATTGAGCATAATCCTAACAGTGTTATCACATGTTTAGGTCTAGTTGTTCCATGGAATGTATTGATCACATGTTCTATGTTGAACTGATTGTTTGCATCATTTGCATTCACATGATCACACTAGGAAGTCCTTGTAAGAGGCATGAAGTCTTGACTAGGACGAGGAGTTCGAATAGTCAAGCAAGGAAGTCTTGGTTAGGACGTGAGGTCTGGATAACAGAGCAAGGAGTCATGGCTAGAGTCGGGAGGACTTGGATAGTCATGCATGGAAGGCTCCCTAGAGGCATGAGTGCCTTAGATAGGGAGTTGACTTGTATATTGGTAGGCCTAGGCGTATGGATAGACATAGACTCTAAACGAGCGGGGTACATGGGATGTGTATGCACTCTTGAGGAATTTCTAATCTACCATCGATGTTGGTTTTGTATGTTGTCCAATATATGGTGGCTTCGCATCAATGAGGGATTTCGTACTTTCCAATAGGGTTGGGTAAACATAGATTCCAATAGGAAGTTGGTCAAATTTGGTAACTTTTGTGGAATTTCTAATTTACCATCCATATATAAATAGTACCCAATGGTTGTAGTTCAACCCATGGATGTTTCCTCCTTGGAGGTTTTACCACATTAAAAAATCTCTTGTGTTAATTCTTCCTATCTCTATCTCTTATATTTGTATATGTGTATGTCGTTATCTTGTTGCATATTATTCACTTGTGATGTATATTGAAACAAGATTTTGTAAAGTGTGATTTGTGAACTTATTCATTTGATCTTATTTGTAAATATAATTATTTTGTATATTGTAATTTTTGTTATAGTGTTATTTGAATATACTTGTAATACATTGAACATATATTGAAATACAAGTATTTTTTGTTATTGAGTTTATGTGTCCTTATATCTCATACAACTTATTGATATTCATAGACTATGCTTAAATGATCACATGCTTAGATTGTCTATATATGATTTCTTAGTTTATGTGTTGTATGTAAGGCTACCTTGAGGGACAAACATAAGTTTGTTCAAGGGATTGAAAAAGGCGTAAAAACCTATTCACCCCCCCTCTAGGTATGCTTTAAGCTATTTAACTACGTTTGTATACTTTCACCGTGGTTTTTCCCGTGAGGGTTTCCACGTAAATATCAAATGTTATTTAATATTCCGCACATATTACACTTGCTTTATTATATTGACTAGCTAGGGGTATTTTTGTAATCTTGACAATTCACGAAAATTTGGTAAACTCGGATAAAATCTATTCACACCACTCTAGATATATATTGTACACACCAATAATTTATTTCAATTGGTATCAGAGCGGGTTCCTAGATATACTTAGGTGATCCTTGCTCATTTTGGTATGTTTTGCATTTGTGTGATTTTTGTTCATTCATACATGTAAGGATTCCCATTAATTGATTGGCTTATTTCGTGGACAAACCACATGTTAGGGTTTGGTTGTAAGGGTAGTCTAGGTGATTAAGGTTGAAGATCAAAGACCCTTTCCAAGACCTCAAGAGAACAAGCACCAAAGGTATATATCTAGTGCTTACTTTGCCTTGAAGAGAAATAGCTGCACACACACACACAACATGCATAACTCTTATTCTTGAATGTTGTGTTTATATTTTGTGTGCATTGTGCTTTATTGATTATTCAATATCTCTTCTTGCATTAAATTGATTGCATCGTGTTCTATGAAATGCCATGACATGATAGGCATTAGGATGCATTCAATACCCACACTTGCACTTCATGTATGTTAGCTTTTTAGTGTAGAGTAATTCGTTTCCCGAAGGATGTTCGGAAACGTCCGTGCGTGCACATTGGTGTGCTTTGTTTTGCGCGATGATCGCCGATGGAGATGCCTTTGGCTTCTCCTTTGGTTTCACCATTTTTGGTGAAACGGTGGTTCCGTTCGACGGCCTGGCCGCTGATCGAGACCTGATTGAAAATATCTTCTCGGGTCCAAACAGCGGTTCTGATCGGCGGTCACAAAACCACTGAACGAAGTCATCGATGTTTTCTGATCCTCTCGGGAACCATTCGGCAGTCCCGACCACCGATTGAAACCGCCGATCGTGCGATTTCAGGAGCAATCTTGTTTTTTCACTTGCCCTATTCTTGATGTCTATAAATATCACACTTTCTCATTATCTGAATAAGTTCTTTTGACTCCTTAGAACCCTAAGCTTAAAAGAGAGATATTTGAGAGAAAATCAAATCAAGAACTTACCTTTAACCACTCAAATCAAATCCTTTTTGCATCAAATTTCATATTGCATCTTCTATGTCTATATAGAGTGCATCCATGTATGGGTTTGCATCATCACAACTTGCTTAGTAAGATTTTGATTAACTTCATCTTATTTTAGTATTTTTACTACCAAGCCATCTCTTTTAAATTACTTGTATGTTTTAGATCATATGCTAAATACAAGAAAAGAGAATTAATTGTGATGAATTGATTGAGTGTTTTGTGATAGCTTTGTATCTAGAATTGGTTATCCTTTACTTAGCTAAAGTTGTATGCCATGACATATAGCTATTTTCATATCTAGGATTGATTTTATTGTCATCATATAATCCTAGGTAAGCATCTAGAGTACCCTAGCTCTATATTGCATATTTGGATATCATTGCATATTCACTTAGGATGTTGATCTCTTCGGAGAAGTAAGTCTTGTGTGATTGACCGGGATTAGGTCGGACACCGGGATTAGATGGTCACATAAGCAATTGGACGGTCACATAAGCAATTGGACTAGAGCCACTTTTAAAGGCCCGAGTGGTAGAAGTGGGGGGTTATTGACCGGAGTGTTAGACGAGGTCTACATAGGTTGTAAAATCCATTTCAATTAGTGGATTTCGAGGTCCGAGTGTGGCGCACTAAACAGCCCATGGTTTTTCCCAGTGGTTGAGTTTCCACGTAAACATCAAGTGTTATTTAATTTCCGCATCTTATTACACTTGTATGTATTTTTGACTTGCTAGGGGTATTTTCGTAAAATTGACATGCACGTGAAAATTGGGTAATAATTAGATAAAATCTATTCAACCCCCCCTAGCTTTATAAAGAAAACACACCGTATTTGTTTCAATACATTTTGCATACATTTCATTTCATTCATTATACACAGTGAGTGGAAACGGTGGCAACAACAAGGGGGCTTCTAGCACGAGACCTCCTCTTCTCACCAGCTTGAATTATTCCTCTTAGAAAGGAAAGATGGAATCTTACATATGTCAGATTCATGACCGTGCGTGAATGGCGGTTGAAGATGGATATGATCTACCTATGATGACTCCTACGGGTGGAGGAGAAGAAGTATTGAAGCCTAATGCGCACTCAAATAGCGAAAGTGGCTTGGGACATCTTACAAGTTACACATGAAGGAACCGAGGTGGTGAAGGAATCCAAGCTTCAAGTCCTCCAAACTCAATTCGAGTTGCTTAGGATGGGGGAGGATGAATGCTTTAATGTTTTCGAAATCAAATTGATGGATATCGTTAATCAAAGCCACCAACTCGAAGATCCGTATTCGGATAGGAGAGTCAAGCAGAAAATTATGAGGTCTCTCTCCGACAGGTTTGAATCAAAGGTTACGGTTTTAGAAGAAAACAATGGGTATAAAGACATGAAGCCAAGCGAGGTAATTGGAAGACTGCTCGCCTACGAGTCTAGGAAGGCTCCTAGCTTTACACCTCCTAAAAAGCATAAAGGAATTGCTTTGAAAGCATCTAAGGATGAAAAAGAGGTAAAGAATGACTCGGACGAAGACCTTGCCTTATTGAAAGTATACAAACGTAGTTAAATTGCTTAAGGCATACCTAGAGGGGGGGTGAATAGGTTTTTACACCTTTTTCCAATCCCTTAAACAAACTCTCGTTTGTCCCTTAAGGTAGCCTTACACACAACAAAATAAACCAAGAAAGACATACATAGACATATGAGAATATAATCATGTGCACAAGGTCTAAGTATATCACATAGTTGTGTGAGGTATAAAAACAAATAAACACAACAACAAAGAAAGCTTGTATTCCAATAGATGTTCAATGAGTTACAAGAGTGATCAAATATCACTATACAAAAATTACAATATACAAAAATGATCGAAAGAATGAATTCACAAATCACACTTTACAAATACTTGCTTCACTATACATCACAAGTGAGTAATATGAAACAAGATAATAACATATACAAATAAAATATAAAAGATAGAGATGAATAATTAACACAAGAGATTTTAACGTGGTAAAACCTCTAAGGGAACATCCACGGGTTGAAATACAATCATCAGGGTACTATATATATTGGATGATAAAAATAGAGAATCCACAAAGTGACCAATCTTTAAGCTCATCCAACCTAGTGGAGTCTAAGTCTACCCAACCCTATTGGAAAGTATGAGATCCCTCAATGATGCGAAACCACCATATATTGGACAACACGCAAAACCAACATCGATGGAGGATTAGAAATTCCTCAAGAGTGCTTACACCTCCCGTGTACCCTGCTCTTTTGGAGTCTATGTCTAACCATACGCCTAGGCCTTCCAATATAATAGCCAACTCCCTACCCAAGACACTCTTGCCTCTAGGGAGCCTCCCATGCATGACTATCCGAGTCCTTCCGACTCTAGCCATGACTTCTTGCTTACCTATCCGAGTCATCCCGACTCTAGGCAAGTCTTCTTGCTTGGCTATCCGAGTCATCCCGACTCTAACCTAAGACTTCATGCCTTTTACAAGGACTTCCTAGTGTGATCATGTGAATGCAAATGATGCAAACAACCAATCAACATAGAACATGTGATCAATACATTCCTATGGTACAAATAGACCTAAACATATGATATCATAAGTAATAAAGTCTAGATGCAAAATACAAGAATAAAACTTAAAGCATGTGTAACATCAAACACATAAGCTCAAAGTCTCATTCACACATACAACACTTGAATCAAAATATATTCATGAAGTACAAGTTCAAGATGCTAATCAACTATACAATAAAATGCTAGATATATGAGATTTAAATCGATCAATATTCTAGCCAAAATATAGAGCAAGGATTCAAGATATAAATCAATCAAATCCTAGAATGCTCTAAAAAACATACAAATTACAATAATCCTAGATTTCATCAATCAAAGGATCAAATCAAATCTCAAGGTCATTTATCACAAAATTGATTCAATCAAGTCACAAACAACCTAAGATGCCATTCTAATCACAAACATGTGAAAAACCTAGAATCATAGAAACTAGTCCACATTTGTCTCTAAATAGAATTTTGATTAGAATGATTATGAAGCTATCTTTCACAATAGCTTTCACCAAACATAAACATACATATAGAAGAAGAAACCCCAAGCAAATTGGAGGTTAAAAAAAAAAGAAACCCCATAGATAAGACCAATACATTGGATTCACGAGCTGGTTTGGATTTCTGTGTGGAACCACCAGAAAAATTGATCAACAGCCACCAAATCACTTGGAAAAGGTAGAGTACTCGATTATGAACGTTCTCCAACTTGAATCACTCAAATCCGACTTCGTATGAAGAAGTTATGGTGTTTTGAAGATGAGAAAATTAGGGAGAAAAAATCTGACGGGAATTTCAATTTTTCTTCTTGAAAATGAATTGGAGGGAATGAAGGGAAATAAAAAGGAGGAGAGAGAAGGCAAATATTGGCCAACCACAAGAGGCCACATCAGCCCAGCCCCGTGGGGGGCGCATGGGCCACACGGAGGCAGAGAGCCCCTCTGGCCGTGGGGCCCACGGCGTGGGCCACTTACGCTCTCGCGTGCTCCCTCACGTTCTTCAGCCGTATCTTGGGCATCCGAACTCCGATTTTGATTCCGTTTTTGGATTACGAACCGTGAATCCCTCATGCACGACAAAGACTACATAACTTTGAAAAATGGTTGAAAAATTATCTCGGAAAACGACGATGAAGTCAACTCAACGAATGAGAACGAAAAGTAGCGTAGCTACATCATTTGGACTCGAAACTAAATGAATGAGTAACCGAAATGACCGGAACTCAATAAGGAATCATAATAGAGCATATTCAAGTCTAAATACAAAAATACAGAAACATACAAACACAAAGACACACACATATGCTATTTCCTAGACATAGTCCTAGAACTTGCAATAAGCAAAGTTTGTCAAGATAGTATAAATGCATGAGCATATATTATCAAGTATGTGAATGTGTTATATCAATGATGTTTAACCATGAAGGAACACACAAGGATGCCATGTGTGAGTGTGTGCCTAGCCTTGTAAGAGATATGAGGTCTTATATTACTTTTGATGATCAATGATGCACATATCTCTTTAATGCCGGCCTCTTGCATGAATTGTGGTCAAGACATTCTTCGTCTTCTTAAATCTTCAATATATGAACCACTAAACATTACAAGGGAAACACGTTTTGATATGGAATTAATGCCAACACAAACTATAAACCTAACAATCTCCCCCTTTGGCAAATTCCATGTCAAAACCCTTAAACATATACTAAAACAATTACAAAGAAAATTTGGTCACAATGAGTACAATGAGTTACACATATAGACACAAATTAAAACAACAAGTCTTGAACTTCATCTTGGTCTTCTCTTGATATCACCTAAAATAAACTTGAAAGCACAAGAATATCCAAGAGACAACACATATGGCAATATACAATCTTAGGCAAGAAAATAAAAACATTTAAGTTCAAATGGATCATGTATGCTCCACCTTAATACATACTATCCAACAAAGCATTCTTAGCCAAGATTCAACAAAAAATATTAACAAAAAAATATTACATGCCATAAAGTTCAAACTTGATACCAAATATACTAAAACAAAAAGAAATAAAATGAGACTAAGCATGCTAGATATCTCCCACATTTCTCATATTTCTCCCCCTTTTTGACATGATATGAAGCCAAAGGGAAAGAGTAAGAAAATATACCTCAAGGAACTCTCTAGCCACTTGTGCCACCAAGGAAAGTATTACGGTTTGATGATCTCTCATAGCGCTTTGTTGTAGTTGCTTTTCCTTCCAATTCTTTGATCCTCACATCTTGTACAACAATTTTGGCACTAAGATCTTCAATCTTCCTTTGTGACGCCTCAATCAATCTACGCAACTCTTCAACCTCAATCTTCAAACTTGGAAGTGTAAGTGAGCAAGGAATATGGCTAGAATCAAGAGATTCACTAAATAGCCTAAAAGTATCACATGACTTTCCTTTTTCCTTATATGACATGCTTGCCACATGTTTCTCACTTAACTTTTCCAAGGGAGGAAGTATCACATCATCATCAAGAGACTTCACTCCTTTAGCTAAGCATAATGAAGTAATAAATCCCAGAAAAGCTAATTTCTTATCCAAACGACTTGTGCAAGCCGCAATCTCAATTTGTTCCACAAGCAATTCACCAAGATTTATAGGTTTGTTAGTCACCAAGGCATACACTTGGAGTGGAAGTAGTGATGGCTCCAATGAGGGAGATGAGTCTTCGGGTGATGAAGATCTCATGGCTAACTTCCTAGCCTTTGCCTCCTTCCATAAGAGCAAAAGTGCTAGTGGAAAAGAGGAAGGGAGTCAAGAGGAAAATGACTCAAGTGAAGAAGAAAGTGATTCCTCGTCTAACTCCATAAATGGATATGTGGAGAAAAAAGTGCTTGCTAAATACCATGCTGAGTTTAATGACTTAGCAATCAAGAGCACGAGAAAGATTCAAAGATTGAGAGAAGAAAATCTTGAACTTTCATCCCATAATGACCACTTAAGTGAACAAGTGGGAAAATCCAAGAAGATTAAAGACAAGCTAAGAGATGAGCTAGCTTTGTCTAGGAGGAATGAAGAAGGTCTAAAGAGGGAGCTTGAAGAAGCAAAAGGATCTATGACTAGGATGACCTCTAGCACCCAAAAGCTTGATTGTATGCTTAGTGTTGGAAAGAATCCGTGTGACAAGAGGGGTTTTGGGTATGAAGATGGCAAGGAGATCTCAACCTCTAACAAGACCGTGTTTGTCAAGAGCTTGGGCAACAAAAAAGCTTCACCAATGCAAACTCCTAGGACATTTAGAGCCCATGTACCAAAGACCACTAGGAAAAAAAATGTTTTACCTAGGTGGATTAAAAAGAATGAAAATGTTTGCCATGTTGCTCAAATTGCCTTAAAGGCAAATTCTTCTAATTCTTGGTATTTAGATAGTGGGTGCTCTAGGCACATGACAGGAAACAAGAGTTTCTTCGAAACTCTTGTCATGGAGGAAGGAGGATGTGTCACCTTTGGTGATGGATCTAAAAAGAGAGTCATAGGGAAAGGAACCATTTCCGTTCTCGGATTACCCTCCTTATCCAATGATTTATGTGTTGATAGCTTGAAAGCCAATTTGATAAGCATTTCTCATCTTAGTGATGAAGGATATTCCGTCTTGTTTAGTAAAAATGATTGCTCTATCATAAAGCCCGATGGACAAACCTTGTTGAAAGGTATGAGATCTAGCGACAATTACTATTGTCTTGAAGCTAGAATAGTCTCAAACAATGTGTCAATGGATGAGCAAATTGAGTTGTGGCATGAAAGACTTGGCCACATAAACTTTTAGGATTTACGAATCCTAGGTAAGTTCAATTGTGTGCGTGGCCTTCCTAAGCTTGGGAAAATAGCCAATGGTGTTTGTGGACCTTGCCAACAAGGAAAACAAACCAAAAGCATGCACAAAAAGGGCAAGTATCTCTCCACCAAAGAGCCCCTAAAGCTTCTCCACATGGATCTGATGGGTCCTATGCAAACCGAAAGTTTAAGTGGAAAGAGATACATTTTTGTTTGTGTAGATGATTTCTCTATGTTCACATAAACATATTTTCTTAAAGAAAAATTCGAAACTTTTGACAAGTTTAAAATGCTTTGTAATAAAATTCAAAATGAAATAAACTCAAACATTAAAAGCATAAAACAGATTAGAAGTGACCATGGGAGGGAATTTGAGAATGCTTCTTTTGAAACCTATTGTGATAGTGTTGGTATCTCCCATGAGTTTTCGGCTCCTAGGACACCTCAACAAAATGGAGTTGTTGAGAGGAAGAATAGGGTCCTTCAAGAGATGGCCCGTGTGATGTTGCTTAGCAATAATGTCCCTAGGAACCTATGGGTTGAAGCCGTCAATACGGCCTGCTATATAAGGAATAGAGTTTTCCTACAGCCTGGCACTAGGCAAACCTCTTATGAGTTATGAAAAGGTAGAAAGCCAAATGTTAACTACTTCCACTCCTTTGGAAGCAAATGCTACATTTTAAATGATTGTGATCAACTTGGCAAATTTGATGCTAAGAGTGATGAGGGTATCTTTATTGGCTATGCCTTAAATAGTAGAGCTTATAGAGTTTTCAATTTGAAGACTCGAAACGTCATGGAATCATCCAATATTGTCATTGATAATGAAAGGCTCAAGTCTAGTGACAATGAGGAGGAGATTGCTAGAGTAGATGACTCTCCCTTGGAAAAGGTTGTGGTGACTCCTAATGTTGGGACGTCTAATCTTGGTGATGATAACACACAACCTATTGATAGAGTTCCTCTCTTGAACTCTAAAGAACCCGCTTCATAGGTTAGACAACTCCATGATAAGAATGACATCATTAGAGAAGTAAATGAGGGTGTTAGGACTAGACGTCTGTTAGGTTGATAATTAGTGTTGGCATTAATTCCATATCAAAACGTGTTTAACTTGTAATGTTTAGTGGTTAGTAATTGAAGAATTTCGAAGACGAAGGACGACTCAACCATTATTCGTTCAAGTTGCCGGCTTTTAAGAGTTTCAGACATTATCGGTCTACAAAGGTATTCAAAGACCTCTTATCTCTTACAAGGCTAGGCACACACTCACACATATCATTCTTGTGTGTCCCTTCATGATTTTATTTCATTTACATTTCACTTTCACACACTTGGCAAAATATGCTCATGCATTCACATTTAGTTAATAAACTTTGTGTTTTGCATTTTCTAGGACTATGTCCGGAAACTAGCATATTTGTGTGTATTTGTGTTTGTATGTTTCTGTATTTTGTGTTTAGGACTTGAACATGTTCTTAGTCAATGCCTTATTGAGTTCCGGTCGTTTCGGTTACTCATTCATAAGGTTTCGAGTCCAAACATGTTGACTATGCCACTTTACATTCTCTTACGTTGTGTTGACTTCATCGATGATTTCCGAGATGATTTCTCAACCATTTTTCAAAGTTGTATAGTCGTCGTCGTGCGTGAGAGAGTCACGGTTTGTAATCCAAAAACGGATTCAAATTCAGAGTTCAGACGCCCGAGATACGGGCCGACGAACCGAGGGAGCGTGCAAGAGGACAGCCCAGGCCGTGGGCCACAAGGGCTGGCCGTGGTTGAGGCCGTGGGCCCCACGGCCTGGAGCAGCCTCTGCTCCCGTGTGGGCCACGTGCCCCCCACGGCCAGGGGGTGATGTGGCACCACCTGGTTGGCCGGAATCCTCCCTCTCTCTCTCCTATTTCTTCCCTCTCTCTCTCCATTTTGAATTTCCAAGAAGAAAAATTCTGATTTCCCGTAAGACATTCTCTCCAATTTTTCCAAACTTCAAAACACCATATCTTCCTCATCCGGAGTCGGATTTGAGTGATTCAAGTTGGAGAGTGTTCGTATTTGAGTCCTCTAACATATCCAAGTGGTGTAGTGGCTGTTTGATCATGATTTCAAGTGGTTGGACACTGAATTCGCACCAGCTGTAGAATCCGAGGTTTGAGTCTCAACTTTGGGATTTCTTGTTATTTGACCTTCCATTTGCTTGGGGTTTCTTCTTCTATATCTATGTTATGTTTGGTAAAAGCTATTTGGAAAGATAGCTTGATTATCATTCTAATTGAAACTCAATTTGTGGACTAATGTTGACTAGATTTTATGATTCTAGGTTTTACATATGTTTGTGAGTTGTATTGTGATTAGAATGGCATCTTAGGTTGTTTGATACTTAATTGAATTAATTTTGTGTTAAAATGACTTTGAGATTTGATTTGATCCTTTGATTATTAAAATCTAGGATTTGTGTATTTGTGTGTGATTTAGAGAATATAGGTTTTGATTGATGTAAATCTCAAAACCTTGCTCTATATTTTTGTCTAGTATATTGATTGATTTTAATCTCATATATCTAGCTTTTAATTGTATATTGATAGCATCTTGAATTTGTACTTCATGAACATTTTGTGATTCAAGTGTTATGTGTGTGAATGAGACTTTGAGTATATGTGTTAGGTGTTTCACATGCTTAGGTTTCTATTCATGTATTTTTGCATCTAGACTTGATTAATTGTGATTTCACATGTTTAGGTCTATTTGTGCCATAGAATGTAGTGATCACATGTTCTATGTTGTATTGAATGTTTGCATCATTTGCATTCACATGATCACACTAGGAAGTCCTTGTAAAAGGCATGAAGTTTGGTTAGAGTCGGGATGACTCGGATAGCCAAGCAAGAAGTCTTGCCTAGAGTCGGGATGACTCGGATAGGTAAGCAAGGAGTCATGGCTAGAGTCGGGAGGACTCGGATAGTCATGCATGGGAGGCTCCCTAGAGGCAAGAGTGCCTTGGATAGGGAGTTGGCTATTGTATTGGTAGGCCTAGGCGTATGGTTCGACATAGAGTCCAGCGGGGTACACGGGAGGTGTATGCACTCTTGAGGAATTTCTAATCTACCATCGATGTTGGTTGTGTGTGTTGTCCAATATATGGTGGTTTCGCATCATTGAGGGATTTCATACTTTCCAATAGGGTTGGGTAGGCTTAGACTTCACTAGGTTGGGTGAGCTAAAGATTGGTCACTTTGTGAATGTTCTATGTTTGCTTTCCAATAATATAGTACCCAATGGTTGTAGTTCAACCCGTGGATGTTTCCTCCTTGGAGGTTTTACCACGTTAAAAAATCCCTTGTGTTAATTCTTCCTATCTCTTTCTCTTATATTTTAATTGTATATTTTATTGTCTTGATTCATAATATCCACATGTGATGTATTGTGAAGCAAGTCTTTGTATAGTGTGATTAGTGTATTCATTCTATAGATCAATTTGTACCTTTGATTCTTTTATATATTGTAATTTTTGTATAGTGACATATTGATCACTCTTGTAACACATTGAACATCTTATGAAATACAAGCTTATTTTGTTGTTATGTTTATTTGCTATTTTACCTCACATGACTTGTTGATATACTTAGATATTTCTCTTATGATTGTATCATCGTATTGTCTATGTATGTCTTCCTTGGCTTATTGTGTTGTGTGTAAGGCTACCTTGAGGGACAAACGAATGTTTGTTCAAGGGTTTAAAAAGGTGTAAAAACCTATTCACCCCCCCCCCCCTCTAGGTATGCTTTAAGCAATTTAACTTCGTTTGTGTACATTCAACGTCAAATGGCTAATCTCATTAGCTACACATGCTACAACCTCTCAAATAGAACCCAAAAAGGTTGATGAGGCCTTGAATGATGAATTTTGGGTTCTTGCCATGCAAGAAGAGCTAAACCAATTCGAAAGAAATAAGGTTTGGACTCTAATTCCTAGGCCTAAGACCACTAATGTCATAGGCACTAAATGGATATATAGGAAAAATCTGATGTGGATGGCAACAAAGTGCGTAACTGTTGGGATTATGCTCAATAACAATAGTCTAATATTGTAATTGACAATCTTTCATATTAATAAAGTGATTTCTGGTTTAACAAATCTTATAGCATTTATAGTTTAATATTATAATTGTCAAAGTAAATAATCATAAGGTCAAAAGACTATGAGAAAAGAAGAATTGTTCGTACATCTGGATATGTATGAGTGTAAGGTTTATAGTTAGTGTTGGCATCAATTCCATATCAAAACGTGTTTCTCTTGTATTGTTTAGTGGTTAGTATATTGAAGAATTAAGAAGACGAAGGACATCTCAACCACAATTCATTCAAGAAGCCGGCTTTTAAGAGATTCGTGCATCATTGGTCAACAAAGGTATTAAAGGACCTCATATCTCTTACAAGGCTAGGCACACACAAACACATAGCATTCTTGTGTGTTCCTTCATGATTTAATTTCATTTATCTATCACTTTCACACACTTGGCAAAATATGCTCATGCATTCATATTATGTTCATAAACTTTGTGTTTTGCATTTTCTAGGACTATGTCCGGAAACTAGCATATGTGTGTGTCTTTGTGTTTGTATGTTTCCATATTTTGTATTTGGACTTGAATATGCTCTATTATGATTCCTTATTGAGTTCCGGTCATTTCGGTTACTCATTCATGTAGTTTCGAGTCCAAACGATGTAGCTACGCTACTTTTCGTTCTCATTCGTTGAGTTGACTTCATCGACGTTTTCTGAGATGATTTCTCAACCGTTTTTCAAAGTTGTGTAGTCGTCGTCGTGCGTGAGAGAGTCATGGTTCATAATCTGGAAACGGATTTGAAATCGGAGTTCGGATGCCCAAGATACGGGCTGAAGAATCGAGGGAGCGCGCGAGAAGACAGCCCAGGCCGTGAGGCCACTTGGGCTGGCCGTGTGTGTGGCCGTGGGCCCCACGGCCTTGAGGGGTCTCTGCCCCCGTGTGGGCCACGCGCCCCCCATGGCCAGGGGGTGACGTGGCCTCACACCATTGGTTGGTTTGGTCTTCTCTCTCCTCCTATTTCTTCCCTCTCTCTCTCCATTTGAAATTTTAAGAAGAAATATTTTGTTTTTCCGTAAGGAATTCTCCAGTTTTTTAGATTTCAAAACACCATACTTCCTCATCCGGAGTCGGATTTGAGTGATTCAAGTTGGAGAGTGTTCGTATTTGAGTCCTATCATCTCCCTAGTGGCTGTTTGATTGAGATTTCTGGTGGTCACACACTGATTTCCGAACCAGCCATAGAATCCAAGGTATTGGACTTAACTTTGGGATTTCTTTCTTTTTGACTTCCATTTGCTTGGGGTTTCTTCTCTTCTATATCTATGTTTATGTTTGGTAAAAGCTATTGAGAAAGATAGCTTGATTATCATTCTAATTGAAAGCCAATTTATGGATAATGTTGACTAGTTTCTATGATTCTAGGTTTTACATATGTTTGTGAGTTGTATTGTGATTAGAATGGCATCTTAGGTTGTTTGGAACTTGATTGAATTAATTTTGTGATAAAATGACCTTGAGATTTGATTTGATCATTTGATTGATGAAATCTAGGATTTGTGTATTTGTTTGTGATTTAGAGAATCTAGGTTTTGATTGATGTAAATCTCAAATCCTTGCTCTATATCTTTGGCTAGAATATGATTGATTTAAATCTCATATATCTAGCATTTAATGTATATTGATAGCATCTTGAATTTGTACTTCTTGAACATATTTTGATTCAAGTTGTATATGTGAATGAGGCTTTGAGCTTATGTGTTTGGTGTTTCACATGCTTAGGTTTTATTCTCGTATTTTGCATCTAGACTTGATTACTTGTGATATCACATGTTTAGTTCTATTTGTGTCATAGAATGTATTGATCATGAAATTCCCTTAAGCACTATAGTGTAAAATATACCTAGAGGGGGGGGGGGGGGGGGGGGGGGGGGGGTGAATAGGTATTACTCAAATTCTTTTAATATACAAAAAATATGCGGAATAACAAAGAAAATGCACACTTGATTAGATTTAGCAAATGAATTGATTTTACTAATACAAGAGATAATCAATTTACAAGATATGCAATCAATGTAAGATAAGGAAGATAAAGAAAAGTAAAAAAACAAAAATGAACACAAGTGTTTTTACGTGGTAAAACCTCAAAGAGGAAACATCCACGTGTTGATACCACAACCACCGGCAAAGCAATCCACTATGTGAAAAAGGACTTACACACTCAAGTTATCACTCATGATACCGCTCAAGCTATCAACTCCTAATCTACCCACGGGCTAGTGAATCACCAAGCCTACTTCCTATCCGAGATGTATCCTACACCTCTAGGAAGCAACTTCCTATCCAAGACGCTCACGTCTCTAGGAAAATTTCTTGCTTGCCTATCTGGATCCTCCTGACCTTAGACAAGACTTCCTTGCTTGATTATCCGAGTCCTCCCGACTCTAATCAAGACTTCCTTGCTCTATCCACAAGCTTCACTCACTTGCTAGAGACTTCAACCTAATGCAAGGCTATGATCTAAGTGATGCAAGTGATGCAAACACAATCAAATTAAGCTAGATGATAATCTAGAATATGCTTCCAAAACATAATCACAAGATTATCTAGAAATCAAGACATGCAAATCAATAAGAACAAGGTATGAATATTCAATATATCACACTAAAAACATAGTTCTTAGATCAAGAAATAAAACCTAGAAAATAATATGAGACAAATCATATTCATTTTCTAGAATCAATTTCACACAAAATCAAGTTTAGCACATATATGTTCAAAACAAATCACAAAGCTAAATCTCAATTAACAAATGATCAAACACCCCTAGCATATGATCTAACATGCTTCTCAACAAATTTCATCAATCAAATAGTAAGAATCAAAAGAAGATCAAAGATGAAATTCAAAAAGAAGAAGTTGAACAAACAAACTTGACCTCGGACTGAAAATCGATCAACTGAGAAACCTGGCGAAGTCAGCTACCTCAAGAAATGTTAGGGTTTGTAGCTCTCTTTAAGACCAACAATTTTGGTTTTTGAATCGATTGATTTCGAGTTCGTATGAGAAAGTTATGATCAAAATAAGAAAACAAAAATTGAAGAAATTCTACAGAAATTTCGTGAAAATGTTCTTGAAAATCCACAAGTGTTTTGGAGGGAAGGAGAAGTGATTAAAGGAGGAGAGAGAAGTTTTTCAGGGCCAATACAAAGAGGCCATGTCACCACCCTGCGGGGGGCGCGTGGGCCTCACGGGACCAGAGAGGGTCCCTGGCCATGGGCCCCACGGCCTCCCTAATGGGGAGGGGCACACGTGGTCTCATGGCCACTCTAGCCTCTCTCGCGCACTCTCACGTTCTTCAACCGTATCTTGGGCATCCGAACTCTGATTTGAATCTGTTTATGGATTACGAATTGTGACTCCCTCACGCACGACTACGACTATAAAACTTTGAAAAATAGTTGAGAAATCATCTCGGAAAATGACAATGAAGTCAACTCAACGAATGAGAACGAAAAGTAGAGTCACATTGTTTGGACTCGAAACCTTATGAATGAGTAACTGAAATGATCGGAACTCAATAAGGCATTAAATAAGAACATGTTCAAGTCCTAAACACAAAATACACAAACAAATAAACACATATTCACACAAGCATGCCATATCAAAGAGATAGTCACAAAGCATGCAATTTCACAATGTTTGTCTATACAAGATCAATGCATAAGCATACTATGAAGTGTGTGAATGTGTTATACCAAATGTTTGAACCATGATGCAAGGACACACATGTATGAATTGTGTGTGTGTGTGCTAACGCCTTGCAAGAGGAAAGGAAGTCAAGATATACCTTTGACGCTTTTCACCTCTTGAAGACGACTTTTGCACTAGATGTTGCTCTTCACTTTTTAAGCTTCCTTTCTTCAAAGAATATACTAAGCAACAACTAATACATAATATGGAGTGTTTGCAATGGAATCAAGCCAATACAAATCATAAACCTTACAGATCACATGTTCTATGTTGTATTGATTGTTTGCATTTGCATTCACATGATCACACTAGGAAGTCCTTGTAAAAGGCATGAAGTCTTGGTTAGAGTCGGGGTGACTCGGATAGCCAAGCAAGAAGTCTTGCCTAGAGTCGGGATGACTCGGATAGGTAAGCAAGGAGTCATGGCTAGAGTCAGAAGGACTCGGATAGTCATGCATGGGAGGCTCCCTAGAGGCAAGAGTGCCTTGGATAGGGAGTTGGCTATTGTATTGGTAGGCCTAGGTGTATGGTTAGACATAGACTCCGATAGAGCGGGGTACACGGGAGGAGTATGCACTCTTGAGGAATTTCTAATTACCATCGATGTTGGTTGTGTGTGGTGTCCAATATATGGTGGTTCGCATCATTGAGGGATTTCACACTTTCCAATAGGGTTGGATAGGCTTAGACTTCACTAGGTTGGGTGAGCTAAAGATTGGTCACTTTGTGAATGTTCTATGTTTACTTTCCAATAATATAGTACCCAATGGTTGTAGTTCAACCCGTGGATGTCCTCCTGGAGGTTTTACCACGTTAAAAAATCTCTAGTGTTAATTCTTCCTATCTCTTTCTTATATTTAATTGTATATTTATTATCTTGATTCATAATATTCACATGTGCTGTATTGTGAAGCAAGACTTTGTATAGTGTGATTAGTGAATTCATTCTATTGATCAATTTGTATCTATGATTCTTTTATATATTGTAATTTTTGTTTAGTGACATTTTGATCACTCTTGTAACTCATTGAACATCTATTGAAATACAAGCTTACTTTGTTGTTGTGTTATTTGTTCTTATACCTCACATAACTAGTTGATATACTTAGACTTTGCTCTTATGATTGTATTATCGTATTGTCTATGTATGTCTTCCTTGGCTTATTGTGTTGTGTGTAAGGCTACCTTGAGGGATAAACGAAAGTTTGTTCAAGGGATTGAAAAAGGTGTAAAAACCTATTCCCCCCCATCTAGGTATGCTTTAAGCAATTTAACTTCGTTTGTATACTTTCAATGAGGTAGACACAATTCTTTAGTAAGTCTTGAATAATGTTCACAACTTAAGTTAAAGGTTGGGCACCTTTATCTTGTTAAAGTAGTAGAATCTTTTACTAGCATTTGAGTGGGATCAAATGAGTTATGATGAGTCTGAAATCATCGTAGGGTCTTCGAGTAAAAGAATCTAGTGCACTGGGTGCATTGAATAGGATCACAATGAAATACTTTATCTAGAACCGTCAGTAGATAAAAGTTTTTTCATTATCAAGACAATTGGAGAGTCTATCTTAATCCTGAGATAAATGATGTGTTAGGATTATGCTCAATAGCAAGAGTGTAATGTTGTAATTAACAATCTTTTCATATTAATAAAGTGATTTTGGTCTAAAAAATCTTATAGCATTTATAGTTTAATATTATAATTGTCAAAGTAAATAATCATAAGGTCTAAAGACTATGAGAAAAGAAGAATTGTTCGTACATCTGGATATGTATGTGGTAGACACAATTCTTTAGTTAGTCATGAATATTGTTCACAACTTAAGTTAAAGGTTGGGCACCTTTATCTTGTTAAAGTTGTAGTTTTCTTTTGCTAGCATTTGAGTGGGATCAAATGAGATATGATGAGTTTAAAATCATCGGAGTGTCTTCGAGCAAAAGAATCTAGTGCACTGGGTGCATTGAGCTGGATCAATGAAATACTTTATCTATAACCGTCAGTAGATAAAAGTCTTTTCATTATCAGGACAATCGGAGAGTCTATAATCCTGAGATAAGTGATGGACTTATGGTTGCAAGTGATATCATTTGAGTTATTAATGAGTACGATTATATCGCATAGTCTATCCTCAATAGTTTGGTGATATTCATTTGTTAATCGATAGAGGACTTCATTTATAGATATGGACATCGTGGCTCCATTTATTAAATGAGAGTATAATATCATCATATGGATGTTTGAGGTAATTGGATATTAAATCTCAACGTTGAGTTTCGATAGTGTCTATTGAAAACATGGCTTCTGGACAAGTCAAAATGTCCAAGTTCAAAACGTGGTCATATGAGTAAATATGGTAACTTGGAGAGTTGTAGGCGGTCTATCTCCAATATGATTGTCTAGGGTATTGTATAGGTAAAAATAGTCATGAAGGACACGTCATCACCATGGAAGGCCAGGTCAGCAGGGGTCAAGATAAGTCAACTTATGGAGCAGAAATCTCCATGATAACCTACTCGGAAAAGAGAATAAGTAGTCCGACCACAAACAAAGACGATCAACTCGGGCAGCAGGTCACACTCGGGCACACTCGGGCATACACGCTCGGGAAACAATAAAACAGTCGCCAAATACTTATAATCAGCGGCCAGCAAGTCCACAATAAGCAACGATGTGGACCATTAGAGTTTAAAAAGGAAACAAGCAGTTTTCCCGTGAATAAAGGAGAAAGAGTCCCGTCCAGAATTGGACTCAGCCGAAAAAGGAAAGATAATCTAAATAGGACTAGGAAACCGCTTGAGACTTGGGGACCACAACACAGAACCCTAGCGGCCACCTTAAAACCCTAAAAACAGCATGTATTGAAATTTCCCTTAATGTAGTAGTGAAATATACCTAGAGGGGGGTGAATAGGTATATGCTCCAAATTCTTCCAATTAAAAATAATGCGGAAAATTACAAGGCAAAATGCACACTTGATAGATTTAGCAAATGAATTAACTTCACTAAGACAAGAGTTAATCAATTTACAAGATGTGCAAACAATGTATATATGGAAGATAAAAGAAAGTAAAGCAAAATTGAACACAATGATTTTAACGTGGTAAAACCTCAATGAGGAAACATCCACGGGTTGATACCACAACCACGGCGAAGCAATCCACTATGTGAAAAAGGACTTACACACTCAAGCTATCACTCATGATATCCGCTCAAGCTATCAACTCCTAATCTACCCTCGGGCTAGTGAATCACCAAGCCTACTTCCTATCCGATGTGTCCTACACCTCTAGAAAGCAACTTCCTATCCAAGACGCTCACGTCTCTAGGAAGATTTCGTGCTTAGCTATCCGGATCACAAAGATCCTAGTTAAGCTCTCCTAGCTCAACCATCCGGAGTACCACACTCCTAGCTAAGACTTTTGCTTGACTATCCGGACCACATGTCCTAGTCAAGACTCCCTTGCTCTACACAAAGCTTCACTCACTTTGCAAGAGACTTCAACCTTATGCAAGGCTATGATCTAAAGTGATGCAAATGATGCAAGCACAATCAAATTAAGCTAGATGATCAATCAAGCAAAATGTACATGTTCAATGATAGTCTAGAATTGCTTTCAACACACAATCACAAATATTATCTAGAAATCAATACATGTAAAAAATAAGAACAAGGTATGAATATTCAATATACACACTAAAAAACCTAGTTCTTAGATCATGAAATAAAACATAGAAAATAACATGAAGCACATCACTCATATATTTCTAGAATCAATTTCATGAGAAATCAAGTTTAGCACATAAATGTTCAAGACTAATCACAAAGCTAAACTCAATTAACAAATGATCAAATAACCCTAGCATGTGATCTAACATACTTCTTAACAAATTTCATCAATCAAATGGAAAGAATCAATAGATGATCAAAGATGAAATTGAAAAAGAAATAAGTTGAAAATACAACTGACCATGGACTGGAAATGGACCAGCTGAGAAAAATACCGAAGTCAACTGCCTCTGGAAATGCTTGGGTTTGTAGCTCTCTTCGAGACCAACAATTTTGGTTTTTGAATCGAATAATTTCGAGTTCGTATGAGAGAGATATGATCAAAACAAGTAAACGAAAATTGTTGAAAAACTGATGCGAGAAATGAAGTTCTTCAAAAAATTGCATAAGTGTGGAGGGAAGAGGTTTGCTTAAAAGGAGGGAAAAGGAAAGAATTTCGAGCGAATCACGTGGTGCCACATCAGCACCCCGTGGGGGGCACGTGGGGCCCACGGGAGCAGAGGCTCCCTTGCCCGTGGGGCCCACGGCCTCCCACACGGGCTGGCCAAGTGGCCACACGTGATTTGCACATCTCTCGCGCGCTCCCTTAGTTCGTTGCCCCATATCTTGAGCATCCGACCTCCGATTTCAAATCCGTTTTCGGATTACGAACCGTGACTCCCTCACGCACGACTACGACTACTCAACTTTGAAAAATGGTTGAGAAATCATCTCGGAATCGACGATGAAGACAACACAACAAATGAGAATGAAAAGTAGCATAGTCAACTTGTTTGGACTCGAAACCTTATGTATGAGTAACCGAAACTACCGGAACTCAATAAGGCATTAAATAAGAACATGTTCAAGTCCTAAACACAAAATATGAAAATAAACACATATTCACACAAATATGCCATATCAAAGAGATAGTCACAAAGCATGCAATTTCACAATGTTTGTCAATACAAGATCAATGCATGAGCATGCTATGAAGTGTGTGAATGTGTTATACCAAATGTTTGAACCACGATGCAGGGACACACATGTATGAATTGTGTGTGTGCACTAACGTCTTGCAAGAGGGTGGAATCAAGATTTACCTTTGACGTTTTCACCTCTTGAAGACGACCTTTGCACTAGACGTTGCTCTTCACTCTTTGAGCTTCCTTTCTTCAAATAATGTCCTAAGCAACAACTAATACAATCATAGAGTGTTTTGCAATGGAATTAAGCCAATACAAATCGTGAACCTTACAATCTCCCCCTTTGGCTATTCCATTGGCAAAAACACTCAACCTCACCATACAATGTTTCACTCAAATAAACTCAAGATGATAGCATACTCTCAATCTCACATTACAAAGAAATTCCTAGACAAAAATCTTCAAGTCTTCAAGAATTCCTCTTTCGGTCTTCAAAGTACCTATGAGAGAAAATAGCAACCAAACAAGAGATCTTCTCTAAAGAAGAATGGTGAGTTATTTAACCAAACAACAAACATAGAAGATATCCCTTATCTCATACACAAATGCATTATCTCAAGTGAATAAAATATGTTCATATTAAAGCATTCCCTTAGTTTCCCAATTATCAAGAACCAACTATCCTTAACATTGTCAAGAAAGAATTCTTTCTCCCCCTTAAGACAAGAATTCTCCCCCTTAAGACAAAGTCACAATTAAGCACAAAGAGGAATAAGATTCACACAATTGGAACAATTTCCACACAAGGTGTGAAGTATACAAAAACTCCCCAATATCAAACATGGTGAGGTATACATTTTCTCCCCCTTTTTGTCAAGGAATAGACAAGGGACACAAGAGATAAAGAACGAGATATTAAGCAAACAAATGTATAGAAAGCGAAAGTTGAATAAACTAAAGCTCCCCCTTAACATGTGCTCCACATATTATCAACAAGTAGATTTGTTCACAAGGGACATCACACAATCACACAATCAAGCAATAAGAGAAATATTTCATAACTTGTCAAAGTTCAAGAGAGAATCATAGATTTTCATTAATCTCTCAAAAATATTCTCACATTGCTAATGAATCAAGCACATAAGCAAAGTGTGTGTGTGAATGCTTCTCAAATATATAGTAGGAGTAATTGTGATATCAACATGCAAACTCTACCCTATCCATCTAAAGCCTTTCCGAAAATAGGTCAAACCGATATTCATCCGGTTTTTGCTTTTAAAATGAATAGATATCAACATATGAGCGTGTGTGTGCATGTGGCTCGTTTTCCGTTTCTATTTGTCAACCCGAGCTATTCACAATTCTCAACTATACACCAATAAGCCTTTTAATTTTTCATTTCTTTTAGGCTTAGAATCAAAGTTTTTTTTTTTAATGATTCATTTCAACACTTCTTTGATTTTACTAACAAAAACATATACTCCTCATGGCGGCTTTCACTCATCACAATGGCGTAGCCCTTTCCTATTGGGTGGCTTCACAACCAAGGTGTGTAGCCCTTTCCATGAGGGTGCTCGTTGATTACTATGTAGTGCGAAGCAAAATGGATACATACCATAGGTCATCTATCATGTACTTAACAATAAACTTCTAGATGCATCCATTATCTACACATATTCAACCACATATACTCAAAAACTAAAACATACAAGAGAAGCATTAGTGCACTTTTCAAAAATAAAATTTTTCAAGCTCAAGTGCATGATCTAAAAACAATAAAAGATACTTGTTAAAGATCATTACTTCTCAAGTGAGTAGCTCTTAAAGACAATGATATACAATTAAAGTTTTGCTCATCAAGCCACTCACAATCACACAAAGACATCAATCAACACAAATCATGCCAATGGACATTCTAAGAGTTTTAAACCTCTCTTTGTCCAAGGGCTTAGTGAACAAGTCCGCAAGTTGATTTTTAGTAGGCAAATGCTCTAGAGTAACAATAGAATGTTCAACTAGATCTCTAATGAAATGATGCCTAATGTCTATGTGTTTAGTGCGGGAGTGTTGAACCGGATTTTTAGAGATGTTAATGGCACTTAAATTATCACAATAAAGTGTCATTTTTCCTTGTTCTATCTCATAATCCTTAAGGATTTGTTTCATCCAAAGTAATTGTGTGCAAGCACTTCCGACCGCAATCATACATACAATAACACATATCATGATTAAGATCAATGTGAACAATTATCATCAAAGATCTTAAACTAGCAAATGTCAAAGAGGACCATATAAACACTATACTAGTTCTCAATTATGACATGCTTCATGAATGTGATACAAACAATGAGTTGATAGATGAAAAATCAAGTAAGCAAGCAATATGATATAGAGATACCTTCGCAAGCTATTTTCACCAAATACAAAGCCTTCACCCTTTTTATGAGTCCTCTTGGCTTGTAAGTCCTCATGACTACAAGTTATAGGTGTGTCGATCCCAAGAGACTAAAGACAATGTAATCCAACTCAAACAAACAAAAATTACTTCTTTAAAAGTCATAACATGATTGTTACCATATAGATATCATAAAAACAACTTCTCAAAAAGTTAATCAATAGATTTCGACTATCATAGCAAATATGTGAGATAGCTAAGTTCATGTCAAGTTATATAGAGAAAAAGCTAGATAGCTAAGTTACTTAACAACTTGACACTAATCTTAAAGCTAACTCACATGTGCAATCTTACACTAATGGTAAGAGCACTCACCCTTGACCCATTCGGTCTTGGGTGAAACTACACAAACACTATCAAGATTCTTATTGACAACAATGTTGAAACTAGAATAAAGTTCTTCCATCTCTTGATTCACAAGAATATCATTGATACTCTTCTTTTCAACTTTACTAGCAACACATGCATTGTCAATTTTTACAAGGTTTCCATTCTTCACAATCCGGACATTCTTAACATGCTCTTTAGACTTATTATGCTTTTCATACTAAAAAGCTTTAGCATGCTTAAATGAAGTTCAATCTCTTTATCCCTAGATGCATTTCCTATTTCGCAATATTCAATATATTCAAAGCACTTAGGCTTGGTATGACCTATGGTATTGCAAGAATGACATATGGGAACAAAATGAGAAATTTTACCTTCCGGGATTGAAGAAGCACAAATGGGAGTTTCAAGGGGTACCTTGTTCTTCAATTTGTTCTTGGTCTTGGAACGTCTCTTCTTAGGAGCTTTCACATCAACAATGACATTATCCTTGCTTGTAGGAAGTGATGCTTCTATGAGCTTCTCCTCAACTACCAAGTCACTTGAGCCTCCTAAAGACAAACTAGAGATAATCCTATCCTTTCAAGAACAATCCCTTCAACTTCTCTAAGCTTCTTGGAAAGAGCATTCTTTTCACCTAAGAGCCTTTGAGTTGTTGAAACAAACTCATCCACTTGTAATTTGATCAAATCATTCTTCTCATCCACCTCACTTAAGGCTATCTTCAAACTATCTTCAAGACACTTCACCTTAGCCAAAAGATCACTATAGGTAGGATTCTCACTTAAGCACACTTGATGATTTGTATCAACCTCCTTGTCTAATAAATCTTGACAAACATTCTCTAGGATAGAATGAGAGGCCGTGAAGGCAACAAAGTTGCTCACAAGCTCTTCATCACTAGAAGACTCATCTCTAGAGCCTTCCTCCTCACTAGAGTCCTCATCATTGACCCATATGGTCTTTGAAGCACTAACACAAACATCATGATCATTTCTTAAGGCAATAGTATATCTAGAAGATAAAACATCAACAATCTTCTTTATAAAGATATTATTCATGTTAAACACATTGTTGCCATCAACAAAAATATCATCAAGACTATGAATATGATCATGTGAAACACTCTTTTTCAACCAAATCTTCTTGACATTCTTCTTGACATGATTGTCATTAACATGCACAACATTCAAAGAGTTATCATTAGAAACATGTTTAGAAGAATGACTAGGAACATTTTTCACATCATACTTTTTAATCCAAGCTTTCTTAGTATGTTCCTTTACAAGATTATTGGCAATGTGCACAAGATCCAAAGGCTTCTTGGTAGCTATGGAAGTGCTCTTCTTATGAGACACTTTGGTTTGTTTACCTAATTGACAAGGTTTACAAACACTTTCTAGCTTACTACCAAGACTAGGTAGACCTCTAACAATGCAACCTTTTTCAAGCTTATTTATGCCCTTAAAGTTCATGTGGCCCAAACGTTGATGCCACAAATCAAGCTTGTTGCACTCATGTGCCATGTTGCAAGTTAAAGGGTCTATCTCAAGACAATAGCAATTGTCTATAGACTTTATGACTCTTAGGACAACATTGTCCTTTTATCAATGATTGTGCACACATCTTTGTTAAAGCTAACTTCTTTATAAATTTCACACAAGTGAGTAATGCTTATCAAGTTAGCTTGTAACCCATCAACAAACAAAGTGTTTCGAAGTTTAGGCAATCCGGGGATACATATTGTTCCCTTGCCTAGAACTTTCTTTTTGGTACCATCACCAAAAGTAACCCAACCTCCATCCTTTAAAACAAGATTCTTAAAGAACTCTTTGTTCCCGGTCATGTTCCTAGAGCAACCGCTATCTAGGTACCAAGAATAGGAGGAGTTGGCACGTAAAGCATATTGTGCAACATGACATTTAGATGTGTCTTTTCTAATCCACACATTTTTCACAACATGCCTCTCACTCTTACTTCTAACATGCTTTGATTCAATGTTAGGCTTCTTAACATGCACCTTGACCTCATTGGTCACATTTTCAAAAATATCAAACAAAGCATTATCAACTTTCTTATGCATAGTAGAGTGAGGCACAACACAAGATTTAGCAAGCAAGTCATCAACAACTTTTTCAACAACATGCTTTTCCAAGGTCTTCCTAGGTCTATTTCTATATCCATACATGGATGATTGCCTAGGTCCATTCAAAGACATATCATGAAAAGCATTATCAAATTCGCATTTCCGATGTATTCAAAACACCTAGGTCGAATATGTCCTACCATATTACAATGATGACAAATAGGTATGAATTTGAGAATTTTACCATTTGCATTTGCTTCCATAGCATTTGGTCTTCTCACAATTTACCTCTTTGAAGAGCAACCCTTGGTGCTTCACCTCTTCCATTTGAGGTTGATGCTTTTGAATTTGATCTTGTTGAGTTCTTCCATTGAACTTCCTTGTTGATGTAGAGGCACCTCCGGTAGCTTTCATAGCTTTACCTTGAGTGAGTGTACCTATATTTGTTTCAATGCTTGCTTTGACAAAAGTAGATTTGTTAGATGAAGGAGTCCTTCTCATTGATATAACCCAAACCTCTTTTGTCACATGGATGCTTTCCACTTTTAATGAGGGTTTCAATTTTGTTAGAACTAGATGACATCTTGCTAATCACCCTATTAGCCTCATCAAGTTTCTCACGAAGCATCCTAAGTTCAATGGCATATTTTTCCGCTTTGTTATCACTAAACAAAACATCTTTATGTGATTTATCAAGCCATTGTTCATACTTTTTCTCTTGATTTAAATGCTCATTAAGTTTGGATTTAAGCACATTTTCAAGTTTCTTAGCATTAACAAGAGAACAATCTCTTTGCTCAATTTCTTGCTTCAAGATACCAAGTCTATCATTGCTATCTTTAAGATTCAATTCTAGACTTAGGATCTTGTCTTTAAGTTCATTGAACTCTTTTGAGCCAAGACCATGATTATCAAGCTTCTTATTGAGGGACACATTGACTTTAGACAAGTGTTCATTTTCAAGAATAAGATCATTGATCTTTTTCTCATCCAAGTCAATAGGTTCAACAAAAGAAGCCACATAGGAACACAATTCCTTAATCATGATTATCACAAATAAAAACAAACACAAAAACACTACAAAGAAAGGATCTATCTAAGTGCGTCTAGACACCCGCTCTGATACCAAATGAAATTTCCCTAATGTAGTAGTGAAATATACCTAGGGGGGGGTGAATAGGTATAGGCTCCAAATTCTTCCAATTAAAAATAATGCGGAAAATTACAAGGCAAAATGCACACTTGATAAGATTTAGCAAATGAATTAACTTCACTAAGACAAGAGTTAATCAATTTACAAGATGTGCAAACAATGTAATATATGGAAGATAAAAGAAAGTAAAGCAAAATTGAACACAATGATTTTAACGTGGTAAAACCTCAATGAGGAAACATCCACGGGTTGATACCACAACCACCGGCGAAGCAATCCACTATGTGAAAAGGACTTACACACTCAAGCTATCACTCATGATATCCGCTCAAGCTATCAACTCCTAATCTACCCTCGGGCTAGTGAATCACCAAGCCTACTTCCTATCCGGGATGTGTCCTAACCTCTAGAAAGCAACTTCCTATCCAAGACGCTCACGTCTCTAGGAAGATTTCGTGCTTAGCTATCCGGATCACAAAGATCCTAGTTAAGCTCTCCTAGCTCAACCATCCGGAGTACCACACTCCTAGCTAAGACTTTTGCTTGACTATCCGGACCACATGTCCTAGTCAAGACTCCCTTGCTCTACACAAAGCTTCACTCACTTTGCAAGAGACTTCAACCTTATGCAAGGCTATGATCTAAAGTGATGCAAATGATGCAAGCACAATCAAATTAAGCTAGATGATCAATCAAGCAAAATGTACATGTTCAATGATAGTCTAGAATTTGCTTTCAACACACAATCACAAATATTATCTAGAAATCAATACATGTAAAACAATAAGAACAAGGTATGAATATTCAATATATCACACTAAAAACCTAGTTCTTAGATCATGAAATAAAACATAGAAAATAACATGAAGCACATCACTCATATTTTTCTAGAATCAATTTCATGAGAAATCAAGTTTAGCACATAAATGTTCAAGACTAATCACAAAGCTAAATCTCAATTAACAAATGATCAAATAACCCTAGCATGTGATCTAACATACTTCTTAACAAATTTCATCAATCAAATGGAAAGAATCAATAGATGATCAAAGATGAAATTGAAAAAGAAATAAGTTGAAACATACAACTGACCACGGACTGGAAATGGACCAACTGAGAACAATGCCGAAGTAACTGCCTTTGGAAATGCTTGGGGTTTGTAGCTCTCTCTCGAGACAAACAATTTTGGTTTTGAATCGAATGATTTCGAGTTCGTATGAGAGAGATATGATCAAAACAAGTAAACGAAAATTGTTGAAAAACTGATGCGAGAAATGAAGTATTCTTCAAAAAATTGCATAAGTGTGGAGGGAAGGAGGTTTGCTTAAAAGGAGGGAAAATGAAAGAATTTCCGAGCGAATCACGTGGTGCCACATCAACACCCTGTGGGGGGCGCGTGGGGCCCACGGGAGAAGAGGGCTCCCTTGCCCGTGGGGCCCACGGCCTCCCACACGGGCTGGCCAAGTGGCCACACGTGATTTGCACATCTCTCGCGCGCTCCCTTGGTTCGTTGCCCCATATCTTGAGCATCCGACCTCCGATTTCAAATCTGTTTTTGGATTACGAACTGTGACTCCCTCACGCAGACTGACTACTCAAATTTGAAAAATGGTTGAGAAATCATCTCAGAATCCGACGATGAAGACAACACAATAAATGAGAACGAAAAGTAGCATAGTCAACTTGTTTGGACTCGAAACCTTATGTATGAGTAACCGAAATGACCGGAACTCAATAAGGCATTAAATAAGAACATGTTCAAGTCCTAAACACAAAATACGAAAACAAATAAACACATATTCACACAAACATGCCATATCAAAGAGATAGTCACAAAGCATGCAATTTCACAATGTTTGTCAATACAAGATCAATGCATGAGCATGCTATGAAGTGTGTGAATGTGTTATACCAAATGTTTGAACCACGATGCAGGGACACACATGTATGAATTGTGTGTGTGTGCGCTAACGCCTTACAAGAGGGTGGAAATCAAGATTTACCTTTGACGTTTTTCACCTCTTGAAGACGACCTTTGCACTAGACGTTGCTCTTCACTCTTGAGCTTCCTTTCTTCAAATAATGTCCTAAGCAACAACTAATACAATCATAGAGTGTTTTGCAATGGAATTAAGCCAATACAATCATGAACCTTACATGTATAAATACCCCCTCTATTCATAAACAGGGGGTAGGGAAAAAAGTAAGAGAAAGAGAGAGAGAGAGGATCACAGTGTAACGTTCTTGTAATCTTGTAATCATCCTTCATAGTGAATTCGACTCTGTTGCTAAAGCAACAACCCGTGGATGTTTCTCCAATCTCTGGAGTTTTACCACGTAAATCGTTTGTTATTCCTTTCAATCTTTAATCATATTCAAACATAAATTGCAGCAATACGAAAACAAATCATTGACTTGGTGACCATCAAAAATCACCGTCAACAATTGGCGCTAGAAGGAGGGGCACTACCGAAAATTTGTGACAACAATGGCTGGCGATGGAGATGGTAGCGATTCCAGGTACAGTCAAGGCATGCCAAGTAACGAGTTGGAAGATGATACCACGTTCAATATTGCGGATGCAACTTTGACAACGGCAGACCAGTCAGCCGCCCTGGCTGGTATTCAACGTTTCCCTACAGCTAATGAAGAAATCGCGAACGACTCCGCACTTCTCTGCAACAACTCATATCGGACGCAGCAAGGCAAGGAATTGACCTTTCTGTCACGAAAGGTTTGATGTCACCTCACAATCTGTCCGCCCCAAGCCAGCAGACAGCAAGATTGCGTTCTGCAGTGGTGATACCAACGCCCGATGCACCCCAAAGGCAAGACGAGATCCTGCTGGCAGACCAGAGATGCTGTCTGAGAGAGTGGCTAGGAGAAGTAGGGAGCGTAGAGAGGGGAATGATTCTGACAAAGGGTACGATCAAGATCGGATAGCCGAGGATCGTGACCACCCTAGGAGGCGCAGTCACCGGAGAGACCGGTCATCTCCTCTGAAGAAAGTGAGCAGAATCATCATCGCAAGCGCCAAAGGGGCACAGTCCGGCTGCATGGCCTAAACCGGGATCGTAGAGAGTTGAATCCGGAGGGAGGGGCCAAAAAACTGACCATAAGCCAAAACTTCAATGCGTTAGGGGAACCAGAAGGGGACAGAGACATACTCATACAGAGTCTCACCGGGAAGTTCAGAATAATCGCCGACAAATGGATGCTTTGGTCAGGCGGTATGGGCGTAACGAGCTGTCAGATGATGAATCCGGAAGCCCTTTCACCAACGGAGTTCTAAGGATGCCTTTCCCAGAGAGATTCAGGATGCCCACATTGAGTTCAAGAAGGATACCGACCCAAAAGAGCACGTCGGAGATATAGGAGCGCTATGGCACAATATGTCCATAATGATGCACTACTATGTTTGAATTTTCCCCAGACTCTTGGGGATCTAGGCTCCGGTGGTTTGGAAGACTGCCGGCAGCAAGCATAAGCAGCTTTGGCGAGCTGAGCAAGGCTTTCTCAAGGCAGTTCCTCGGGAATGTACACAGGAAAAAGTCAGTGGCTCATTTATCCCAACTCAAACAGGGAAAAGAAGAGTCACTGAAGAGATATCTAGGGAGGTTCGGTCAGGAAGTGTCCGAAATTGGGAGTGCAAACGACGAAGCAATAATTGCCGCGTTCATCAACAACCTTCAGAACGGTCAGTTGTCCTTTGACCTTAGAAGAGCCCGACTAACCAGCTATGCCGATTGATGGACATGGCAGGGGGTTACGCCTTGGCCGAAGAAGAGAGGAAATTGCCACAGGAGGTTACTTTGTGCATGGCGGTCGCCCAGAGGGATCCAAAACCAAAGACCAGACGAAGGCGCCCGATACCAAAGGTGACAAACAGAAGAATAAAGCGCGGGATGGTCGGGATGGTCGGGATGGACGACGAGCATACGACCCGAAAACCGATCAACCACGGCAGAGGTTCCAGGGCAGGTACACAAATTATACCTCGTTGAAGAAGGATCAAGAAGAAGTCTGGCAATCCTAGAAGAGAAGAACATGTTTAAAGAACTGCCTAAGCAGTCGACATATGCTCGGAGGGACACCACCAAATATTGCCGTTTCCACAAAGAGAATGGGCACGAAACGTCCAAGTGTTTCCAGCTAAGGGACCACATCGAAACTCTCATTAGGGAAGGGCATTTGAAGGACATTGTTTTCAAAAGGCAGACAGGGCGGATGGACAGAAAGATAGTCGACAGGACGGAGGGCAAGAAAGCTTAGTCCCAAGAAAGCCGAGGATGAAGGGGCAATTAACACAATCTTTGGAGGACCAGCGACGGGCAAGAGTAACAGGGAAAGGACCCAGGAGATTCGGGAGGCCATGGAGGCACGGAGAGACCTGGACGTCAATTCTATTGAGCCGACCCAAGAGAATCAAGGAGGGCTGGGATCCGATTGTCTTCACGAAAGCCGATTCACACGGAGTAGATGTTAGGCCAAACGACGCTGGTGATCAGTGCATGGATCGGCCATAGAGAGGTTCATCGAATTTGATTGATAATGGGAGTTCAGCAGATATTCTTAGTGCAGAAGTGTATAACAGTTGAGACTAGATAGGAAAGACCTACAGCCGTTTCCACACACCCCTTAGAGGATTTGGAGGGGTTGAAGTAAGGTCACTTGGCACGGTAAAACTACCCGTGAAGATCGGGAAGGCTCTTTGCCAGAAAACAGTGCTGCTTGACTTCGTGGTGGTAGATACAGAAAATTGGCCGTACAACGCCTTATTGGGCCGAGTTTTTGAATAAAGCCAAGGCGGGTGACAGCAATTATGCCCTCATGATGAAATTCCCGACGAATATGGCATTGGAGTAGTCAAAGGGTCGCAAGAGATGGCCTGAAGAGCAAACTTGTCAGTGTATAAAGACAGGGAGGTACACCAAGTATACACAATAACGGCCCAACAGAAGGCTGGAGAAACCTGAAGAGTAGTCAGAAGTGCCGAAAGATTTTGAGTTGGATCCCAGAGAAGAACCGGAGGACAGGGAAGACGAGCCGACTCAAGAAGTGCACTAGACCCAGAATATCCGGGTAGGACAGTGAAGGTAGGGGCAGTTTGAGCGTACATGTCAAAAACCTTACTTGTTACGCTGCTAAGAAACTACAAGGACGTTTTCGCTTGGAGTCATGAAGATATGCTGGGGGTAGACCCGAAGGTGATTCGCATCATCTTTCCACCAACCAGAGTTCCGACCCGTGGTACAGAAAAGGAGATTATTCAATCCAGAAAGAAGCGTTGCAATCAAGAAGGAGGTAGAGAGCTGCTTTCCGCGGGGTCGATAAGGGAAGTCAAGTATCCGGAGTGGGTAGCCAATGTAGTGTTGGTCAAGAAAAAGAACAAAACAATGGAGGATGTGTGTAGACTTCACAGACTTGAACAAAGCTTGCCCAAAAAGATAGTTTCCCACTACGAGGATGACCAGTGGTAGATGCAACAGCAGGACACGAATTGTTAAGTTTCATGGACGCCTACTGGGGTACAATCAGATCGGATGAACAAGGCAGATGAGGAAAAGACATCGTTTACCACGGACCAGGGCTTATATTGCTACAAAGTGATGCCATTCGGATTGAAAACGCTGGGGCAACATACAGAGGCGGTAAAACAGGATATCGCTCGGCAGATTGGGAAAAAACATAGAGGTTTACGTGGATGACATGTTGACCAAAAGCACCACCGCAGGAAGAAAACACACGGAAGATTTGAAGGAAACCTTTGACGTCTAAAGAAGTATCAAATGAAGCTCAACCCAAGCAAATGTGTGTTCGGGGTACCTTCGGGAAGGTTTCTAGGTTTTCAGGTACACCAGAGGGGAACGAAGTAAATCCCGAGAAGATCAAAGCATTAGAAGGAATGGCTTCACCAAAGACACTGAAAGATGTGCAAAGGCTAACGGGAGCCTTGCGTCACTCAACCGGTTTATAGCCAAGTCAACAGAAAAATGTACTCCCTTCTTTAAAGCAATAAAAAAGGGGGAAAGGGCTCGAATGGAGTACAGAATGTGAAGAAGCCTTTCAGAAATTGAAAGAGTATTTGGGAAGGGCACCCATCCTTTCAAAACGGTGGTGGGAGAAATATTGTACTTATACCTCTCGGTCACGAAGTGGCGACGAGTTCTGTGTTGATCCGACTGTAGGCGGGAATACAAAAGCCAGTGTACTACACAAGCAAAGCATTATTAGCGGCAGAAACCAGTACTCACCGGCAGAGAAAAATAGCGCTAGCTCTGATCACGTCGGCCAGGGAAGTTAATGCCATATTTCCAAGCGCCATACAATAGAGGTATATAAGACTGCCCACTAAAACTCATTCTTCAAAGCCGGAGGTGTCAGGAAGGCTGACCAAATGGGCAGTGGAGCTCAACGAATACGATATCAGATACACCACCAAAAGCGGCCATCAAATGGCAGGCGGTAGCTGACTTTATAGCGGAATTCACGAGCAGACGCCGAGGTAAGAAGGGCAATGGAAGACGAACAGATTACTAAATTCCAATGGAAATTGCATGTAGACGGGTCATCAAACACACATGGCAGCGGGGCAGGAATAGTCATAACGCCCCGAGGGGATACTGTGGAATGTGCCATGAGGTTTGATTTCAAGGCAACCAACAATCAAGCAGAGTATGAAGCCTGTTGGCCGGCCTAAGGGTCTGCATAGCATAGGGGCAGACGAGCTGGAAGTTTACAGCGATTCACAGGTTGTTGTCCATCAGGTATGGATGATACAGGCAAGGGAAGAGCACATGATAGCTTATTTGGACATGCAAAGAGACTACTTAAAAAGTTCAAAGCATACAGAATCTCTCAGATCCCTCGGGAAGAGAACGAAAAAAGCGATGCTTTGTCCAAACTAGTCAGCCACCACAAGCATCAGATCCAAAGCAATACCAGTGGCACACCTGACTAAAACAAGTACAGCAGAACCCGAGGAAATCATAATAGCAGAGATCCGACCTAGCCGGGCGACTGGACGTACAAACTCAGAAAATACTTGGAGGAAAACATACCGGAGGATACTGTGGAAGCTAAAAGCATCGATACAGGTCAGCCCGGTACACGATTCTGAGAGGGAGAATTATATAGGAGAGGATTCTCAAAAGTGCTGCAGAGATGCATTTCTAGAGAAAAGACCGGAGCGATCCCGAAGCGTCCACAGTGGAGTGTGGGAACCACATGGGGGTAAAAGCTTAGCACACAAGATACTCAGGCAAGGATTCTACTGGCCGACTCTGTTCGCGGAAGCACAGCAATCGCAGAGAGTTGCGAAACATGCCAAAGAGTAGCAAACGACATTCGGCGACCCCCAGAATTGCTTAGAAGTTTAACCTCGCCTTGGCCCTTCGCCATGTGGGGACTCGACCTAATAGGACCAATGCCCACAGGAACAAAGGGAGGAGCAAAGCTGCTATTGTGGCAGTGGATTATTTTACAAATGGGCAGAGGCAGAAAGCACTTGTAACATCACTGAGGCAAACACCACCAGCTCGTTAAGAAGAATATAATATATCGGTTCGGAATCTCGAGCATCATCATAAACAGACAATGGAACTCAATTCGACAATAAGAAGTTCAGAGAAATGTGTGAAGAATTCAAGATCGCAAACTACTATGCATCACCTGCTCACCTCAAACCATGGCCAAACTGAGGCCGTGAATAAAGTGATCAAGCACATTGAAAGCAAAACTAGAGGCAAAGAAAGTGGATGGGCGGCAAAAGCCCGAGGTGGTGGGCATACCGAACAACTGTAAGGTCATCCACAGGGGAAACTCTTTCGCGCTGGCGTTTGGGACAGAAGCTGTATCCCAGCAGAAACAACTTTTACATCCCCCAGGTCAGTTATACAGCCCCGAGCACAATATAGATATGCTGCAGCAAAACCTAGACGAGCTGAAGAGATCAGAGATGCAGCACAGTCAGAAAATTTCGCATACCAGCAAAGGGCTGCTAGGTACTACAACTCTCACGTTCGGGAGCGGAGATTCTGACTCGGGGATCTAGTGCTGAGAAGAGTATCCCCAAATACCAAAGATAAATCATCGGGATCTCTCGCCGATAAATGGGAAGGGCCATATATCATCAAGAGAATCGTAGGGCACGGGGCCTACATGATAGCCCGACCAGAAAGTAGCCTGGTACCCCGACCATGCAACGCACAATATCTGAAGATCTTCTATCCTAAAGAATCCGATCATGGTTCTACAGTTTATTTATTCACTTTAGCTCAGTTTTTAGTTTCCAGTTTCCGCGTTAAATATTTCAGTTGGTTTGTTAATTTTATATTCATGATCTAATAAAGTTCAGTTGCTAGTATGGTTGTAGCGGAATCAATAAAATCCATGAGCAACATTTCAATAGCGGCCACTCAAAAGCTGACCGAATAAATGCCAAAAAAGAGTCGGGCGCTATAAGGCCGCGAAAGAGCGGACGAGTGGTGCTCGAAGGGCGGAAAAGCTATAGTAGCATGCCCGCCTAGTTAAGGCGATGCAAATGCGTCCCTTAGCAAAAAGGCAAAACGAGGCACAGGGTAACTGGGAAACTGCTCGGAGCGCCGTAGAAAGACTAGTGAGATGCGCAGTCGTGTTGGCCGGTACAAATTACCCCAACGATTCGACAAACCTTGCATAGATAAAACCAGGAGGAGACGTCTAGGTGACTTTGTGCAAGGACCTCAACGTAAGTCGTGGCGAGCCTCGACGTAACGTGGAGGTAAAACAACCTCAAAATCAAAAGGTTAAGCCAGTTACATAAGATACTCGGCAAAAATTAGTTACAGTTAAAAAGATACTCGGTCTAATCGATTAAAGCCAGTTACATAAGATACTCGGTAAAATAGTTACCAGTAAATAAGATACTCGGTCTAATCGATTAAGCCAGTTACATAAGATACTCGGCAAAAATTAGTTACCGTTAAATAAGATACTCGGTCTAATCGATTAAAGCCAGTTACATAAGATACTCGGCAAAAATTAGTTACCAGTTAAATAAGATACTCGGTCTAATTGATTAAAAAGCCAGTTACATAAGATACTCGGCTTAAATTAGTTACCGGCCATAAGGTACTAGGTCAAGCATAGCCAAGGATTCCGAAGGACCCATAAAATTCAAAGATGGTTAAGTCAAGCAGACTAAACAAGTTCAGGTCGTCCCAGTATGCATTGGTCGCGCAGTAAATAGAACAGTAAGAATGTAAGAATGAATTTCGTAAATTTTATTCTTAAAATGTACGGAAAAAATACAATGTATAAAAAATATATATATATATACAAGTTACAAAAAAGGCTCAAAAAATCAAGAGGAAGGCGACGGGGGTTGTGAGCTGCTTCCGTCGACATCAGGATCAGGCTCCATCACATATTCGCTCAGAAGGCTGTCATCCGAGGGCCACACGATCACATCTTCCTCGTCACATCCAGTAGCTGTAATCGGTACCAGGGACTGGCCCCAAGCCAGGTCTCTCGTTGTTGAACCCGCCCTCTCACAAGCGTAAAAAGTAGAGAAAGACTCAGCGGTGGGACCTCAAGGTGCATGGGATGTGGCATTTTTCCTTTACTTCTGCAATATGCCTACCACTCCTTCATCTGGATCCGAAGGGACTCCAGGGATGTGTCCACATGCTTCCTAATGGAGAGGCTCCAGTTTGCCCTGGCCAGATCAGTCGCCTGTTCTTCTGCTTAAGAACTCACCAGCCGAGACCATGCCCCGCTGGAATTCCCAGAAGCAAAGCATCATAGGCTGTGATCTCTTGAAACGATCAACGCTTTGTAGATCCATCTCCAGCCTAGCTTCCTTCGACAGTTCCTTAGCTGTCAGGGCTTGACACTCCAAGTCTTCGATTCGGCGTTCATAAGTTGATTGGTGTCTTCAGCATTGTTCGGCCCGAGGCGTCCCGGGTGGATGAAACTGATCCTGCAGAGTCCTGAACTTCCTCCGCAGCAGAAGATGCTCGTTGCTCGGCCTCCATTTGCCGCGCCAGGCATTGATTAGGGCATCTGATCGAGTTGGCCTCCTCCTGACGAGCTAATTCAGCCCGAGAGCGATGCTCTTCGCTTTCCTTAATTGGGCTTCCAGCCTCCTTATTCGCTCCGTTTGGGCTTCACCAGCTTGGCAAGCCCCGGACATCTCGGCCACCATCTACAGCAGGTCAACAGCGAATAGAAGAAGTAAAAAAAAAGAGTAGTACGAAATTATAC
>CM059876.1:34743453-35029398 GCA_030490815.1 Acer saccharum
GGGGGGATGGGATGAAAATCATCCCCAAATTGAAATGGGGATGGGGATGGGGAGACCCTCCCCATCCCCATTTCCCCATTTTCCCCATAATATAGTGAAATGGGGATGGGGATGGGGAGACCTCCCCCCATCCCCATTTCCCCATTTCCCCTAAAATATTATAAAAATAATTATATATATATATTGTATTGATTTTCTTGATATTATTTGTAATGTATGTATATTATATATATATATTATATATATAACATTTTGTAATGTATTTTCTTTTGTATTTGTAATGGATTTTTTTTTTTTAGTTTAATTTGTAATTTTCAACCAAATGGGGAAATGGGGGAATGAGGTAAACAGGGAAACGGGGATGGGGATGGGGGGACCTCCCCCCAAAACTCCCCCATCCCCATTTTCCCCAAAATGGGGGGGGGGGGGGGGAATGGGGAAGGGTTTGAGAAGTGGGGATGGGGATGGGGGGACCTATATCCATCCCCATTTCCCCAATGTGCAACCCTAGAATCAGCAACCAGCATCCTCACAATAAACAACGGTGCGGTCGCCCAGAGTTTAACAAGGAAACAAACAGGTTTCTCGCAAATAAAGGAGAAAGAATCCGACCCAAACTCAGACTCAGCCAATCAGGAAACATGTTACACTCAAGAAGGAAACATAATCCGTTTAGGACTGGACAATCGCCCAAAACTTGGGCACCACGACACCAAACCCTAGCGGCACCCACAAACCTTAGTAGCATTATGTAAATACCCCTGTAACACACAAAATAAGGGGTACGTGTGAATTAGCAAGAGAGATCAGAGTGTAATATTTTGTAACAGTTTTTCATAGTGGATTTGACTTCGTTGCTTAGGCAATAACCCGTGAACGTTTCTCCGGCCTTCGGAGTTTTACCACGTATTTTTGCTCGTTATTGCTAATATTTTATTGTGTTACTTTCAATCATTCTCAGTGACAAAACTGATCAAATCATTGGCTGAGTGATTACAAAAATCATTGTCAACAATACTCAAAACCGGTTCGGTTTTACCGGTTTTGAGGGTTAAACCGGAAAAAAAACCAAACCGGTCGGTTTTCTAAAATAATCAACCGAACTAAACCAATTGATCAATTAAAACCGGTAAAAAACCGGTTGGACCGGTTCGATCCACTGGTTCGGTTCGGTTCGGTTGGCCGGTTTTTTGCCCACCCCTACCAAACCATATCAACAACTTAAATAATTTTGAGAGAAATCCAAAAGTAGCCATTGGAAATATTAAACTTCCATTAGTAACCACTTTTGAAACTTTAATTGTTAATAACCACTTTTTTTTTTTTTTTTTTTAAATTCAGTGTATGTCCATAAATTACAAGAGTACCCCTGAAATTAGTTTTTATTTAAAAAAACCTCAAACTTGAAATCATGACTAAAAATTTGAATGTTGAAACTTGAAATCATGACTAAAATAAAATGTGAAACTTGAAATCATGCCCAATTTATTTTCTTCCCCAAATTAGGTTTTTTCTTTGTCTTTTTTGTTTTTTTTTGTTTTTTTTGTAGATCCATGCGCTGGCGAAGGGGAAGCTTCGACGGCAAACACACGATGGCACTGTCGACTGGGCGTGAAGGACGGTGTCACCTCGGCGGTTCGCGAAGGACAACAGCACGCACAGCGCACGACGATGCGTGTTTTCACTACCGGGAAGCCCAGAAGCTCGCAGGCACTCGGCGACACCTCAAAGCACGCCGACGAGAGAGAGAGATCGGGGGGAGAGAGAGAGAGCAAATGAGAGAGAAAGAAAAAAGAGAAAAAGAGAGCGAGTTGATTTGAGATTGTTTTTATATGGGGGCATTCAAGTAAATTTACAAAAACATGGTTATTAACAATTAAATTTTCATTTGTGGTTACAAACAAAATTTCTATGTTAGATGTAGTCATTTCTAGCAATTTCCACTAATTTTAATTGAAATTTTTTATTGGACATGAATGAGAGAGGAGAGTTTGATGCTGGGGAGCCATAACATCGACAATAACTTTACCTTCTTCATAAAATCAGAACCAAAAAATACATTCTCTTTTATGAAATTAGAACCACCCACCTAAAAAAAAAGACAACACCTGAATTGAGAAGATGAACAGAGACATTTGGATTGATTCGAAAAGATGAAGACCACACCAGATTTTTTTTTTTTGGCTTATATTGATAGATTTGAGAAGATGAACATAGAGATTTGGGTTTATTCGAGAAGATGAAGACACACTATATTTAGATTTGGTTTATAAAGGGTGTAGTTTATATTTTAAATAAATTAGAAAAGTAATCTCAACTGTATATTCTTACTAAAGCCGCATGTCGCAAGATCTTTAAAATGATAGCATAGTCCAACGGAGAGGATCCCCGTACATTTCAAATAAGAATGCTGTCCATGAAGCATGATAATAAAAATCAGAGAGAATGGCTTCATTTTCCGTGTCGCTAGCACTTCTCCACCACCCATCACTCTCCAAATCTCTCAAAGCCTTTGCTTCTCTCTCCCAACTCAAACAAGCCCATGCCCATCATCGTCTCCGCCCACCATCACCTCTTTACCTCCACTCGTCTTCTCGCCTGCGCCGCCTCTCTCCCTTCCACGACATCGTTTACGCCATCTCTATCTTCCAAAACATCCATAACCCATCTCTCTTCATGTACAACACCATGTTTCGCGCTTTGTCTCATCACCCAAATCGATACTCTCTCTCTATTCAATATTACAAGCGTCTCTTGGTTCACGGTTTTATTCCTGATAAATTTACCTTCTCTTTTCTGGTTCGCGCGTGTTCCATATCAAAAGACTTGTATCTCGGCAAACAATTTCATGACCATGTTGTCAAATTCGGTTTGGACTCTGATGTTTTTGTTATCACAATGTGTTGACTATGTACTCTGGTTTCGGCGAACTTGGTTGTGCGAGGAAGGTGTTTGAAGAAAGTTTTGGGTTTGTTGATGTTGTGTCTTGGACTAGTTTGATCACTGGGTGTTGGAATTCGGGTGAGGTTGAGCTGGCGAGTTCCTACTTTCATAGGATGCCTTGCAAGAATGTCGTTTCGTGGAATGCGATGATCAATGGGTATGCACGTATGGGAGGGTGGAGGAAGCACGGAAGCTTTTCGATGAAATGCCTGAACGAGATGTGGCGTCGTGGAGTGGCATGATATCTGGCTATGCGCAATGTGGGATGTGTGTGGAGGCTTTGATGGTTTTCAAGGACATGGTTGAAGTTGCCATTGTGGTTCCAAATGAGCCTGCATTGGTGAGTGCTGTTTCTGCTTGTGCACAGTTGAGGGCATTGGAGGAAGGTGTTTGGCTGCACAATTATATAGTCGAAAACAAGTTTTTTATTGATGTTGTCCTGGGTACGGTGCTGGTGGACATGTATGGCAAGTGTGGATGTATTGAGAGAGCTGTTCGAGTTTTTAATTCTATGATTGAAAGGAATGTGCTTTCGTGGAATTCGATGATTGCTGGTTTGGCTATGAATGGGTGTGGAAGGCAAGGTTTATCGCTGTTCTGGAAAATGCAGCAGGTTGGTGCTGCTCCTAATGAATTGACATTCATTGCTTTGTTTAGTGGGTGTAGTCATTCGGGTTTGGTTGATGAGGGAATTAGGCTTTTTGATCTTATGACTCAAAATTATTGTATTAGACCTCAAGCAGAGCACTATGGTTCCATTGTTGATCTCCTTGGCCGAGCAGGCTTGATTAAAGAGGCATTGAAATTGGTTGAAAGTATGCCTATCGAACCCCATCCTGAGTTGTGGGGTGCTCTTGTCAATGCATGTAGCATTCATGGGGATGTTGAGCTTGGCAAAAAACTAGGAAAGCGCCTCCTTGAATTGGATCCTCAACATAGTGGGAGGTATGCTTTATTGTCTAATATACTTGCAGCTGCGCAGAGATGGGATGATGTGGAAACGGTGAGAAATTTGCTGAAAGATAGGAAGGTGTCAAAGCTCCCTGGAAATAGTGTTGTTGAATGGCAATTATTGGGCAAATGATACCTTCTGAATCTGAAATGCGAATCAGTTGTGAAATCAGATCTCATTTTTTGAATTTATGGCCGCAAAAGCTCTGGGGTGTTGGAAATGGGGGGTGTAGTCTGGCATAAATTGGTTCTTTTCTAAACAACCTAACAGAACTTTCAATTCGTCAGCTAGTTACTCAAAAATGATCTCCATGAAAGGGTAGCAGATTTGGAGTGACTAATCCTTCTATTAGGATTGGCTTTTCAACATTCATTTAGGTGAATCTATCGGATTGTTATATTCTCAAACTAAGGATCCTTTTGAAGGAGTTGAAAAAGGCAAGTGGCTTGTAATGCTTAATAAGTTGGAAACATTTGCAAACATCTGGTATTTGTTGCAGAGAATGGGAATTGCACAGGAGATTTCTTTTAAGATTTTTGAAGTATATGGAGTAAGTTTTACTGACTTTAATATATTGATGCCAACTATAGTTTTATAAATACCTACTGTTTAGTGTTTATTAATGCACCAAGCTATTGGAGAAAATCTTCAGCATCAAAAGGTGGCTACTCATTCAGATTGCTTTTATATTATTAGACTGTTCAGCTTAGAAAGTGAGAATGATAATTGCCATTGATTCTTTACGGCTTCTGGCCAAAAGTTGTGGCACAGTGATTTGAAAAGGAGTAGTGATCAGGTTCAAGTGATCATTCATATTCAACTGTTTCCTTTTTTTTTTTCCACAAGTTTCAATTCAAAGTGGTTATCTTTACCTTTTTATAACAACTGCTTAATGTTGGACAGTCATGTGGGTTCCAGGCTGAACTAGTAGTATCTCAGCAGGCAGACGTTCCTGATAATTAGAAATAAGTGATCCAAGAAAAACACTCTGGTTAGTCTCTCTCTGCGGTTAGAGTGATACCATCTCTGGTTCATATAAAATGGTGTGTGTGATTGTGCGCATGTTTGTCATGCTTTTGATAATTGAGAATTGTATCTCTAGAAAAGAAAGAAACTCACAGGTGGGGTGAAATAGGTACTACAGTTTAGACCTAGAGGGGGGATTTGTGAAACTAATAGCAAGCTAAGTAGTAAATACAAGGAGTTTTGGTAGATCTCAATGATATATTCTATTCCATTATAATTATAATTAGACTTTTCATAAGTTGAAGAATAAACCAATAATTATTGACTGTATAGTTCCATGATTGCATAGATATGGAGTTGAAATCGTTTCTTTATGACAGTTTTGCTGGTTTCCTTGATTTTTTGGCTGCATGGAAGACTTTAAGCCAATGCTTCAGAATTGCCTGAAGTTTTTGCACTAATGTATTGTGGTTTGTGGATTGAAGTCTTTAATGGGTCTTTCTGCCGACTCTTTCAAATTTATATATGATAAACTGTATCTTGGTTATAATAGTTTTGTTCACCACAAGGCAGCTCTCTGGTTTTTCTAAAGTGGTTCTATTTTATTATAATACCTTGGTGTGCCAAGACTAATAAAGTTTCAAATTCAAGGTGCTGCTTCATTCTTAAGCCCCCAGCATTGTCTTCTGTGAAATTGCAGGGACAAGAAACACGGCAATGAAGAAGAAGAAGAAAGAAAGCATATGATATGAAGGAATAATTCTCTAGTCGGGTCTAGTTCTGAAATTTTTCGGTCCTCTAGAATTTCAACCGGTTGGAATTAGTGCAAAAAAGTATTATACTAATTCCAACCGGTTGGAATTCTAAGGAACCAAAGAAAAATTTTAGGACCGACCTAACTAGAGGACCCTAATATGAGGTATTGCTGCTTATGGGTTAAATTATGGTGTATATGGTTCTTTCTTGAACAAGTTATATGCAGAATAATAATATATTGAGATTCTCCTGGTCTGCAAGATTGTATTCTTCTATGTCATTGTTGTCTATATATATATAATATATATATATATTATATATAGTAACTTTCAAGTAAGAGATCCTTTACTTTAATTTCGGTAAGGATTTTGATGAAATCAAATCGATTTTTATGAATTTTAATCTAAATTTTTTTGTGGATGATAAGTTCATTGACTAATAAAATTTGAGAATTTTTCAAGTACTAGAACTATTTTTTTTGAATTTTCCTATATTTCTCTCATTTTTCCAATGCCTTTATATTTAACAAAATCGGGATAAGTAGTTCTAATATTTGAAAAATTCTCAATTTTTATTCATATGTAGATTTCATTAAACTCACCATTCACAAAAAAATTCAGTTTAAAATTAAAAATTGATATGATTTCATCAAGATTCTTACCAAAATTAAAGTAAGTGATCTCTCTCTCTCTCTCTCTCTCTCTCTCTCTATATATATATATATATATATATATATTAATAAAATTGGACTGATCTAAGGGGAAAAAGTATCATAAGCGATCATATGCTGAAAAACCCTAGACAGTATCCATATAAAGAAGAAAAAAGAAGAGTAAATAGTGACAAAAAGCAACAAAACATAAAGAACCAGAGGAAAACAACCCCAAACAAAAAGAGACACGCATGCCACACCAAAAAGAAAAAGAAAACATCAAGAAAAATGAAAAGACTTCTGGCCCATGCAATCATTGCCAACTAAAGAAGAACAGAGCGGGGGCAGAGAACCACCAAGAATTAGCCTGAAGCTCCAAAGCATGCTTAGAAAGTGCATCTGCAACCTGATTCCCCTCCCTGAAAATATGGGAAACCTGAAAATCCATCTGCGAGATCTGGAAGATATAGCGCTGCCACGCCTGAAGAAACCTCTAAGGAACCATCTCAGAATGACAAGAAAAGAAGTTGAACCACATAAGAATAATTGCTCTCAAGCCAGATTCGATACCACCTATACTTCCAGCAAAATTAATGGCCAATGAGGCCACCAGAAGCTTGGTCTCAAACATGAAAACTTGACCAAGAGGAATAGCAAAACAACCCTTCACAAAGGCTCTACAGTTTCGAAAGATACCACCACAACCACCAACCCCCGGAGAGCCCATAGCAACACCATCTGTATTCACTTTGATACAACCAGGAGATAGAGGCGACCAAATCATACTCTTGATCACCGGGGCTTTAGAAGGGCGACCCCAAAGACCAAATCGTTAAAGAATCAAAAGGTCGTCCATACAATTATGCATACAACCAATCTCTAGGCGATTAGCCTTTGAAACCGCACGCAAACAAGAGAAAGGACGGAACTAAAGTCCATCGACTTCCCTTCAAAGATCCACTGATTACAGGCAGTCCACACCCCTAAATCACTGCATGGATAGCCGCTATCCATAAAATCCTAACCTGCTCACTAAAGGAAACCGACATGGCCTGCAAGAAGAAGGATTGCCAAGTTTCGATAGAGACACGTCACTGGAAAGCTGAGAAAACAACCTCCCACTGAGCAACCGCTAGGGGACATTGAAGAAAAAGATGATATGTAGATTCAATACTAGCCTCATAAATATTGCAACGAGCCAATTGGAACCCAGACCTGCAAAGGCGATCCTCAATAGGAAGCCTATTTAACATAAGACACAAGGTCAAAGCTGAGCGAGAGGGGGAATAAAACGGGACCAAACATCTCTTCACCAAATAACCTGAGGAATATCACGAAGATACTGGGAATAAGCGGATTTGCAAGAAACGCGACCATCTCGAGAATAAGCCCAAACTAGAGAATCCACAACAGGAGAAATTGCAATCCGATCAATCTGAAAACATAGATCCGGAAGCACACTTGGAAACAATCAACTAGCACCCATTTACCTTCATGAATAAAATCCATGACCCTTGCCTGGAGCGAATTAGTTAAATAATCTGGAATCCCTAAAATCCAAAATGGGAACCCCTAACCAATTATCTCGCCAAAAGTCCCGCTAAGAATTCTCTCCAATCAGCCAGATACCTTCCTTAAGAAAGGAACTATAATTTTTCCGAAGAGAAAACCAAATCGAGGAGGTGACATATCCTCCATGAGGCTTCTGCAATTGCCTGAGATACCTCTCCCGAAGAAATGAGAAAGAAAAACCATTAGAGGTCATAAACTTCCAAGTGAATTTCCGCAACAGCGAGTCATTCAGCAACCGAAGATCTATTAGACCAAGACCACCCTGAGAGTAAGGCCTACAACAATGATCCTAAGCGACCCGAACCAACTTAGTATCCTCACAAGAACCAGTCCACAAAAAGTTCCTCAACTTACGGTTAATCAGCGATAGTAAAGAAGAAGACCACTTGTCAATCATGAAAGAGTGCACAAATGAACCAATGATGACCGACCTGATCAAAGTAGCACGACCAGCTAGAGAGAAGGACTTGCCCTTCCATTTAGTAAATTTAGACAAGATATTATCCGTAATAGGTTGTAACACTGCCTTTCGAGGCTTACCCCTAAACAAAGGGACTCCCAAATAAGAAAATGGAAGCTGTCGAATCTACATACCAACAAGAGACTACAAACTACCAATCTGAGAAGGGAAGACAGAAGATCCGAAATAAATGGAGGACTTATCCTGGTTAACCAATTGGCTTGAAATATCACCATAATCCCTAAAAGCACCTATGATATGCTTCAGATTCTTTTGAGTGCCTTTGCAAAAGATTAGAACATCGTCTGCATAGAGCAAATGAGTTGGAGCAAAAAAATCCCTTGGGGAAGAAATCGGTAGAATCTATGAAGAACCCACCATCCTCGTCAAAAATCTACTAAGAAAGTTCTCTGCAATACCAAACAAAAGCGAAGAGAGCGGATCTCCCTGACGAACCCCTCTAGAGCAATAGAAATAACCCTCTGGGACCCTTTTCAATAGAACCGAAAGCTTAGATGAACGAAGAATGTCGTCTATCCAATCCACAAAAACAAAAGAAAACCCAAAAGCCTGAAGCACTCTACAAAGGAAAGACCAATCTAGGGTGTTAAAAGCTTTGCAGATATCAATCTTCATGGCCAAGTTACCCCCATAGCATTTCTTTTGCAACACATTCACACAGTTAAACGCTAAAGCAATAGAATCCTCGATATGCCAGTCTCGAATGAAACTGAACCGCTGAGGAGAAATAATCTTAGCCATAACCCGAGCTAAACGATCTGTCAAAATCTTTGAAGAAATTTTGAACAAAAAGTTACTAAGCACAATTGGCCGAAACTGATCAACCGAAATCGAGTCCCTCAGCTTCGGAAGAAGAACAATGAAGCTGGAATTGAGACCTGGGAAAATAACTCGAGTGATGAAAAAATCCTGAACAGCGAGGACCACGTCACTACCTACAACATCCCAACATCTCAGATAAAATCTACCAGAAAACCCATTTGGCCCAGGGGCAGAAGCATCATCCATAGCAAAGACTGTATCATGAATATCATCTGCAGATGGAACTCTAGTCAAAAAAGCATTCTCTACGGCAGTCACCAAGGAAGGAATCACATCATCTACAATAGATAAATCTCTCCCAACTCAAGAAACATCTGAGGAAAAGAGGTAAGAATAATAACTAATGATATGATCGCTGATGGTAGGCCGATCCTCTGAGAAAACCCCATTAATCGAAAGGGCTGATATAACATTACGATACTGCTTATGTCTGACAGAGGCATGAAAGAAAGATGTGTTCCGATCCCCATAACGAAGCCATCTAACTTTGGACCGATCTCAAAAAAAGAACTCCTATCTGCGTAATGACACATCCAGCTCAGAATGAACACTCGTATCGGCCATAAAAAGATCATCTAAAAAACCCCGGTTAGACAAATCCAACTGAATAGAATGAAGCTCCGTAGACTTCTCAGTAATGGTAGAGTTAAGATCCTCGAAAACCTCCCAATTTCAAGTCTTGAGAGCCTTATTCAAGCTCCTCGACTTATTGATAGCAACCTGGGGAGGCCTACCCACAACAGGAGAGCTCCAAATTCTATGAACCACAATTATAAAATCAGGATGCGCTAACCACATGCTCTGAAACTGAAACGGCTTATGATTAGAAACCTCAAAATCTGATAACCGAACCAACAAAGGACAATGATCAGAACAAATACGGGGAAGAGCCACACACGAAATTTCCCGCCAATAGGAAATGCAACCATCTGAAACTAAAACTCTATCTGATCGTTTCTCAATTCTAGTGCGGTTACTACAACCTCTAACCCAAGTGAATTGGGCGCCCTGAGAACGGATGCCAACCAAATCACAATCCTCAATCATCGACCTGAAATCCTCACAAGAACCACGGGCAAGAGAACGAGAACCCAAAGCCTTATGAGCACCCAAAACCGCATTAAAATCCCCAACAACCAACCAGGAAGAAGAAACCAAACTAACCATATCCCGAAGAGATTGCCAAAGTGACCTACGAACCATCGTAGAAGTGCTCGCATAAACAAAAGTGTACCAGTGCACATGAGAATCGATCGAGAGCAAAACAATAAGCTATTGATCATGACAGTGAACTATCTGAGCAGTAGGAAATGAAGCACAAGTGAAAACCCAAATAGATGGAATAAACCCACCCTTATCGTTCATGCCCACCAGACGAAGACCAAGCGAAGACTAGAAACATGAAGAGATAGAAGAAAAATCCACCATAGGCTCCGCAATACAAACCAAAGCAGGTCTATGTAAACGACAAAACTCCATAAGAATTCGCCTCGTAAGCTCGCCCCGAATCCCACGACAGTTCCAAAAGAGAACATTAATCATCGAAAACCGTCGGAGGAGCTCGGTATACAGACTTTAAAGAAGCCAGCCTACGCTCAACCCCCAAAGCTCTCTAAGTAACATCAGCATCGGCTAAATCCCTCCTCCATCTACGAAGCCCATGAAGAATCTACAATGAGGTGAAGTTCGGCCAAAGATTCTGACAACAAACCCGAACTCCGAATCTGCACCCCAGGATCCACAACCAAAGAATAAGAAAAACCAGATCCATCTCGTAAACTACTCTGATCCATATTGACATTCAGAGCTGAAGACGCAACTGCCTTCTCAGATGACTTGAGTGCTTGAAATCTCCTAAACCCTAACTTGCCGATGAGCCGTGTGACCAGAATGAGAAGATGACCTAGATAAAATGATAGAGACCATAGGGCGAACCTGATTGACCGTCGAAAAGCCCTGAACAACAGTCCTCGAATCATGCACCGCCCCTACAACCGAATTGTCAGAACTAATAAAAGGATCAACAATCGAAGAACTAGAAACCAGAACTAAATCAGTGACCTCGCCATCAAATCCAGAAATTATTGGAGGAACCAAACTCGAAATCACTGTCGAAATAGCTAAGACAACAGATGAAGACTGATTCGAAGAAAGAACCAAACCAGAGGACAAAGTGGAACCCAAGATCAAATTAGACCCTACTGAAGTATGGATAACTACCGAATCTTGACCACCTAGATCCTGGTGAATAGCTGAAAAAAACATTGGATAACGTAAGCTCCTAATGAGGTGAAATAATAGGGTGATAAACTGATTTAGAAGAACAGGTCTGAACAGGTTGTAAACCATCATCCCCAAAAACTCTAGAATCCCCCGTTTTATCTTAGGTCGATTTTGCAGAACTAGTCACATGAACCTTAGAAGACTTGTTCAAATGACAAGAACTGGGCAAATGACCTAAAGAAGAGCAAGTGGAGCAAAAAGCCGGGAGATTCTCATATTCAACAGCTATAAAAGAACTATGAAATTCATCCTTCTCTAGCAACACTGAAGTAGGCAACATTAATGACACATCCATATCAATTAGAACTCTAGCATAATGACCAAAATCCCCATCACTAGTAGCCTTGTCCAACCGCAATGGAACACCAATCCCTCTAGCTAAGTCGGAAATAATTTTTGGATACCTGGTTTCAGATTAACTGAACCTAACCCCCAAACAAGATTCTTCTTAGCAAGAGATTTCAAAAGAATCTGATAATAGCCTCTCCCCGGAGATATAAGTCGCCAATCAGAATTCAGCATCCAATGCTTGCTAAGTCTTGCCTTAAGATCCACAAGCTTCCAGGCCGCTCACCACTGGAAAGCACCATACAATCGATAAGAGCATTCCTACACAACTCAAGACGGGCCTAATAAACAACCGGATCCACCGAACAGAAACATAACCTTTTCTTAGAGGGCACTGATTGCACTGGTAAAGTCTCAACATGAGAAGATTTGAAAAGACCTGTAAAAGACTTACCATCTTGGACTATAGGCTCTGAACTATGAATGGGACCCGTACCCGAATCCAGAATAATCACCGAAGCACCCCCCTTAAGCTGAGGAGGAATCGGCTCACTAGCCAATGAACACACCCCCACTAAATGTGAGAGGAACAGCCCGAGAAGAGGAAGTCACACCACTCACCGTACTCAGACCAACCTGACCAGTCGAGGAGGAAGAAACTGCCACCAGGCTCGACACTGCCACTAGAGACGAAAGAGACAAAGCGGCCTCCATGCACATAGGATCCATAGAGTTCGATATCGGCCAAAACCCTAATTTCGTGAAGGGAGGAAAACCATTTTAGTCCCTCTAGTTTGACCTATTACACAAACTGGTCCCTTTAGTTCCAGTATTGTCTCCTTTGGTCCTTCTGTAACATTTTCCGTTGATAAAGTGGTTTCTGACAGGGATAGAGGGTCAAATGACCCTGTTGCCCCTGATTATTAATGACAAAATTTAAAAGACCCTAAAGCCCTCCAATTTAACCCTTACACTAATTATTTAAAAAATCAGTATCACTATTCGTACAAGATAAATCCGTACCATATGAATTTGTTTTAAACTAGATTTTCAGCAGATGCATATAAATCGTTGCTTAAATGCCAAAAAAAAAAAAAAAAAAAAAAAAACGAAATCATGTTGTGATGCAACAAATTAGCTGATGCATATTCACATATAAATATATAAACCCAGCTAAAATATCAACACCAAATAATTTCTCTAACTGAAAAAATCAAAAAGCATATATGATTCCTAAGATCAACAACAACAGTAGTTATGAAAAAAGAAGACTTTTTTTTCCCCTTTTTCCTGTTGAAATTCAAACTACTTTTCAACAACATATAAATTCTTAGGTTTTTTTTTTTTTTTATCACAGAATTATGAGCTAGTAAAGTAAAAGCTAACAAATATTACTTATTCAATGAAGCATCAAACAACCAAATCAAACCCAGAAAAAAAATCCATCATAAAAAACAAAAACTTTATAAAATCCAACAACTGAAAATCCATTAAATCATAGAATTTTCACAAAACCATCAACCTCAAAAAATCACGAAACTGAACCATATCACACTACCAAAACAAAACATAACAAGAACAAATCCAAAATTAACAAACACAACTCATAACTCACAATCAATCTGCAACAGACACCCCATAAATCAAAATCAAAATCTAAATGTATATATATATATATATATATATATATATATCAATAGGGAAAATAGAGAGAAGATTACCGTGAGTAAAAGACGAGAGGGAGAGAGAGGATCGGTTAAAGAACGAACATTTTTTATTTTATTTTTTATAATGAACTAAAAAAGTGATACAAAATCTAACAATAAAAAGGGAAAAAACATTAAAAGAAGATGGAGATTTCTAGAAAATCTCTCTATATAGGGAAGAGATGGATAGATAGAAAAGATAGAGGGGTCTTGTGTGTGTATAGGGGGAATTGTGACATAAGCTGATAAAAAGTGCAATGGAGATTTCTGCCACGGGTGGAAGCGGACAGGATCCATGCTTTAGGCGTTTTGTTGATTGATTTTGGGTTGTTGAAGATGAGATGTGGGAGGAGTGGTTTGATGTTGGTGGTAGTCTGATGGATGGATAGGGTGGAAATCTTTTTTTTTTTTTATATCTTATTTAATAATGTGAAGATGAAGAAGATGAAGATGGTGGTGATGATGTCAAGAAGATGAAGATGAAGATGGCTAGGGTTTCACTTTTTGTTCTTAATATTTTTTTTCTTTTTATAATTAAAAAAAAGTTGGAAAAGAGAAGGATTAAGGTTTAAATTTTATTTTCTTTTTATTTTTTTAATTTTTTTAAATTTCTGTTAATTTTAATTATTAATTAGTAATAGGTCAATTTACATTTTACCCTTCGTCAAAAGGGTTTCTAGAAGCCGGTAGGATAAGTTTACGCTTTTACCCTCATAAGTTTGACGGAATCATTGAAAACCTAATGGAATCTAACGGTAACGTGAAGGATCTGTCAAGACAATACTGAAACTAGAGGGACCAGTTTGTGTAATAGGTCAAACTAGAGGGACTAAAATGGATTTCTCCCTTTCATGAACCCAAACAGTTACCAAAACCCTAGTAGAGCTTGAAGCGGAATACTGTAGTAGAATATGTAGTGGAAATACTGTAGCAGAATTACTGTAGCGGGGCACTGTAGCAGCGACGGAAATACTATAGCAGCATAACAGTAATGGAAATACTGTAGCATCGATGGAACTGTAGCGTTGATTGATTGATGAAATTTGAATTAAAGAGTAAAAGAGTGATGTTTCCCAATTAAGTTGGGACCAAATTGTAAAAACCCCTTGGATTATTACTTGTTACATCATTTTCCTAACATCTCCATTTTCCATCTCACCACCTCACAATTATCACTCTTGCATGACCATGCATGAGTTGTAGTTAGTTAAATGTAGCTAGTGTTAATTTAGTTAATTTGTGGTTGTTTAAGCTTAATGATCTAGTTAGTTAATTGCATGAATTAGTTGTTAATTTTAATAGTGATTTCTAGTGCTAGATATAGTTGAGTAGTGTTAATTTAATTGTTATGTGATTAGTGTATTGTAGAGATTAGTTTTGTATATGCTTGCTTGAGGTGTAGTTAATTTAGTTTAAATTAGTGATTTGCTTTGTTAATTTGCCATCAACGATCCTTGATTTACTTTTCTTGATTTTTAATATATTGTACATACTTTAAGACTAGAACTAGTTTAAGCATACCACACCTCCCTACGAAACGATCCCTTGCTAATGCACTATAGAATCAAATGATTATCATGCTCTTGCGAGGTGTTTAATAGAGGGCACGTAAAATTCCACATCAAGAAATGGTGCCACTGCCGGGGAGATGTAGCATTATCTTTTGTTAGTTCTAGTTTTAATTTTATTTTAGTTATTTCTCTTTATTTTAGTTTTATTTACTTGTTTATCACCTATCTTGTTTGAGTTGATTCTTGTTTGGTTTGTTTAGTTGTTTTAGATTCTAGATCGACAAAGAGAAGTCCAACTCAATGTTAGCCATGCAACTGGCCAACTTAATGAAAGACGTGAAGACTCTCGTGAAAAGCCTTGAGCAACCGGTTGTGGTTTATCCCCCTTATGGGTGGAATGGACACATGATGGGCTTTGTCTTACAAGAGAGCAATGGCCGAGAATGGAAGAAGAAATACAAACCATGTATCAGTATCAACAATACAACCATCAAGCAAGCTACGATCAAGAGTGGCAAGACCACCAATGGAGTAATGTCGACAACCCTCAATGATCGATCAAGGAGTGCTTGACCTATAAGCATCCATAGAGAGGGAGCAATTGGTGAAAACTCCCAAACAAAAGTACAGGAGTTTTCGATCCATGTTGAGCAAGAAGAGAAGAAAGAGCCTCAAAGACTTTGCAAATCAACTCAATGATGAGGTAATCAAACCAGTGGAGTCCTCAAATAACTTGGAATACAACCTTGGTGAAATTTTATTAGGTCTGAAGAAGAGCTAAAGCTAGAAAAGGAAGGAAAGTGGTAGATTAAGGAGAGTTGATCAAGGAGTCGATAATCTCAATGTAGACTTAATGCTAAAAATGAGAAGGAGAAAGACTCATCCTTGAATGAGTTGGAAGAAATCAAGGAGGATTTTGCTCAAAGAATTCAACTTATGCAAGCCGAAATTGAAGCAAGGGATAAGGCTTTTGAGATAATGAAAAAGGCACTACTACAAAAATGTTAAAAGACATCGGTTTATTTTACATGCAGACATCGGTTTTTCAAAATTTTGTAACCGATGTTTATTCAAGAGATGTAGAAAAATTACATGCAACGACATCGGTTTTTAACTGATGTAAATGATTTTAAAAACACATTAGTTATATATAAAACCGACGACGTATAACTAATGTATTATAAAATTTAATCCTGCTGTCCCGCTACCACCATCACCGCTACCACTATCGCCACTTGCTCTGTTCGGCAACCACAGCCGCCGTCGCCTATCGGCCGACATCGGACCATCGTTGGCCCGTCCCACTTCTGATTTTTGTCATTATGAGGAATTGAACTTGAAACCTCAAATCAAAAGTTGTAAGCCTTTACCACATGACTACAAGATTTGATTTTTTAACAATTGCCCAATATTTATATATAACCTATATGAGTTGTTAGAAATTAACAAAAAAAAAAAAAAAACTTGTTAGATAAATTTAAATTTATTTAACTAATCAAAATTCTAGTTCTACAGCAGACATATATTAGAAAATATTTACTGAAACTTTTAATATAATTATATTTTTCAAATATATATAGTCGAGTTATAGGTCTATACTCTATAGGAGACTAGTGACATCAATTGTAATAAGCATGATTTGGAATACAACTCTCACTACATGAGAGATATTTCTCTACATGCATCTTGCAATTTAATGAACAAATGTAAGAGATTACTAATTTATATGGGTAATTGAATTATTAACGTGTCTCTTAGTATGAAACAAGATGGTGCAAATAAACAATTTTTTTAAAATTATTTTTTTTGAATTTTTTAAAAATAAATGATTTAAAAGTAAATTTATTAAATTTAAATTTTACTTATCTAATATCGGTTTGCCCAAAAACCAATATCTTATTGTAAAATAAATCCATATTGGTTTGACCAAAAACCGTCGTCTTTTCAAACCGTAATATTTAAGATATCGGTTTATATAAAAACCGATGTCTAAATGTTTTTTATTATTATTTTTTTATTATTATTATATTTTAATATTGGTTTGTCCAAAAACCGTTGTCTTTTCAAACTGTAATATTTAAGACATCAGTTCATATAAAAACCGATGTTTAAATATTTTTTTTTAATATCAATTTTCCCAAAAACCGTTGTCTTTTCAAACCGTAATATTTAAAACATCGGTTCATATAAAACCAATGTCAAAACATTTTTTTTTTTTTTTAATATCGGTTTTCCGAAAAAAACCGTTGTCTTTTCAGACCGTAATATTTAAGACATCGGTTCATATAAAAACCGATGTCTAAACTTTTTTTTTTTTTTTTTTTTAATATCAGTTTGCCCAAAAACTGTTGTCTTTTCAAATCGCAATATTTAAGATATTGATTTTTATGAACCGATGTCTACAAGTTTTATTTTATTTTATTTTATTTTTATAATCAATTACCTAAAAACCGATGTAAAGCATCGATGTCTTTTAACATTTTTGTAGTAGTGAGGAGCTTGACCACCTTCTGAAGCTTGAAAAGGCTAAGCAAGAGACTAAGGCAATGACCAAGGAAGTGTTAGAATATTTTCATTAATGTATAGGACTTTTATTTTGATTAGAAATCAATTAGCTTAATTATAGGATTTCCTGATTATTTCCTAGTTGTATTTCTCTATCTGTTTTGATTAAGGAATTAATTAGTTTAATTATAGGATTTCCTGATTGTTTCCTAGTTGTATTTCTCCGATAAATTACCTCATATACGGAAAAGAATAATAACAAAAATATGAATTTGTTCATGGTATCAGAGTCTAAATAATATTTTTAAGTTTTTTTTTTTTTTTTTTCCTTTGTATCTATATTTTTTTCTACTACCTTAGACCTCTAGTCACGGCTAAATCTCACTATCGATAGCTAGTGGCAGTGGTGCCGGCAGTGTGAAAAAAGGTACTACTGTTCTGCTTCTCCGACATCCGGCCCTCTTTCTACCGAATTTACTGTTCTGACTATTTGATTTACTGTTCCGACCATTGGAGTTACTGTTCCAACCAATAGGGTTACAATTCCGACCTCCAGAGTTATTGTTCTTTTGCTTCCGCTGCTATCTCTACTATGTCACATCCCACTGAAGGGGAATTTTCTATGGGATTTCCAAAGACCGGGACTGCCTTTTTTACATCAACACCTTCGACTTCCAACGAGTTGCCTACTGCTATCTAGGCTCCAAACGCGTCCAGTCATCTTTTTTCTTTTCTTCCTTTACTACTTCTATAAGTTGCAAACATGACTATTGCCTATTTTCAACTTCTCTACTACTATATAGGACTGCTACCTGTTTTTTCTACTACTACTATAAGTTGCTAACATGACTATTGTCTGTTTTCAACTTTTCTACCCCTTTTTTCTTTCTTTTCTACTTCTATAAGTTGCTAACATGACTATTACCTGTTTTCAACTTTTCATACCTTTTTTTTTTCTTTCTTTTTACTTCCATAAGTTGCTAATAGGACTATTGCATATTTTCAACTTTTCTACCCCTTTTTTTTCTCTCTACTTCTATAAGTTGCTAACAGGACTATTGCCTGTTTTCAACTTTTCTACCCCTTTTTTTTTCTACTTCTATAAGTTGCTAACAGGACTAATACCTGTTTTCAAATTTTCTACCCCTTTTTTTCTTTATTTTCTACTTCTATAAGTTGCTAATAGGACTATTGCCTATTTTTCAACCTTTTTTGTTTTCGATAAGCTTCACAGCTGGCCCTTCTATCTCCGACCACCGGTACCACCTACAAATAAAGATCAGCTTGCAGATATCCTTACGAAGGCTATTAATGGAAGGAGCTTCCATGACTTAATTTAAGTTGGGCATGAGTGACATCTATGCACTTGTTAGGATTATGCTCAATAGCAAGAGTAATATTGTAATTAACAATCTTTTTCATATTAATAAAGTGATTTCCGGTTTAACAAATCTTATAGCATTTATAGTTTAATATTATAATTGTCAAAGTAAATAATCATAAGGTCTAAAGACTATGAGAAAAGAATTGTTCGTACATCTGGATATGTATGAGGTAAACACAATTCTTTAGTTAGTCTTGAATAATGTTCACACTTAAGTTAAAGGTTGGGCACCTTTATCTTGTTAAAGTTGTAGAATTCTTTTGCTAGCATTTGAGTGGGATCAAATGAGATATGATGAGTCTAAAATCATTGGAGTGTCTTCGAGTAAAAGAATCTTGTGCAATGGGTGCATTGAACAGGATCACAATGAAAAGCTTTATCTAGAACCGTCAATAGATAATAGTCTTTTCATTATCAGGACAATCGGAGAGTCTATCTTAATCCTGAGATAAATGATGGACTTATGGTTGCAAGTGATATCATTTGAGTTATCAATGAGTACGATTATATAGAATAGTCTATCCTCGATAGTTTGGTGATATTCATTTGTTAATCGATAGAGGACTTCATTTATAGATATGGACATTATGGCTCCATTTATTAAATGAGAGTATAATATCATCATATGAATGTTTTGAGGTAATTAGATATTAAATCTCAACGTTGAGTTTTCGATAGTGACTATTGAAAACATGGCTTCTGGACAAGTCAAAATATCCAAGTTCAAAACGTGGTCATATGAGTAAATATGGTAACTTGGAGAGTTATAGGCGGTCTATGAACTCTTGGCGATTACTGATATTAATCACGAGGATACACTATCTCCAACATGATTGTCTAGGGTATGAATGAGGAACATCTTCTTACTCTATCTTTATTTAAGAGTTCAATTTTAGCTTTTTAGTGGAATGAGTTAAAATTAATGGATCAGACCTAAGTGAATCATTTGTTGATTGTGATTAGGTTATGTTTATTGAAGCTTAAATTTAGATAGCCCGCCAAGATCCCCAATCCACACGGACTTGCATGGATCACTTGATATATTCTACCGGACCAATTTATGGGTCCATCTAGAATTGCATTTAATATATTAAGAATATAATTTGCACATTATTTGTTTAATGGGCTGATCAATTATATTAATATATTAATGAAAGGCATGTGGGCTTGTTTCTTTTAGTAAGAATGGGTCTGGTTCACATGTGGGTTTTTTATTTAATCCATTGGATTAAATAAAATAAGAAAATAATATTTGGCCCATATATATAATGTGGGGCGGCAAGGATAAATTTTTAGTCAAAAATATTTTTTTATTTTATTGCTTGATTAAATGAGAATTAATTAATTATTTAATTAAGAAACAAAATCTTTTCTGATCAGGAAATATATTTCCTAGAGTTATACTAAAGATAAAAGACTTATTTGGTAAGAAAATAAATAATAAGTTTATTTATTTAATCAAATAGGAAAGTCTTTTATTTAGTCAATAAAAAGAATAAAAACACTTATGAGTTGAATTAGGGTTAGGAGTCTAAAGTTGATGGGAATTAGGGTAAAACACAAATCCTTTTTTGTAGAGGATTTTCGGCCAACCCTAATAACATTACAGGAGATTTTGGCAACCCTAATTAAAAGAGAAGTGAAATTCGGCCACCCTTTATAATACACCTTATAGGGTTCGACCACCCCCTAAGCTTTACTAGATCAATTTCTTCTTCTTCTCATACTCATAGAAAAATGTTTGATTATTCTGCCAAGACAAAAAAGAGAGAAGAGATTATTCTTTTGGTAGTACATTAATTGCTTATTCATCAATAGGCTTGTGTGTACAACATCGAATTAGGTTCACGCGAGTTTCGATCATTGGATTGAGAACTCAAAAGTGACCGGAATAATCTTTGTAGTCTTTTGGTTGTTTTGTGACTAACAATAAAAAAAAGAAAGTTTGTTTGTCCATTCTCAGGTACGCAATTCAAAGAAAAGGGAGACCACGCTCCTAGGTGATTCACATTCGTGCTAGGATTGAAGATCTTGCGGATTACCATCGACGTAAATCAATCGGATCACGCGACAAAAGGTATTCTTCTTTTGTTGGTTTATATGTATGTTTAATTAATTTAAAGGGTAAAATTTTTAAAACATACTAAATCTCTTTTTAGTCTCGCTTCCACTGCGTTGACCGTATTTTTCTCTACAATTGGTATCAGAGCCTTGGTTGAACCCGTTTAATTAATTAACGTATATATACGTGAATCTATTTCTTTTTATTGTGATTATGCATGTTTAGAAAGAGATGGCACTCTAGGTATTCGCATATATAATTACATGTGGATGTATGGTTTTATATATGTTTATTATATGGATTGTTGTTGCTCGATTTTGGTCCTAGATTTTCAATGTATTTTTTGTTATAGAATTGTAACAAGAAGGGTGGTCTATCATCGCCATAATTCCTTCTTGGTAGTTGCTAGGTTTTCTTTTATTTTTATTGTAATATTAAAGTGCAGTTTTTTAGGTATTAAAAACTACTGCAGTTTTATTTTATTTTATTTTAAGTGCAGTTTTTTTTTGTAAAAAGTACTGCAGTGAATAAAAAAAAATAATAAAAATAATACTGCAGTATTTTTTAGTTTATATACTGCTGTAATATGTTCAAGCATTAAAGATTTGAAGACATGAAGAAAAGGAAGCAACCGGAACCAAGAACGAGCACTGTGCGCACCCTAGGTGTGGATTGGGCTACGCATGGCAAGCCCATATCATGGTGGGCTGCGCACGGCAGCCCCTTTGTGGGGTTGTGGGCTGTGCACGCCTATGGGGCAGCTGATGGATGAGCGGATGGTTGATGGCCACTTGAAGATCTTGTATTCCTAACAAATTGTAATTTACTTGCTTTTCTAGGATGGACCAAAATTGTGGCTATTTATTATTTGCATAAATATTACAATATTTGTTATTGTATGATAACATGTCATATAGAATAGGAGTGCCACTCATATATCTCTTTTGGTATGAACATGCATTGAATGATTTAAGTATCTAAATTGGCATCTAGATAACTTGGTAAATCATTCTATGGGATTTAATCACACGCCTTAAATAATTGAGTGGGAGAAGGTGTTTTGTAACACCTATGGCCTCCAAGGTTAGTTGAGCTTTATTATTTATTGGTAATCCCCCCAAGGGGCGTCCATGAATGGAATTTAGTAATATACTTCCTTACAAGGATAGACTAGACAATGGACTCAAACGAGATCTACTCCCCAAGGAGGGATTTTCGTGAGAGAAAATTGAGGGTCGATATCTTGGTAACACACTTAATGTAATTTTATTGATATCCTCCCAAGAGTTCTTGTCAGTAAAATTGCAAGGCTAAAATTGAAAACGCTGGTTGTTATGTTAACAATTAGGTGGGACCTAGTCTAACTAGTAAATGGTGCGAACTCCCAAAGGAGGCGTAACATTTATGGGTGTTGGATCACCGTTGAATTTTTATGATTGAGTTATTTATTTAAATCAAGATAAATATTCGAAAGTGCTTTATCATGATTATTTACTCATTTATATTTTTGTTTATATTCAGAAATCATGACCCCATCCCTAATGAATATCTTAAAAGATAATATTTTAACTGGAGATAATTATGTCACATGGAAAAGGAAAATTGGGTTGTTGTTGCAAGCTGAAAAACATAAGTTTGTTCTGTCTGCTCTTAAACCACCTGCTCCTACTTATGAATCTCAGATTCATATGATTGGTAAAGTTGCTACTGTTAAGGCCCGTCAAAAGGTCAAGGAACAACAGAAAAAAAAGCAACTTGGGCCTACCAAGAAGGAGACCAAGAAAGTAACCAAGATCAAAGGGAAGTGCTTCCTTTGTGGTGAAAAGGGACATTGGAAAAGAAATTGCCCAAAGTCCCAGAACAAGAAGGAACAAGGTAATATTAATTATCTTGAAACATGTTTTCTGGCAGATTCTACAGATTCTTGGATCATAGACTCTAGAGCCACAAATCATGTTTGCTATTCCTTACAGGGGTTCCAAGAAAGAAGAAAGTTGAATAAGAATGAAAACATTAGTGTCTGCAAGTGCAGTGAGAGATATTAGAGTTAATCTAGATTCTTTTAGGCATTTAGATTTAATAGACGTTTATTATGTACCTCAATTCAAGAGAAATTTAATTTCAGTTTCTTGTTTGAATAAATTTGGATATTCGGTTACTTTTAATAAAGATTTTATTATTAGTAAGAATAACAAATTTATTTGCAAAGGTACATTGGAAAACGGCTTATTCTTTTTGCATAAAAATATCTCTCACTTGTTGGACACAGAAATAACGGAACCTAATCATAAAAGAGTAAAATTATCAATAGATGAAACCTACCTATGGCATTTACGCCTAGGTCATATTAACCTTAATAGGATTAAAAGATTGGTAAGTGACGGACCTTTAAGTTACTTAAAGGTTGATGATCTACCAACTTGTGAATCTTGTTTGGAAGGTAAAATGACCAAAAGGTCGTTCTCGGCCAAAGGCGCAAGAGCCACTGAATGTTTAGGATTGATACACACTAATGTATGTGGTCCTATGAGCATTCAAGCTAGAGGTGGATATGAGTACTTCATCACCTTCACAGATGATTACTCGAGATTTGGCTATGTGTATCTCATGCGACATAAGTCGGATGTTTTTGACATGTTCAAAGCATTCAAAGCTAAAGTAGAAAATCAGCTTGAGAAACACATAAAAATCTTGAGATCTGATCGTGGTGGAGAATATCTATCTGGTGAGTTTCAGCAATATCTTATTAATAATGGGATAATTTCTCAGTTTTCTACACCAAGTACACCTCAACAGAATGGGGTAGCAGAAAGGAGAAATAGAACTTTTTTAGACATGGTTAGGTCTATGTTAAGTTATTCAACACTTCCTATTTCTTTTGGGGGATATGCTTTACAAACTGCTATATACATTCTAAACGATGTACCATCTAAGTCCGTTCCTAAAACACCGCATGAGTTGTGGACTGGGCGCAAGCCTAGTTTACAACACTTAAGGATATTTGGTTGTCCTACACATGTGTTAAAAGGAAAGACAAAAAAGATGGAGTCCCGTTCGGAAACATGTATATTTGTAGGGTATCCAAAAGAAACTAAAGGATATTATTTCTATAGTCCTTTAGATCTTAAAGTATTTGTTTCGACAAATACTAAATTTCTGGAAAAGGACTATATGAATGATTTTGTGCCTAGAAGTAGAATTGTTCTAAATGAGATGTTAGGAGATACAATTCCACGAGAGGTTACACAACCTAACCCAATTGTAAGTTCCGATCCAACACAAAATCAACAACCTACCATTCCTTATCGTAGTGGGAGGGTTAGAACACAACCCGAAAGATACATCGGTCTGGGAGAATCAGTGGAGAATCTCCTGGACGACGATGATCCCTACACGTATAAGGAAGCAATGGAGGATGTTGATAGTCGCCATTGGCAAAAGGCAATGCAATATGAGATTGAATCCATGTTCGATAACAAAGTCTGGTCCCTTGTAGACTTGCCTAAGGGGATAAAACGCATTGGGTGCAAGTGGGTATACAAGAGGAAAAGAGGTATGGATGGAAAGGTGGAAACCTTTAAAGCTAGATTGGTAGCTAAAGGGTATACACAGAAATAAGGTATCGATTACGAGGAAACCTTCTCTCCTGTGGCCATGCTTAAATTCATTAAGATACTCTTATCCATTGCAGCATCTTTAGATCTAGAGATTTGGCAAATGGACGTCAAGACAGCTTTCCTTAATGGAAGTCTTGACGAAAGCATCTACATGATGCAACCAGAAGGATTTATTGAAAAGGGCCAAATGGAAAAGGTATGCAAGTTGCAGAAATCCATATATGGATTAAAGCAAGCATCCAGATCCTGGAACATAAGGTTCGATCAAGCTGTCAAAGGTTTTGGATTTATTCAGAATCCTGACGAACCTTGTGTATACAAAAGGATTAAGGGCGACAAGTTAGTTTTCCTGATTCTTTATGTTGATGATATACTACTCATTGGAAACGATGTAGGTGTATTGACATCAGTAAAAGAATGGTTAGCAAAACAATTTGATATGAAAGACTTAGGAGAAGCAAGTTTTATTCTAGGTATCCAAGTAATAAGGGATAGAAAGAATAAAACGATTGCATTATCCCAAGCTTCATACATAGACAAGATCTTGTCTAGGTTTTCCATACAGGATTCCAAGAAAGGTATGTTACCTTTCAGACATGGAATCAAACTTTCTAAGGAACAAGTTCCTAAGAATGAGTATGAAGAGCAATTCATGAGTAGAGTTCCATATGCCTCGGCAGTTGGAAGTCTCATGTATGCAATGCTCTGCACTAGACCAGATATTTGTTTTGCTGTTGGCATAGTTAGCATGTTTTAATCGAAACCTGGTCCTGATCACTAGACGGCAATCAAGCATATTTTCAAGTATCTCAAGAGAACGAGAGATAATATGCTTGTATACTCTGGAGGGGATTTAATTCCCGTTGGCTATACAGATTCTGATTTCCAATCAGATTCTGACTCCAGAAAATCCACATAAGGAGCTGTGTTTACTATTGGAGGAGGAGCAGTCATATGAAGGAGTATCAAGCAATCTTGTATTGTTGATTCCACCATGGAAGCGGAGTATGTTGCTGCATGCGAGGCTGCCAAAGAGGCTATTTGGCTCCGCCAATTCTTGATAGACTTGGAAGTGGTTCCTAGTGCGAATAAGCAGATCACTATCTACTGTGACAATAGTGGAGCAGTGGCTAATTCAAAAGAACCAAGAAGTCACAAGAGAGGAAAACACATTGAAAGAAAGTATCATCTTTTAAGGGAGATTGTTCAAAGAGATGACGTGACGATTACCAAAATCGCGTCAGTAGAAAATCTAGCAGATCCCTTCACAAAAGCTCTACCTCAGAAGAGTTTCGATGGGCATCTAGAGAACATAGGCATGAGAGATATGACACATTTGCTATAGCGCAAGTGGGAGATTGTTAGGATTATGCTCTATAGCAAGAGTGTAATATTATAATTAACAATCTTTTTTATATTAATAAAGTGATTTCTGGTTTAACAAATCTTATAGCATTTATAGTTTAATATTATAATTGTCAAAGTAAATAATCATAAGGTCTAAAGACTATGAGAAAAGAAGAATTGTTCGTACATCTGGATATGTATGAGGTAAACACAATTCTTTAATTAGTCTTGAATAATGTTCACAACTTAAGTTAAAGGTTGGGCACCTTTATCTTGTTAAAGTTGTAGAATTCTTTTGCTAGCATTTGAGTGGGATCAAATGAGATATGATGAGTCTAAAATCATCGGAGTGTCTTCGAGTAAACGAATCTAGTGCACTGAGTGCATTGAACAGGATCACAATGAAAAGCTTTATCTAGAACCGTCAATAGATAATAGTCTTTTCATTATCAGGACAATCGGAGAGTATCTTAATCCTGAGATAAATGATGGACTTATGGTTGCAAGTGATGTCATTTGAGTTATCAATGAGTACGATTATATAGCATAGTCTATCCTCGATAGTTTGGTGATATTCATTTGTTAATCGATAGAGGACTTCATTTATAGATATGGACATTGTGGCTCCATTTATTAAATAAGAGTATAATATCATTATATGGATGTTTTGAGGTAATTGGATATTAAATCTTAACGTTGAGTTTTCGATAGTGACTATTGAAAACATGGCTTCTGGACAAGTCAAAATATCCAAGTTCAAAATGTGGTCATATGAGTAAATATGGTAACTTGGAGAGTTATAGGCAGTCTATAAACTCTTGGCAATTACTGATATTAATCACGAGGATACACTATCTCCAACATGATTGTCTAGGGTATGAATGAGGAACATCTTCTTATTCTATCTTTATTTAAGAGTTCAATTTTAGCTCTTTAGTGGAATGAGTTAAAATTAATGGATCGGACCTGAGTGAATCATTTGTTGATTGTGATTAGGTTATGTCTATTGAAGCTTAAATTTAGATAGCCCGCCAAGATCTCCAATCCACACGGACTTGCATGGATCACTTGATATATTCTACCAGACCAATTTATGGGTCCATCTAGAATTGCATTTAATATATTAAGAATATAATTTGCACATTATTTGTTTAATGGGCTGATCAATTATATTAATATATTAATAAAGGCATGTGGGCTTGTTTCTTTTAGTAAGAATGGGTCTGGTTCACATGTGAGCTTTTTATTTAAAGTCCAATGGATTAAATAAAATAAGAAAATAATATTTGGCCCATATATATAATGTGGGGCGGCAAGGCTAAATTTTTAGTCAAAAATATTATTTTATTTTATTGCTTGATTAAATGAGAATTAATTAATTTATTAATTAATTATTTAATTAAGAAACAAAATCTTTTTATGATCAGGAAATATATTTCCCAGAGTTATACTAAAGATAAAAGACTTATTTGGTAAGAAAATAAATAATAAGTCTTATTTATTTAATCAAATAGGAAAGTCTTTTATTTAGTCAATAAAAAGAATAAAAACACTTATGAGTTGAATTAGGGTTAGGAGTCTAAAGTTGATGGGAATTAGGGTAAAGCACAAATCCTTTTTTGTAGAGGATTTTCGGCCAACCCTAATAACATTACAAGGAGATTTTGGCAACCCTAATTAAAAGAGAAGTGAAATTTGGCCACCCTATATAATACACCTTATAGGGTTCGGCCACCCCCTAAGCTTTACTAGATCAATTTCTTCTTCTTCTCATACTCATAGAAAAATGTTTGATTATTCTGCCAAGACAAAAAAGAGAGAAGAGATTATTCTTTTGATAGTACACTAATTGCTTATTCAGCAATAGGCTTGTGTGTACAACATCGAATTAGGTTCACGCGAGTTTCGATCATTAGATTGAGAACTCAAAAGTGACCGGAATAATCTTTGTAGTCTTTTGGTTGTTTTGTGACTAACAATAAGAAAAAGAAAGTTTGTTTGTCCATTCTCAGGTACGCAATTCAAAGAAAAGGGATACCACGCTCCTAAGTGATTCACGTTCGTGCTAGGATTGAAGATCTTGTGGATTACCATTGACGTAAGTCAATCGGATCACGCGACAAAAGTTATTCTTCTTTTGTTGGTTTATATGTATGTTTAATTAATTTAAAGGGTTAAGGTTTATCAAAGGAAAAATTTTAAAACATACTAAATCTCTTTTTAGTCTCGCTTCCGCTGCGTTGACCGTATTTTTCTCTACAGCACCAACTTGAGGGGGGGTGTTAGAATATTTGTCATTAATGTACATGATTTTTATTTTGATTAGGAATCAATTAGCTTAATTATAGGATTTCCTGATTCTTTCCTAGTTGTATTTCTCTATCTGTTTTGATTAAGGAATCAATTAGCTTAATTATAGGATTTCTTGATTCTTTTCTAGTTGTATTTCTCCTATAAATGATCTCATATACGGAGAAGAATAATAACAAAAATATGAATTTGTTCAGGAAGTGATCCCACTTCCAAAAGAAGATAATCTTGACTTGAGTCAAGTAAATCGAGTGCCATGGTCACCAAGCCAAATCCCAACAAAGCAAAAAAGAAGAAAGCCAACAAGAAGAACAAGCAAGTTCCAACTCCATCTCCACCTCCAACAAAGACCAACCAACAAGGTAAAACTCCTAACTCTGTCCCTGTGTGCCACCATTGCCATAGAAGAGGTCACATTAGATCACTATGCCCTAAATATTTAAGGCAAGGTACATAAGGGAATTTAAAACAAAGAATGAACTATATGCATGTTAGGAAAGTGTGGGTTGAGAAATCCAAGCTTAAAGAGAATTCACATAGCGGAACACTTTGGTTGAGGAAGAAAGGTGTGGATTATTTTGTAATGAACCCACCATTAATCGGAGTCAGGCTTTTCAGGTGAATGAACTTTTTAATATGTGTTGTTTATGTGAAGGTATGCTAAGGCTTCAAGAGGAAGCTCATTTTCATGGCTCATGGAGCCCAAATAATTTATTTCGTACTTTTGTTATTTTTGGTTTGTAATTATTTTGAATATTAACTAAGTTAGTACTTAGAGTCTTGAGTCCTTTATTTATCTCCTTATCATGTTGCAATTATGCTTAAAATCATAAATGACGTGATGCATGGAAAGAGATAGGTTTGGGAGTGAAGACTCTTTAGTTGTGTAGGTTTAGATTAGATGTTGTTTTTATTTATTTGTAAATTTTTTGATACAAACATATGCTTATAGCGGTTTTTGGTGTGATTTTTGTGTGTGCAGGGTTGGATGCGAGAGATCCTAGGAGCAAGGCAAAATTTTGTCCATAAACCAACAAATTTCGAGATGTGTAGCCAAGAGTGCAAGCTAGAAGCCTGATGAGGTCGTTTTGTACTCAACAAAATCCATTTTATGTGTTCATTTTGAAAACCAAATTTCACCACTACAAAATCCACTTAGGATGTAAAATTAGTAAAACGGTAAGTAAGGATTCGTTCCACAAGGAATTAGAGTAATTAGTTGAATTAATTAACAAGTCTTAAATGCAATTAAGCAAATCATAGTAGGTGGATAGAGTATGGTTAGAGAAACCATCAAACGTGCATATAAAGTGAATGTAACGAAAAGGGTGATAGGGAAAATAGAATACTCAACAATCTTAGATAAGAATATGGAATGTATCAATTAAGAGAATTGTTAGGGAAATGATGGAGTTGCAAGTGGATTATGGGCAATGCTTCTCAAGCTACCTTAATGAACCAATCTCACATTTGTTAACCATTTGTATTCTTAGATGTGTTTAGACCATCACTATGAACCCTAAACAACTTCCCACCAAATTACCCAACCGATTAAGGAGAGGGGAGAGGGACTCAAGGTGGGATCGGTTTGTTACAAACAAAAGTTTAGATTATTGCGGTTGATATACCCTCCAACAATCTATCATATTCACTATGTTCTTAATCCATAAAGGGTGTCAATTCAATATAGATTCTATAACAAATTATCCTAAATAAGAGTATAATACACTAGTGGGTATACAATGCCAATTATATAATGAATAGAACATAAATAGAGATTCAAAATACATATAGTTTAAGCAAAACCCAAATCCAAATGTTCCTCACATCAATTCCCTAGAAGGGGGATTTAGTTACACATAATTACAATTAAAGGGAAGGCAAGTAAAAGAATAGGAAATCACCATTGGGCCTCCTTTTGTTGTGATTGATCTTTCCTTGCCTTTGATGCTCCTTGTGTAAAGAGTAGTAGATAAGGATGTGTCTAAATGGGTGGATGTCTAATGGGTAGACCTGACACAGTTTCGGTTCAAATCGGAATCAAACCGTAAAAATTGGAACTAGAACCGGAGGAGGCTGGTTCCGATTTCGATTTCGATTTCGATTTCGATTTCGCTTCCGATTTCGGCTCTAGTTTTCACGGAACCGATCGGTTTGAACCAGACTTGAACCGATGGTTTTGGTTTTGGTTTTGGTTTTGGTTCAAACCAGACTAGAACCGGCTATTTCAGTTCCGATTCGAACCGACAGTTCCAACATTTTCTTATATAAATCCTAATCCTAAATGCTAAATTTCTTATTCTTCTTCGTCAGGTCACACCGTCACAAGTGAGATTCTGATCTCTCTTCTTCTTCTTCTTCTTCTTCTGCGAGTGATTTGGGGGGGGGGGGGGGGGGGAGTGATTTGGGGTTGATTTTGGGTTGATTTTGGGGTTGTGAGAGATAAATGGGACTAGATTCTGGGTTGGGGGGGGGGGGGGGGGGGGGGGGGGGGGTTGAATATATCATATTTGAGAGTGTTTGTGAGTCTGTGACTGAGATTTTTTTAAAATAAAAAATAAAAAATAAAAAAAGGTTCAAAACCGGTGATTCCTCCGAAACCAGAATCGGAATTGGCAAACCGGCATAGGTCGGTTTCGGTTCCGATTCCGGTTCTAGTTCTGGTTCCATCTAACCACGAAACCAGAACCGGAACTGTGTCAGGTCTACTAATGGGTAGTGACAAAGGAAATTGTGTAGAAGATGGGTAAAGATGAATGATTGGGGGAAAGTAATCTAGATTAGGTGTTGAGTTTGGGATGGAGGAGATGAGTTCAAGTATAGAAATGAAGGAATTTGAGAGGGAAATTATGGTGATCTTAGGTTGAAGAAGAGGATCCTTTCAAATGGGAAACTATGATCAATTTATCGTGTTTTCAAATTAGGTCACAAGTGGTTAATTACCAAAACACCCTTTGTCATGGAAAATTACTATTTAGTACTTCAGAGGGGTCCATTCCGTAAATGTACAGCCAATCATAATTGGCCACTGTTTGAGTTTCACGGTGGTTTCCGATGGCATTTGGGGGGGATAGTGTCAGGTGCAAAAATCCACTCTCTGTCGCTGTGGAGTCACTTTGGCGACAAAGAAATTGAAATTGTGATAATCATAAGGCACTTTTCACGGTGGTGTTACAGTCTGAAACGATGGCGAAGGGAGAGGTGATGTCGGGGAGATGGACTAGATGTCATGGCTTGGATCTCAACGGTTTGGTGAGCCGAGAAGGACTTTATCATGGTCGAGTGAGCTTCGCCGATCTTCTGGGTCAGAAATCGACTGGGCTAAGCGGTAGGATCACCGTTTTCGGTGACTGGACCAACTAGGGTTTGCGGTCATCCATGGATGCCAGTTCATGAGGAAAAAGATGAAGATGGTGGGTCGGGTTGCAATCGGGTTTGGGCCGGGTTGTGTGCGGTATAAGTCTTTTGACTTATTTGGGGTGCATTTAGAAATAGGCTAGAGTGCATTTAGAAGCCCAAACCAGCCATATCCAGAACGTACATCATCATTAATGACGTGGCGTTGGCTGGTTGCTCTGCGTGGCAAATTACGAAACGTCCCCTATATTCTTCCAAATTCGCAATAACTTCAATCTTCCCTTAATAATTACATTTTCGCAAATAATTGACTAATATTACTCCAATACCCCTGAACTTTATAAATACCTAAAAACATTTAATTACACAATTAAATCACGAGATATTGCCCGAGAATCAAGCGAAAAGAGAAGGAAATGAGGGCCAAAATCATACCAATTTTGGTTCAATTAGACACCCCTAAACCTATCTTTTGCTCGTTCTCGAGCAAAACAAACATAAGCAATCATGGACATGTGTCTAATTATCAAACAATCAACATTAAAGTACTGACTCTTTGTAAAAAAGTCAAAATTCAACTTGCAAAACCAAAAGAGAAGAAATTTAATCAATGTTGTGCTCATTAGGACATGTGCATGTAAGAGATGTAAGAGATTTTGAATGAAGATTAAAATCATGCCACTCTAAGTAAATATTGCACGCAACGTGATCCTACATTCAAGATGCCGAAGCTTCAAAAACTAGAGTGCCATTCGGTAGAGAATGTAATTCGCCTCGACATCTAATCCTCATCGGATTCTCTCATTTTCACACAGATTCCTAGGCTTCACTCATAATCCTTATGCAATATGAGTTCATGTTCTGGATATTAAATATAATTGCACATGATCATTTAAAAACACAATTTCTGAAAATTAATCTCATGAATGGGATTGGAAGCCATGAACCAAAAGGAACATGCATCAACCAAAATTTCCAAAGTGGACATTCCTAAAGATCAAATATGTCTTTCATTTGGTTGTAATGGGGCCTAAGGTGAATGGTGAGTCTATAAATAGGAAAAATTGATATCAAACACCCAATGGTCACACTAAGGCATACATTCTAAATTTAGCACAATTTGCTCATTACAACCTACATATTCACACTTTGGCGTCCAGGCTTACAATTCACTTTGTGCATTTTCTACTCTTAATTTTCATTGAGTAGCTCATTTAATTCTACATAATTCATCTAGGCAATTTGAGCCTCATGCATCTTTTCTTTTCTTTCTTTTGCTTTGCTTTGCTTTTCTTTTCTTTTCTTTGCTTGTCTTTTCTTCTCAAGCATTGCATTTCATTTTTTTAATATGTTTGCACATAGATACATGCCTAGGTACACGCCTTACAATTTTAATACAACTAAAGCTTACATTCAACCCCTAAGTGTTAGCAAACCATTTGGTACAAGGTAAGTCTAGTGTATAGGCTATATGGTTTATGTTGATGTGGTTTATGAATGAAAAACTTAATTGTGTTTGGCTTCAAATGGGCATGGGAGCACACACATTAGAGGGATTGGAAGTATTTAGGCCAATTTAGTGGTTTTTCATATGCATTGCCTAAAATCATCTCTAAAGGTTTGTCCACATGTTCTATAGCAAACAACATTTAAGTGCAAATGATACATTTTAAATGTGCTTAACATGTGTGTTTGAATGAGTGTTTAAAGAGTGAAAAATTTCCCTTAAAATAAGCTTTTTATGCCATGTTTGTGAATCTCACGAGAAGTCTCCACTATTAATTCCTAACCTTTAAGCACAATTGAATATTCACTCCAACATCAAGAGAAAAGAACTAGCGCGCTTTGCGCAATGCAATCCTAAATGGCATGAAGTTAATCTAAACTAAGCGATGCAAAGATGCACAAATCTTTATTCGCACACACAATGGCACAATCTCAACAAGCAAAATATGCTCAAGTATGGAATTATCACAAGATTTTTGAAAATTTGAAAAAATCGGCTTAAAATATTTGCAAACAATTTGCAAACAAGAGGCGGTGTTGCGCACACACCCCCACACCTAAATTTGACATTGTCCTTAATGTTTTCGGGGCATATAGCAACTGGTAAACACAGTGCAACACACATCCACAAGCAAAGAGTTTTAAAAACACAATCAATGTCCATTATCACAAAAACTTTCCCAAGAATAGAATCAAGTGGTGCATTCATTCCATTATGCACATTGTTAGGTTTTTGGTTTGTCTTGGCATGTATTCCATATCAAAACTGTAGGGAAAAATACGTGCACGCAGCGAAAGCGAGACTAAAAAAAACGGTTTAGTATAGTTTAAAATTTTTCCATAATTTGAACCTTAACCCTCTAATTAATTAACATATAATACTAAAGATATCATACCTTTGTCGCGTGATCCGATTGACATTGCGTCGATGGTAATCAGTAAGATCTTCCAATCCAATCACGAACGTGAATCACCTAGGAGTGTGGTCTCCCTTCTCTTTGAATTGTGTACCTGAGGATGGATTAACAAAACTTTTTCTTTTTCGTTAGTCACAACAAGTTCCAAGAGACAACAAAGAATGTTCCGGTCACTTTTGAATTCACAATCTTTAGATTGAAACTCGCGTGAACCTTATTCGAAATTGTGCACAAAACCTTTTGATGTAAAAGTAACTAGTGCACTATCGAAATAAGAACAAACTTTTCTCTCTATTCCTCTTGGCCAAAAATCACACTAGTCTAAGAGTTGGATTCTATTTTTCTCTAGCAAAAGAAAAAACTCTCAAGTCCAAGACATTAGCGTTAGCCAAATTCTTATTGCCCTCAAATATATATATATATATGATCCCGCAAAATTCTTATTGCTCTCAAATATATATATGAGCCCACAAAAAAAATAGCCATATAAATAATATATATTTCTATAGGCAACTCGCAATTATATATTCTATATATATCTCTGCACGACTTTAACACGCATATATATAATATGTAATCTGCATGAATTCAACTTGCATTTATATATGATATCTCATCCTGCATAAATTCAAATTGCGTATATATATAATATATATTGCTGCTTGAATTAAACTTGCATATATCAAAATATATATTGCTGCCCGAAATCTTGCCTAAATATAATTAGGGTGACCGAATTCCTCTACCAAATAGGATTTATGCCTTTTGACCTAAATCCTAACTCTAGGTAGATTTCCTTAAAATTCCAAACCCTAATCCAACTCTTTAGTGTTTTTGTGACTATATTAAAGACTTCCTAATTTGACTAGATAAATAAATCCCTTATTTATCTACTTACCAAATAAAGTCTTTTATATTTATAATACTACCACAATAGTATACTACTAAGAAACATATTTCCTAGTCAGAAAAAGATTTTGATATTTAATTAAATAATTAATTAATCAATTAATTAATTTCCATTTAATCAAATAATAAAAATAAAACAATATAATATCATATATATCTCGGCCATGAGCCATATATATTAATATATCTATATATTGTTTTTCTATTTTATTAAATCCATTGGACCTTAATAAAAGCCCCACATGTGAACTAGGCCCATTCTTACTAAAAGAAACAAGTCCACATGTCTTAATACAATTCTAGATGGACCCATAAATTAGTCCGGTAGAATATATCAAGTGATTCATGCAAGTCCGTGTGGATTGGGGATCTTGGCGGGCCTATCTAAATTTAAGCTCCAATAGACATAACCCAATCACAATCAACAAATGATTCACTTAGGTTCAATCTATTAATTTTAGTTCATTCCACTAAAGAACTAAAATTACACTCTTAAAAAAAGATGTAATAAGTAAATGATTCTCATTCATACCCTAGACAATCTTATAGGAGATAGTGAATCCTCGTGAAGAATATCAGTAATCGCCAAGAGCTCATAGACCGCCTATAGCTCTCCAAGTTACCATATTTACTTATATGACCACACTTTGAACTTGGATATATATTATGACTTGTCTAGAAGTCATCTTTCAATAGTCACTATTGCAAACTCAACGTTAAGATTTAATATCCAAAACCTCAAAACATCCATATGATGATATTCTACTCACATTTAATAAATGGAGCCACGATGTCCATATCTATAAATGAAGTCTTCTATCGATTAACAAATGAATATCACCAAACTATCAAAGATAGACTATGATATATAATCGTACTCATTGATAACTCAAATGATACCACTTGCAACCATAAATCCATCATTTATCTCAGGATTAAGATAGACTCTCTGATTGTCCTAATAATGAAAAGACTATTATCTATTGACGGTTCTAGATAAAGTATTTCATTGTGATCCAGTTCAATGCACCCAGTGCACTAGATTCTTTTACTCGAAGACCCTCCGATGATTGTAGACTCATCATAGCATATTTGATCCCATTCAAATGCTAGTAAAAGAATTTTACAACTTTAACAAGATAAAAGTGCCCAACCTTTAACTTAAGTTGTAAACATTATTTAAGACTAACTAAAAAATTGTGTCTACCTCATGCATATCCAGATGTACGAACAATTCTTCTTTTCTCATAGTCTTTTGATCTTATGATTGTTTACTTTTGACAATTATAATATTTAATCTATAAATGCTATAAGATTTGTTTAAATCAGAAATCACTTTATTAATATGAAAAGATTGTCAAAAACAATATTACACTCTTGCTATTGAGCATAATCCTAACAAAAATGATGTTCTCTTGTAATGTTTAGTGGTCTAAGTTTGAAGATACAAGGTGTCAAAGAAAGACTTGGCCACAACTCATGCAAGATGCCGACTTCAAAGAGAAATGTGCTTCATCAATCTACAAAGGTATATAAGACCTCATTTCTCTTACAAGGATAGGCACTGGAATTCATATGTGTCCTTGCATGGTTGAAAATCATTTTTACACACATGGTAATGTATGCTCATGCATTAGATTCAAATTGACAAACATTGGAATTTGCATGTTCTAGGACTATGTCTAGGAAAGGCATACGTGTGTGATTTTGTGTGTATATGTTTCTGTATTTTTTGTTTTGGACTTGAACATGATCTCTTATGATTTCTTATCGAGTCCCAGTCATTTTGGTACTCATTCATTAGTTTTTGAGTCCAAACGATGTAGCTACGCTACTTTGCATTCTCATTCGTTGAGTTGTCTTCGTCATCATTTTCCGAGATGAATTCTTAACCATTTGTTAAAGTTTTGTAGTATTCGTTGTGAGTATAGAGTCATGGTTCATAATTTGAAAACATATTTGAATTCAGAGTTCGAATGCCCGAATACAGCTAAAGAACGTGAGAGGTGTGTGAAAGAAGCAAGATTGGCCAACAGCTAAACTTGGAGGCCACGTGGGCAGAGACCTCCTCTGCCCTCGTGTGCAACACGCGCTCCACACGGGAAGTGTGATGTGGCACCTTCTGATTGGTCCTGAAATCTCTCTCTTGAATTCTATTAAAAACTCTCATTTCCCTCTCATTTCATTCTAAGAAGAAAAAGTTGAATCCCGCTAGAATTTTCTCTCCAGTTTTTCTCATCTTCCAAATACCATAACTTTCTCATACAAACTCGAAATTGAGTGATTCAAGTTGGAGATTGTTTGTAATCGAGTCCTCTACCTTTTTCAAGTGGTTTTGCAGCTGTTCGATCGAAGTTTCTGGTGGTTACACATAGAAAACCGAACCAGCTCGAGAATCCAAGGTAGTGTTCATATCTTTGGGATTTCTTCTTTTATGACCTTCAATTACCTTGGGGTTTCTTCTTCTATATGTATGTGTATGTATTGTGAATGCTATAGAGAAAGATAGTTTCATAATCAAACCTAATCAAAAGTCTAATTAGAGACATATGTGAACTAGTTTCTAGGATTCTAGGTTTTTCACATGATTGAGAGTTGTATTGTGATTAGTTTGATATCTAGGATTATTTGTGGATTGATTGATGTATTTTATGATTAATAATCCTCACATGTGCTTAGATCCTCTTATTGAACAAATCTATGATTAGCACTTGTGTTTGTGTATTTAGAGACTAATAGGATTTAATTGACTATTCATTATATCTTTGCTCTAAATCTTTGGCTAGAATATTCATTGAATAGATTTTGTGATTCTAGCATTTATGTGTATGTTTATAACATCTTGAATATGTGCTTTATGATTATGATTTATTCAAGTGTTATGTGTGTGAATGAAACTATGAGCTTTTATGTTAGATGCTTTTCACTTACTCTAGGTTTAATTCATGTTTTTTTGCATCTATATTACTTTACTTGTGTTTTCACTTGTTTAGGTCTAGTTGTTCCATGGAATGTATTGATCACATGTTCTATGTTGAATTGATTGTTTGCATCATTTGCATTCACATGATCACACTAGGAAGTCCTTGTAAAAGGCATGAAGTCTTGACTAGGACAAAGAGTTCGGATAGTCAAGCAAGGGAGTCTTGGTTAGGACGTGAGGTTCGGATAACCAAGCAAGAAGTCATGGCTAGAGTCGAGAGGACTCGAATAGTCAAGCATGGGAGGCTCCCTAGAGGCATGAGTGCCTTGGATAGGGAGTTGACTTGTATGTTGGTAGGCCTAGGTGTATGGATAGACATAAACTCCAAAAGAGCGGGGTACATGGGATGTGTATGGACTCTTGAGGAATTTATAATCTTCCATCGATGTTGGTTTTGTATGTTGTCCAATATATGGTGGCTCCGCATCATTAAGGGATTTCGTACTTTCCAATAAGGTTGGGTAGACATAGACTCCACTAGGTAGGTGAGCTAAAGATTGGTCACTTTGTGGAATTTCTAATCTGTCATCCAATATATATAGTACCCAATGGTTGTAATTCAACCCGTGGATGTTTCCTCCTCGGAGGTTTTACCATGTTAAAAAATCTCATGTGTCAATTCTTTCTATCCCTCTTTTATATATGTTTATGTGTATGTCTTAATCTTGTGGTACAATATTCACTTGTGATATATTTGGAAGCAAGATTATGTAAAGTGTGATTTGTAATCAATATTCATTTTGATCATATTTGTATATACTATTCATTTGTGTAAATACTATTATCTTATTCTTTGATTCTTTTGTATAGTTGTATTTAGATTAATACTTGTATATATTGGACATTATTATGAATACATGTATTCTTTGTTTTAGTTTTAATATATTTCCTTCATTAGCAAGTTGTATAGTTCTACTTAGTATACTTACATTGTAATATTCAAAGTACAACTTGTGGAATTTGATCTTTATTGAATATCTTGTATATGAGATACATTGTTTGTTGGTATATGTTTTGTAGACTAAGGGTGGTGAATTGAGCATACTTGTGCTAATTGTTTTCTCATAACAATCATGTTTAAGGTTAATTTGTATGATCACCAAGGATTTGACATAAGTCACGAAAGAGTTTTTAAAACTAGTGTGTCAACCTATTCACTCCCCCTCTAGGTTGTTTAGTATAATCTTGTAGGTATTTTCACACATAATCATCAAAAAGCGATATAACAATAAAGTTCAATCATAACTTTCATCCCTAATTCAAAGATGTAAAATGATATGTCATCAAAGTCCTATATCCACTATCACAATCATCTCACACCCTTATTCTAAGCAAGAATGAAATAAAGATAAAAGAATTCAAAAATGATACGACTAAATAAAAACAAAATTTAAACTATAAAAGAAATGTACCTAAGTGGGTTGCCTCCTATCAAGCGCTTGATTTAACGTCTAGGCAAGACGTGGCATGGCGCTCTGGCTCTTCAAACTCCAAATTGTTGCTTTTCTTATAAGGATAAGGCTCTTGCTCTTTTTATGAGCACTCTTGGCTTGCTTGTCCCTCAAAGACTCGCAAGTTGTCTTTGTTTCCTCCCAAGAGATAAAGAAACCTTGCTTTATCGCACAAGCAACAAAAATCTTGCTTCCTCAAGAAGCAATAGAAAATCTACACACTCATAAAGCATATTAGAAAGTTTCGGCAAATAAAAGTCTACTTAATACATGCAATTGCCAACAAGAGCTTGCAACACCATTTATTCAAAAGAAACAAACTAAACCAATCCCACAATATATTTTACCCCCAAACCTAATGCTTTCTCTCCTCTTAATTACCATATACAATATCACACATAGAGAGAAATACTAGATTAAAGAAGGAAAATAGATTATGCAATTTTTAAACAACATATAGCATAAAAATAAAATGCACAAAAGAATTTTTCTACATTATGCACTTGTGCTAGGGCTGGTATCAATTAAAGGAGGTTTTACCAAGTTTGGAAATTAATTATTTTTCGCAACCCAAACAAGTTGAGTTGATTTCCCCTTTTCCTTTCCTTTGGGTCTAACTTGGCTAACCAAGTCTTTTCTTACCCAAAATTTTTTAACTCTAGGTGGATTTTTCCTATTCCTAGACTCTCTCATTTTTTTTACGCTTATGGAATTTAAAACAATGAGCATTTAAGTGCCCTTTTTGCAAGCAAAAATAGCAAGTAGAAGGATGGTTAAGAAAACTCTCTCTTGGTAGGTGACTATGTGGTCTATGATGTTGTCTCATTTGTAGTGCTTTGACCTCCTTCTCCACCTTGTCTAGATTGACTATGTAGTCACATTCCTTGACATTGACTACTTCGAGGGCTTCATCCTTCCTACCAAGTGCTTCATTCGTTTCTTCTAAAGCATTTGCTTTTCGCTCCACTTCCATAAACAACTTTGTCTTCCTTGCATATTCTTCTTCAAATTCTTCCAATAGCCTTGCAAGGTCTTCGAATTACTTTGATGCGGAATTCCTCTAAACTTCAAGTCTCCTAACTTGTATTTCCAACTCTTTGTTCTTGTTAGAGACTTCTCCTACCTTCCTCCAAAATGTAATATTCTCCTCATTGAGCATTTTTACTTCAAGAGTGAGCTTCTTGTTTTGCATTTCAAGCTCTTCCACTTTCACCTTTCCTAAGGCCTCCTTGTCTTCAAACTCTTTCATCATGAGTTGTAATTTTCTTTCAAACTCTTCCTTCATTTCTTCTTTCTGTTGGGAAGTTTCTACTAATTTCTCTTGAAGTAAAGATAACTTTTCCTCCAATTTCATGCTTCGCTCTTGGTTCTTCGGTGGTTCTTCCTCAGTTTTCGCACCCTTCTCAAATACTTGTACAAAAGTGTGTGCACGGTTTCTTGTCTTCCCTTGCTTGGGATTGTTTAACTCTATTGATTGGTCTTGCTAGCTAAGTAACACATGGTTGGTCTGTAGGGAAAAAAAAAACGATTGCACGCAGCGGAAGCTAGACTAAAATGGGTTTAGTATATTTCAAATTTTTTTCCTTTTTAAAGATGAACCTTAACCCTTTAATTAATTAACATATAATAAAGATATCGTACCTTTGTCGCGTGATCCGATTGACGTTGCGTCGATGGTAATCCACAAGATCTTCCAATCCAATCACGAACGTGAATCACCTAGGAGCGTGGTCTCCCTTCTCTTTGAATTGTGTACCAGATGATGGATAACAAAAACTTTTTCTTTTTCGTTAGTCACAATTAGTTCCAAGAGACTACAAAGAATGTTCCGGTCACTTTTGAATTCACAATCGTTAGATCGAAAATCGCGTGAACCTTATTCAAAATTGTGCACAAAACCTTTTGATGTAAAAGTTACAAATGCACTATCGAAATAAGAACAATCTTTTCTCTCTATTCCTCTTGGCCGAAAATATCACACTATTGTTTAGAGTTGGATTTTTATTTTCAAGCATAAGAAAATAACTCTCTATCAAACAATTAGGGTTGGCCAAATTCTATATAAAGAATATATATATATATATATATATATATATATCGCCCGAATTCTACATGCCATCCAAAAATATATATATTGCCCGAAATAATATATGTATTGTTATATGCGAATCCGAAATAATATATATTGCTATATATGAAGCCATATATATAATATATATATATATATCTATATATGCGCCGATGCCAATCCATATCTCTTATATATATATATATATATATATATATATGAATTTAACTTGCCATATGTAATATATATCTCTATCAATCTTTAGAATTCAACCCTAATCCAACTCTTTAGTGTATTTGTGACTATATGAAAGACTTCCTTATTTTTTTTTTTTAGTTTAAACCATCCGGTTTCTGGGTGGGGCGGATCCACCATACGGTGCAATCAGCCCAGACCACACCCCGACTAATCCGGACTCGCACCGGGTCGGCCCACTAAGGGGTAAAGTGCTCCCAATATGTGTAGCTCCGTTCACAAGGGGAGTTGAACCCACGACCTTGCTTAAAGGATGAGAGCGCCGAACCACTCACACCAACACATGATTGGTAAAGACTTCCTTATTTGACTAGATAAATAAATCCCTTATTTATCTACTTACCAAATAAAATCTTTTATATTTATTATACTACCAAAATAGTATACTACTAAGAAACATATTTCCTAGTCAGAAAAAGATTTTGATTCTTAATTAAATAATTAACTAATAAATTAATTAATTTCCATTTAATCAAATAATAAAATAAAATAATATTTTAGACTAATAAATTAGCCTTGCCGCCCCACATACATATACATGGGCCATATATTATTTTCTTATTTTATTTAATCCATTGGACCTTAATTAAAAGGCTCACATGTGAACTAGGTCCATTCTTACAAAAAGAAACAAGCCCACATGCCTTAATACAATTCTAGATGGACCCATAATTAATCCGGTAGAATATATCAAGTGATCCATGCAAGTCCGTGTGGATTGGGGATCTTGGCGGGTTATCTAAATTTAAACTCCAATAGACATAACCCAATCACAATCAAAAAATGATTCACTTAGGTTCGATCTATTAATTTTAGTTCATTCCACTAAAGAACTAAAATTGCACTCTTAAATAAAGATAGAACAAGTAAATGATTCTCATTCATACCCTAGACAATCTTATTGGAGATAGCGAATCATCGTGAATAATATTAGTAATCGCCAAGACCTCATAGACCGCCTATAGCTCTCCAAGTTACCATATTTACTCATATGACCACATTTTGAGCTTTGGATATTTTGACTTGTCCAGAAGCCATGCTATCAATAGTCACTATCGAAAACTCAATGTTGAGATTTTATATCCAATTACCTCAAAACATCCATATGATGATATTATACTCTCATTGTAAAAATGGAGCCACGATGTCCATATCTATAAATGAAGTCCTCTATCGATTAACAAATAAATATCACCAAACTATCGAGGATAGACTATGCTATATAATGGTACTCATTGATAACTCAAATAATACCACTGCAACCATAAGTCCATCATTTATCTCAGGATTAAGATAGACTCTCCGATTGTCCTTATAATGAAAAGACTTTTATCTATTGACGGTTCTAGATAAAGTATTTCACTGTGATCCAATACACCTAGTACACTAGATTCTTTTACTCAAAGCCACTTTGATGATTTAGACCCATCATAACACATTTGATCCCACTCAAATGCTAGCAAAAGAATCTACAACTTTAACAAGATAAAGGTGTCCAACCTTTAACTTAAGTTGTGAACATTATTCAAGACTAATTAAAGAATTGTGTCTACCTCATATATATCCAGATGTACGAACAATTCTTCTTTTCTCATAGTCTTTTGACCTTATGATTATTTACCTTGACAATTATAATTATAAATGCTATAAGATTTTGTTAAATAAACAAAAATCACTTTATTAATATGATAAGATTGTCAATTACAATATTACACTCTTGCTATTGAGCATAATTCTAACATGGTCATCTTCTTCTCATGTGCTTGTTGTGCGGATTGGAATAACTCCATGGTTTTTTGTTGAGAAGCTTGGATGTTCTAAATTTCCCGAAAATGATTCTACATGAAATTTTTCCTCATCATCATCAATGGAGTTTGATTGGTATAATGAGATGGAGCCTTGTTTAGTCCTCCAATCCGTATTGTAGATATTTTCATAAGTCTCGTAGCTCGACCTTTGATTTTCCGTGAAGAAATCCGTAGAATCCTAAAACAAAAAGAAACAAAATTACCAAAGTAATAAAAAGAAACAAAGAAACTAAAAACAACTAAGAAACTAAAAATTATTCAAACTAAACTAACTACTACTAAGAAAAGTTAATTGATTCAACAATCGGTACCAATTCCCCGGTAGCAGCGCCAATTTTGATGAGATTGTTTTGTACTCAACAAAATACATTTTTATGTGTTCATTTGGAAAACCAAATTTCACCACTACAAAATCCACTTAGGATGTAAAATTAGTAAAACGGTAAGCAATGATTCGTTCCACAGGGAATTAGAGTAATTAGTTGAATTAATTAACAAGTCTTAAATGCAATTAAGCAAATCATAGTAGGTGGTTAAAGTATGGTTTGAGAAACCATCAAACGTGCATATAAAGTAAATGTAGCGAAAAGGGTGATAGGGAAAATAGAATACTCAACAATCTAAGATAAGAATATGGAATGTATCAATTAAGAGAATTGCTAGGTAAATGATGGAGTTGCAAGTGGATTATAGGCAATGCTTCTCAAGCTACCTTAATGAACCAATCTCACATTTGTTAACCATTTGTATTCTTAGATGTGTTTAGACCATCACTATGAACCCTAAACAACTTCCCACCGAAATGCCTAACTGATTAAGGAGAGGGACTCAAGGTGGGATAAGTTTGTTACAAATAATGGTTTAGATTATTGCGATTGATATACCCTCCAACAATCTATCATATTCACTATGTTCTTAATCCATAAAGGGTGTCAATCTAATATAAATTCTATAACAAATTATCCTAAACAAGAGTAAAATCAACTAGTGGGTATACAATGTCAATTATATAATGAATAGAATATAGTTATCAAATGAATAGAATACAAATAGAGATTGAAAATACATATAGCTTAAGCAAAACCCAAATCCAAATGTTCCTCACATCAATTCCCTAGAAGGGGGATTTAGTTACACATAATTACAATCAAAGGGAAGGCAAGTAAAAGAAGAAATCACCCTTGGGCCTCCTTTTGTAGTGCTTGATCCTTTCTTGCCTTTGACGCTCCTTATGTAAAGAGTGGTATATGAGGATGTGTGTAGATGGGTGGATGTCTAATGGGTAGTGACAAAGGAAATGGTGTAGAAGATAGGTAGAGATGAATGATTGAGGGAAAGTAATCTAGATTAGGTGTTGACTTTGGGATGGGTGAGATGAGTTCAAGTATAGAAATGGAGGAATTTGAGAGAGGAATTATGGTGATCCTAGATTGAAGAAGAGGATCCTTTTAAATGGGAAACTATGATGAATTTATAGTGTTTTCAAATCAGGTCACGAGTGGTTAATTACCAAAACACTCCTCTGGCATGGTAAATTACCATTTACTCCCTCAAAGGGGTCCATTTCGTAAATGTCCAGCCAATTAGAATTGGCCGCTGTTTGAGTTTCGCGGTGGTTTCCGGTGGCATTTGGGGGCGACAATGTCAATTAGTAAAGTCCACTCTCTATCGATGTGGTGACGGAGAAATTGAAATCCGACAATCACATGGCACTTTTCGCGATGGTGTCGCGGTCTGAAACGATGTCGAAAGGAGAGGCGACGTCAACACGATAGACCAGATTTCGTGGCTTGGATCTCGGTGGTTTGGTGAGCCGAGAAGGACTTTATCACCGTCACACGAGCTCTGTCGATCTTCTGGGCTGGAAATTGACTGGGCCGAAAATCGACTGGGCTAAGCAACAAGATCACCGTTTCCGGTGACTGGACGAGCTAGGGTTTGCTGTCGTCCATGGCTGCCAGTTCATGAGGAAGAAGATGAAGATGGTAGGTCGGGTTGCACTCGGGTTTGGGGCGGGTTGCACGCGGTATAAGTCTTTTGACTTATCTGGGGTGCATTTAGAAATAGGCTGGAGTGCATTTAGAAGCCCATACTAGCCATATCCAAAACGTACAGCATCATTGATGATGTGGCGTTGTCTGGTTGCTCTACGTAGCAAATTACGAAACATCCCTGTATTCTTCCAAATTCGCAATAACTTCAATCTTCCCTCAATAATTACATTTTCACCCATAATAGACCAATATTACTCCAATGCCCCGAACTTTATAAATACCTAAAAAAACTTAATTCACACAATTAAATCACGAGATATTGCCCAAGAATCAAGCGAAAAGAGAAGGAGATGAGGGCCAAAATCATACCAATTTTGGTTCGATCAAAGCTGCACCCATAACCCGTACCAAACATTAGTAGAAAGTGAGGGCAAGTTGAAAGTTCAATAATAAACGCTCAGTGTGTTCTAAATATATCTAGAGGGGGGGGGGGGGGGGGGGGGGGGGGGGCGGGGGGGCGTTGAATAGATTTTAATCGTTATTACCCAATTTTCGCATGCATGTCAAGATTACGAAAATACCCCTAACTGGTCACAAAAATATAGCAAGTGTAATAAGATGTGGAAATTAAACAACACTTGATATATACATGGAAACCCAACCACTGGGAAAAACCACGGGCTGTTTAGTGCGCCACACTCGAACCTTGAAATCCACTAATTGAAATGGAGTTTACAACCTATGTAGACCTCGTCTAACACTCCGGTCAATAACCCCCCACTTCTACCATGCGGGCCTTTAAAAGTGGCTCTAGTCCAATTTGCTTATGACCTAAGCACTCTTAGCCACAAGTCTTAATTCTCAATGAAGAGATTATGCAATCTATGTGAATATGTATGAATATTCAAATAACAAACAAGGCTAGGGAACCTTAGATGCTTATCTATGATGATGATATAATCAATTAAATCAACCCTAGATATCAAGAGCTAGATGACATGTCAAATAGCTTAGCTAATCAAGATTAAGCAAAACCTAGATAGCTATCACAATACAACACTCAATCAATTCATCACTATCAATTCTCTTTTCTTGTATTTAGCATATGATCTAAAACATACAAGTAATTTAAAAGAGATGGCTTGATAGTAAAAATACTAAAATAAGATGAAATTAATCAAAATCTTACCAAGCAAGTTGTGATGATGCAAACCCATACATGGATGCTTTCTATATAGACATAGAAGATGCAATATGAAATTTGATGCGCAAAGGATTTGATTTGAGTGGTTAAAGGTGAGTTCTTTTGTATTTTTCTTTGCTTGAAAAATATTCTAAGTATGAAATCTGAAAATCAACTCACTTGATTGACCTAAAGTCAAAGTGGCATATATATAGGGGCCATAAGTGAAGTGTGGTCGTTTTGGAAAACGCACCAAAAATTGCACTGTGCGCTGGTGAGATTGCGCTGGACGTCAAGCGCACGACCAGCGCATAGGCAAAAAATGCATAGGCGCTTGACGACCAGCGCACATGAAGGGCGCACGACCAACGACAAACCACTGGGTGATTTGCGCTGGTGTGACCAGCGCACGACCAGCGACAGACCACTGGGCGATCTGCGCTAGTGGGCTGCGCTGGTCTGGCGCATGACGACTAGCGCACAGCCCACTCCTTTAAACCCCACAAACAACATGCAAGGGTAAAAAGGTAAAACTAGATGCATCCTAAAAGCCTAACATGGTATGACATTAAAATCACAAGATGCAATCAATACTTATGCAAGAAGAGATGTTATATGATCATGAATGCACACATATATAAACACATGTTATACACAAGGTATGAATAAGCATGGAATGTGTGTGTGTGTGTAACTAATCTCTTCAAAGCAAATCAAGCACTTAGAGATATACCTTTGGAGTGCTTGTCACCTTGAGGACATGAGAGGTCTTGAGCTTGATAAAGAATCACTTAAGCTACATTTACATACAATCCCCAACACGTGGTTTGTCCACGAAATAAGTCAATCAACACTTGGGAATCCTTACACAAGCAAGTGCGGGCTACAAGCCGTAGTTGAAGATCAGAGAAATGTGTGAGGAGCTCAACATGGGCTACAAGCCGCACCCAGAAGCCGCACTAGCCTATGTAATGCTAACTCTCAAGTCTAATCCCTTACTCACGCGCTTTTACGCTTTTACTTCAAGATTAATATATTTTGCTTAGCTTAAGGATGCGAAATTGGTTGTTTTTGCCTAGTGAGTAGGAGTGGTTGTGTGTTGTAATTAAACATGCTAGGTTTTTTTTTTTTAAATTTTAATTTAATTTTATTTTTTTAAATAAAATTAAAAAATTCACTATACTCCTTACATAAATTAAACACGTTAGGTTTTTTTTTTTTTTTTTTTTTTTTGTTGGAATTAAACACGCTAAACTTCTTTTTTGATTAAACACGCAAAAAAAAACTCATAACTTTTTTTTTTTCGAAATTCACAGAAAAAATTAATTTTAAAAATAAAAGTAAAATAAGGTTGTGGGTAATTTTATCAGTATAGGAAAAAGGTTAATAAAAACAATCAAAGCATTGAATCGTGATAAAAATAGAAAGCCTCTTGTTTATAAGGCTAAAAAGTGGTATTCTCATTCAAATAATTGCAGTGTTAAGAACCTGTTTTTAATGTCTTTATGTGCAGATCAAACAGATAGGAGGTTAACATGCTCTGTCTGACAAAAAATAGAAACATAAGACCATTCATTTTTGGTTCTTCTTTGCATAGTTTAAACAAACATATATTTATCTCAAATTCTTTTTCCTTTTTGGGTACGTATCCTTCACTTCAATGTTATATTAAGCCTACAAAGGGTACATAGATAATGCTTTAACAAGGACAAATTACATCATTTTCTACAACTAAATTTGAACTTCAAAACCCTAAAAATTTATCAACCCTGGTATTGGTTCCCCTTGATAAAAACTTCATGCAAATGGGTGGTTGAACACCTGCAAGAGCAAGTATGGAACTTGGCAGAGTCCATATTCCATCCCCACAAATCAAACCAGAAGCCACTGCTGGACCAAAAGCTTCTGCTTTTGCCTTGTTTATCTTTTCCCACACAAACAAAATTAAACTTCCAACACACATATCAATCGCAAAGTACGGTCCAATGTAAAACGGTATTGCCATTGCCATTGGGAGTGGAATGAACCGTCCCATCTTACCCGAGTAGTCCTTTATCAGGTTTATCAGTATGGCTGCACCAAAAAACACATAACAAAGCAAGAGGCAGTCCTTTGGTAGAGATGAGAAACCTTCCACCCCTAATTTGGCCATGCTGCGGTACACAATGGCAAAGGGGGCAGGATATTCGCTTCCGTGAACACCAAGGTCATCAAAAGCCTTGTAGAATAGCCAAAAGACACAGGGGGAAATTACACATCCCATTGCAGTGCCTATCACTTGGCTCACGAACATGGAGCGAGGAGACGCTAGGGTCAGGTAACCAGTCTTGAAATCCTGTGTCAAGTCAGAGGCAGTTGAGACAATGTTCATCATGACTCCACAAGCTGCTAGGCCTGCAAGAACTCCACCGTGTGAAGAACCTGCCCACGCCCCAATTGTGAAGATAGCAAGCTTTCCGTAGGTGGATGCAAGGGACCAGTCAGTGAGTCCACATCCATATGCATTACAGAAAGCCAAGGTTGGTGCGAAGATGTAGATGACCAACACATAATACCATTTAAGTTCATGAAATATGTGTGGGAGAGTGACAATGGAAGCAACAGCAATTGTGACATAGCCTGCAATAGCAAACCATGCTGGAATTTGATCTTTAAGGAAGATTCTGGTCCGGCGCTGGTCATCATATGACAGCGTAGGGTACTCAGGTGCGGAATTGTCTATGGGGAGACCACTGCTCACATTTCTGGCTCGAACTTGATGAAACAAGCCTGATAAAGTTCGACTTAGCACCTTGAAGAAGTTGTAAAGACCATCACCTAGTATCAAGGCAATAGCGATAAATACCTGAATTCATGGGTGCACAAGACAAGAATCAACGAAGAGCAAAAGCCTTGATGAGGAATATATATAGAAACGGCATATCACAGTAAGGTATGGAATTTTTCCAGCTTAATGGAAACCTTACCTTGTAACCTTGAAGACCATGGAGGCTGCTTTGGCCGAGATCATTAGAGTACCAATGGCCTTTTCGAGTTTCAATGAGAGGCCACATTATACCCCAAGAAAGAATTCCTCCAAGAAGCACTGATACGTTTATAATGTATGGGCAAATCATCCCAACTCCAACATATGTTGCTGAGAAGTCAAAGTAAAACCTGTACATTTAGCATGGGGAGCGTAATTAGGCCAAGATATTTATGAATGCAAGAGCACGAGTAAACGTTTGGTATTCTTTAAGTAACAGGTATATGTACGTACTTGTTATCGTGCGCTTTGAGCCCAAATGTAGGGAAGCTAGAAAATCCACAATCATCTCCTCCAGTAAAGAACCATTGGAAAAATCCCCACAAGAAGCTGAAGGAGAAGAACTTGCCGAGCGTTCTCACTTGTTTCCTATCAGAGATATAAAAAACAATTAGAATGTCTACATCCAGATGAATTGCAATGCGAGTGAGATAGTGACTTACTTTGCAAGTTTTGCTCCTTGGGTTGTGTGGAAGCTGTTTATCAGGAATGCGGTTGCAGTACCACTTGGATATGACAATTTAAAGTCTATGATCATGATCTGAAACCAGGCATGTCAGTTATTAGAACCATTCAAGTACCAAAAGATTTATTCATTTAATACTTATAAATGCTGAAGAAGAATGTACCTTTCTGAGAGGTACTACGGAGAAGAGGCCAAGAAAGCTAACAATGAAGAGAAATCCAATAATCCATGTTAATGAGGGATCCTTGAAACCAAGTTTTGTGTCTCCAGATTGTATGGCTATTCTTTCACTCATTCCAAACAGGTAACTCCCAAAACCTCCTGTTTGTTCAAAGTAGTACAAAAACCACATGAATAAATTTAGTGTGCAAGCAGATAATGAGAGGGATCTTCTCTAGTTAGGTTTGGTCCTGATCAGGTCCTAAGGATTATCACACATGATCCTTAGGACCTGACAAAAAACTTCAGGACCAGACTTAAATTTGTTAGAAAGCTTTTTCAGAATTCTTTAGTAGCCTTTTTTAGATTCCATCATAGAATTCTATTAGAAACCTCTCATCTTATGCAAGATATATATATATATATATATATATATATAGACTTTTAACTAATATTTTAATCACTACAATTATCTACTCCCACAACACCACCCCACACATGAATAATCAATCATAAATTTCTTTTGTGCTTTACTGGAACATGGAAGGTGCGGTGATATTAAGGGACCATGTGCCACCTCACATGGACCACTCATGACTTCTTCACATGCCACTTATTTTTCAGTGCATCTATTTATTTATTCTTTTAATTTTTTTTGATAATTTGGATTTTCTTTCTTTTCTACATTTGGTGGAATTGGAAATGAGCTGGTAGGTTTATATATTATTTTTATTTATTTTTTCAGCTTTGGGTGTATGAGATGAGTATCTAGTTATCAATAACAATGGCTTCTGGACATAAATTCAATATACATACTTGAGAGGCATCCCCACTAAGTAAAGTGCTTCTTGGATAAGCACTTGGCCATTACTTTGGAAGTCAAACTCAATTATTTTGGAGGTGGGGTGGCTTCGCCTCAACAAATGCTTTTTTTTCAACTCAAACTGCCGTCTTGGACTAAACTTTTCCAAGCTTTGCCTTTCAAACTCAGACATTGACTTCAAAGAACAGAAGTGTTTTGAAAATTCTAACTTTCTAGATGAGCAATAGTTTCTTCTAGTATTCTCAAACTAAGTAAAATTATGATCCTGAATTGAATTGTTAAAGTTGCAGATGCCCTAACACCTATCAAACATCCACCCGTGAGGGCTGCCCTCACACCTATCAATTAATGGGAATAATGATAAATCTAAGCAAAGAGATACATACCGCTAAAGGCGATCCCAGAGGAAGCAACAACACAGGTCTGGATGACAGTGTTTTCTTGCCTGGTAAAGGGTTGCCTGAGAAGACCAGATTTGGAAAGAAATTGAGTCCAAGTCTTGACAAAGAAGAAACCCAGCAGCCCAGCAGACACATTGAGTGAAGGTATGATCCCAGTTGTCAGATTCAGTTTCATGACTATGAAACTGAACAATATGCTCAACACAAAGCTCACCACAAATGCTCTCATTGTCAACTGCTTCCTCCATGACGGAATCTCCTTCCCTTCAAAAGCCTTTTCTATAGAAACCACTTCTCCTTCTCCTTCTCCTTCTCCTTCTCCTTCTGCTTTCAGCTTATGGTCATCTTCTTGCCTGCTTGTGTGTTGTTCAGCCATGCTTGGTTTTTACTTTTTAAGAGAAGAAATGGAATCTAATTCAACAGGATCTATTTATTTATATTGTGGGAAATGAAAATATATATATATTTATACAGAAATTATCCTATCAGTGCATCATGATAGAATTATATAAGGATATTGAATGTGAGCCACTCGTTTTATATACTTTGACTTGGTATGTATGCACTTATCAAATCACTGTTATAAATGAATGGTTCACATTCAATATCCTGATAAAGTTATATCAGTGCATCCTGATAGGATCGGGACCGTATATTTTATATATATATAAATATATATATATATATATGCGTTGGAGATGAAATGCTGATAATATATATATATATATATATATATTGACCTGTCAGATGTCACTTGTGGCTGTCGTGCACTCGTGAAACTTGATAGCGTACAAACTATATTATCAGAGGGCTTTGAGGCTTGGGAGTTGGGAGTGAGAACTGAGAAGCCTTTGTCTTATTTATTTATTTATTTGAGTCATACATTTATTAATGGGAAATTATCATTCTTCCCCTATAGTTTGCCGTATTCTCCAGTCTCTCCTCTCTAGTTTCAAAATTCTTCAATTTCCCCCCTCCTATGCTTATTTTTATATGGTGAGATTGGTTGTATTTGTGTATGGAAGGGGGAAAATTGAAGAATTTTAAAACTAGAGGGGAGAGGCTGGAGAATATGGCGAACTACGGGGGACAGAATAATAATTTCCCTTTATTAATTAATATGATTTATTTGTGATAATAATTAATAATTAATATTGATGACTTACTTGTGATGTCAACTAAAAACAAAAACAAAAAAATAAAAAAATAGGGAAATTATCATTCTCCCCCCTATAGTTTGCCATATTCTCCAGTCGCCCCCCTCTAATTTTAAAATTCTCCAATTTCCCCTCTCTCATGCACAAATACATCCATTCTATCCCCTCTAATTTTAAAATTCTCCAATTTCCCCCCTCATGCACAAATACAACCAATCTCACTATATAAAATAGGTATGGGAGGGAAAATTGGAGAATTTTGAAACTAAAGGGTGGAGACTGGAGAATACGGCAAACTACAGGGGAAGAATAATAATTTCCCAAAAAAATTATTGCCGGTTGGGATGGGGGAGTGAAAGTGAAGTGCCTTTTTGTCTCTTTTATTGACTTAAAGTGTACTGACAGCTGCTTTCACAGTGATTGGAAAGTGCCCATCAATTTCCTTTTCTTTTTTTTTTTTTTCCTCTCATTTATAATTGTCTTTCCATTTTTTCAAATTCACATATGATAATCGTCTTTCATTTGTTCACATTTGCTAATTTTCTATCTCTTTGTCCGCATTTTAAAAGGACACATGGTTGCCACGTAATGAATAAACCCATTCAAAAAAATATTTTATAGTATTCTATTTTTTATTAAAAAAAATATTACAATAATTCATAATTCTAGAGTTAGAGAGAGACTCGATCCATATCTCTTTAGGGTAGGTGTGAGGTCAACCCCATCTTGCCTGTAATATTCTAGTTGAGTTATCTAATTTTTGTTATTCATTTTTTCTATTTGGAAGTGTCAATGAACAATTAAGGGTTAATTGCATTAACATACATTGAATTTGTAAATTCTACCTTGATTTCAAACAAATATCCGAAATTAACAACCAAAACAAATAAATCTTTACTTACCTGGAAAAATTATATATAATTACAAATCTACCAAACGAAAAATTTTAAACTAACCTCATAAATTTTCATAAGGATTAATATTAAAAACCTCCCCCTACTTTTTGACTATTATTGGATGTATAATTACAAACACTTTTATTTTAGAAACCTCCCCTATAGACTAACACCGTTAGCATTCCGTTTGTGATGATTGAGTTTGACCGTTAAAAAGTATAAAATATCTATATTTAAGCTTCAATTGTATGAATTGACTATTATACCCTCAAACGTTTACCAAATAAGAATTAATAAAATGATACAAAATGCAAGAATGTTAACTTGCAATGGAGAAGTTATTTTGTGGATAATTTTATCTCTAAAAATAACAAAATTACAAATGAACCAAAAACATTGCAAATAAACCATAATATGTATTTATTTGTCTTTTTTTTTTTTTTTTTTTAAAATCCAAGCAAACACTCATTTTCAATGCTTTTGGTTCATTTGTAATTTTGTTATTTTTAGGGATAAAATTGTCCACAAAATAACTTCTCATTTGCAAGTTAACGTTCTCACTTTTTGTATCATTTTATTAATTTATTTGGAAAAAGTATGAGGGCATAATGGTCAATTCATATAATTGAAGCTTAAATAGTGACATTTTCGATTTTTTAATAGTCAAACTCAGTCAACACAAACGGAATGTTAATGATGTTAGTTCATAGGGGAGGTTTTTAAAATAAAAGTATTTGTAACTATACATCCAATAATAGTTTAAAGGTGAGGGGAAGTTTTTAATATTAACCCTTTCCATAAAAGCAAATTGCACAAAACTCATTGAGGGTTGCACTTTTACTCGAAAATAACTTTATTGAAAATTAACACTCACCTCACATATTGTTAATCAAAGTTAATAAAACTTAACTAATAGAATGTCATTTTCATCATTTTAACATATTTTAATTTAAAATTAATATATTTAAAAATAACTTAATATATTTAGTTAAATAATATATGATTTTTTTGTATCAATTTAATAATGTATGATTAAAATATTTACTTCATTAAAAAAATTATTTCATTATTTTGTTATCAATTTCAAATTTAAAATATTATTATATCAGTTCAATTTCATGTTTCACCAAACAAAATAGAATATTAATTTTGTTTAGTCTCACATTCCTCCAAATACCGCATAGTATAAATTTAGTATAATCAAATCCCATATAATCTCAATTACATCTCAATCATATCAAATCTTATAAAATAGTCCAATCAAATGTTGCGCACCAAATTGATGTCGTGCCCCTTAGAAGCTCAAAAAGGAAACCAACTAAAGAGATCGCCGGTAGGAAGGTTACTAAGACAGCGGTTGGGACTTCTGCATTGAACGATCATCATCCTGATTTCCCAAGGGATGGTAATGGAGAAAACAGTAAGAGATCCTCAACAAACTTACCAACAACTCCTGGTATGCAGGTCCTCCAAAAGCTTCTTGCCAAGTTTCTGTTAGAATCAATATCTTCTCTTTGACATGGAAGTTGGGCTACAATAGAGCACATAAGAACTATGAACAACTTTTACCAAAAAATAAAACAATAAGCACAACAAACACAGACAACATACAATACTTGAGAAAACTCGAGATACAATCACAAAATGAAATTTTTTTCCCTAAAAACTTTTTAAAGCTAAAGGGTTCAGTGAAACCGGTTGTAATCTATTATAGGTTTCTTTTTCTTTTTAATTTACAAATTGTTTATTTGCTCCCTATTTAATCTCAACCATCGGATATTAATTATTGTTCATCCGATGTCTCAAATTTTTCCAAAAAAATCACTGCATCATGCAGCAATTTTTTTTCACTGCATAGTAGCAATTTCCTTTTTAGAAAAGTCTCACTTGTAAAAAAGTTAAACATTATAAAGGATAAATGGCTATTATTTGATCAAATTGTAAATATCATTCTCTGAACGAAATAATTATATATAATTTTATTTTATCTTGAAAATTATTTAAGTATTTTTTATTTTAATTAATTTGTTTTTTTTAACAGCAAACCCTTTATTAAAGGACAAAAGGAAGGTCAAGCCACACAAACAGGATAACAAAGCAACAGGGGAGCAAAAAAAAAAGGACCCCAGCTACACACAGCTGCCAAACAAAAAGCAAAAAAAAACTGCAAAGAAAACTTAAGAAAAACTCCACACAAAGGTATCACCCAACATTCTAGAGCCCTTTTTAGCCAAGGAATACTTATTTTAATTAATTTAATTAAATGTTTTAATTAAATGTGATGTTTGACTTGTATAAAATAATTAATTTCTCTTCATATAAATCAATGACATACCAGGTTTGTCAAATAGTTGAAATAGTAACTTACAAATGGTATATAAACAAAATTGCGATAAACCAAAATCCTCACCTTGAATAGCAAATGATTACATATCATTCCAACCGCTCCTGAAACAGCAATATTAATTGTTTTCTTCCTCGGTTTAGTCTCCTCTTCCTGTGTAGGCAATTTGACAAAGATTGTTTAGTTGTTCTATACATAAATTAATCGAAAAAATCAAACAACAAAGATAAGATAAAATGGTCATGGACCAAATATTTAATTTTTTCCTAAACTTAAAACAACCAATACAAATGTCTACAGTTTAGTTTTACTTAATAAATATGTCTTGTCTTTTAGATATACTAATTTCTATATCAAAATTATAAGATTCAATAACCAACAGTAAACAATTTCATTTTTCTCAATCCAACAACTGGTTAAAAAAAAAAATGCAACATCAATGAAGCAATGAAGTGCAAATCATTAAACAACTTCCATGCACTCGTATCAGAAACTCAAATCCCCTGACTATGTCAAAAGCTTCATGGATCATGGCACGCATCCTCAACAATTCCAACCTTGGAACATAGAACCGTATATGTAATACATCATACATATGTATATATATATATATAACAGTGTAAAAAGGGACTACTTACAGACTTCAGATCATAGGTTAGGCAGAAAACATCATGGAATCGATTTTGAACTTTGGAACTGTTGCTTCAACTGCAATTGGGCCTTCAACTTGACCGAAACACAAAACCAACCAAAACCCACTTCACCTACCTGAATAAGGGAACAAACAATTGCTGGAAATTAGAATGGGAAGAGAAGCTGAGTCAACAGAGACAGAAAGGGTTTTTTGTGTGAGAATTAGGGATTTCGAGTGCTGGAAAGAAAGGACGAAAATTGGGCTTCAACTTTGTTTGATTCTTACCGGCCACTACTCGACAGTGTTGAAATTGAATTGGCGGAGCATCTTCGATCTTCTCGATGTGGTGGGAGGCTGGGGCATCTAACGTGTTTTTGGAGTGGTGGAGAGAGAGATGAGGGACTGTAACGTTGTTGTTGTTCCAGTATGGGTGTTCAATTCGAATCGGCGGACCGGCTACGATCTTCTCGACGCGCTGGGAGGCTGGGTCGTGTGCAAGGTGGTGGATGGCAGAGAAGCATCTAACTTTGTTCTTCGAGTGGTGGAGAGAGAGACCAGATGAAGCATCGTTTTTGTTTACAGGTTTCCGGTTTCATTTTTTTAAAAATTAATTAATTTTTTATTTACTCCCTGTTTAATCTCAACCATTGACATGAATTATGGTTAATCTGATGGCTCAAATAATACCTCAAAAATCACTGCATCATGAAGTGATTTTTTTTCACTGCATAGTAGCCAAATCCATTATTGTGATCCCAAACTCAAGCTTTGGAATTGGACTTGGATATGACAATATTCAAACAAGGATAAACAATCAAAAGCTAGTTCAATGGCGACTAAGTCAATAATTTGGACATTTCATTTCATGTTTCAAGGTCACCTCCTGAAGATAATTGTTACAATATCACCTAGTCGGATGGAATTTGGATCCTCTGTTAATCTAATTTTTTTCCTGACCTTTCCTATTCTCATGACACATAAGCATTGCAATATATACCACTTTATCAATAATCAATCACATGCTTTAAAAAGATCAGAAAAAATATCAGATCAGTAGATGATCCAAATCCAAACAGGTGATGGCAACTGTACCCGGTTGGGTCGAAATTCCAGGGTAGTAACCGGATATTCCTGATTTGGAATCGGGTATGGAATATATGATTACCCGGGCTGAATGTATACCTACCCGGGTCTTGGTATACCAGAGTATCCATTTTTTTTTATAAAAATAAAAAATAAAAAATAAATTAAATAACTGTGAAATTTTAATTTTTTAAGAAAAAAAACCCTACAATTTTTTTCAAAATTTCTCATAGCCGACCTTCTCTCCCTATACTCCCTCTTTGCCAAATCCCCCCGGTCGACTCTCCATTTATTTTTCAAAGAAACTAGAACTTAGTTTGAGCTGTCTAACTATTCAAATATAAAGAACAAAATGTGAGGATGAGTTATCGACTTTAACATGAAATACAAGTGGACGAAATTATTACTCAAGAAACCAAATACATGACATCACTTCTGGGTATTGTGTGAAAGATTTATTTATTTATTTATTTATTTATTTATTTTAAGCAAAACAAACAAACAAAAGACTAGGTAGGCTTCTCAGCCTCCACCAACGAACTAATACATCGAGGAAATTCTTCAAGCCAAAAAAGATCTTCAATAATACACAGCATTCTTTGTCTGCTCAAAAGCGATGCGGTTGGCCTCTTTGGGGATATGAGTAATTCTTGAGTTCCCCAATCCATCCAACAGGCTAGCAATGCTAGCAAGAATGGCACCACTGTTACTTAGTCTGTTAGCATCCATAAAGCAACCATCAGCAATCCTCTTCACCACTTTCCCAGAATCGGACTCCAAAATGCAAGGGGTTAAGCCACAATCCCTGCTGAAAATGAGACCCCTGTATATAGCCATAGTCTTCGCTATGGCTCGTTTTCTTTTCAAAAGATGGAGATTTGTGAGACTTTGTACCAATAAAAAGCTTCAATTGCAATTTTGGTTCTTCCATGGCTTGTGATGGTAGTAAATAACTAAATACTGAAATAATGTTGTCATGTTCATAACACTTTTCTCAGTTTCCACACCAATAAATGCAAAGATTTAAAAAAAAAAATGAAGTTTTGAAAAGAGTAAAGATTTAATTGTCAAATTGGAATCCAACATGCATTCTTCTGTTCACCGGTGCTCTTTCAAAATTTCATTAAAATTTTAAAAAATTTCAACAAATAAAAAAAAAAAAAACCGAGTAAAATCCAGGTATGGATACCCAGCCAGGTTTTTCCTGGATTGCAAAATCTGGGTTTTACCCAGGTGGATAATCGGACTGTAAAAAGGCGGTTACTCGGCCAGGTCCGGGTTTTTGCCATCCCTACCTGAACTCACTTTTTTTGAAATATCTCCTCTAGGTTTTGGAAGGTGGGGTTGATACAAGAAAAGGATCACTTCCAACTTCCATCATGAGTGTATGATAATAGTCTAATAGACAAAAGAAATCTTGAAATCGAAACTGAAAATCTCTCAGCTAGATGGATTTAAAACAAATATTTACATTATCAACAAAATGCTAAACCAAATAATTTACATAGTTTCAACACAAAATCATACTTAAAACATGACTTGTAAACAAATGGAGGGAAAAAAAAAGACAGATAGAAGCACAAAAGGAACTAGATCAGCCTCTTTCAACTTCCTACTTGAGGGTTAGTATCTATCTGAAATATGTAAAACTCCTACTGGAAATTCACTTAAGTCCATTACATCACCTAGAGAGGAAGAACTCATAATCGGGATGTCTGTTTTCGGATTTGTGATCTCCTTTATTCACAACAGCTCTTGCCATAAGAGACGCTGTCTTCTCAAGTGTCCTCAACCGCTCCTTCAGGATTCCAGACAGGTTCAAGTTTGGGTTTTCAGATGCCTGGGACACTGCAGATGGACTCAGTTGGAACCAGCATTCGCTCTGTTCATGTGGCATGCAATACATATTACACTTTACGGATTTTACAAATAGCAATGTATAGATGAAGTATGTACATAGAAAAGAAGCATATATACAGATGCAATACATGGACAAACAGAAGTGTTCAAGGAATGTTAATTTTCAGTTATTGAATTGATGTAATGAAGTTAAGGCCCTACTTGAGCATTGTAACTCTGGAGACCCACAACTGGAGAGACAACAAATGCCTCTGTACTAGCAGAATCAACTTTCGCAACTCTACGAATCATATGACCAAGTGAATGGTAAGTCAAAAACGCTGCTCGAAAGTTCCCATCCGGTATCCTATAAATGGGATACCATGCCACTGAGTACCTGAAAATCAGATTGCCCATAAAATTACATATATAGGTGTCAATTGTCAATAAAGTAAAATTTCTTAAGTATGAAGGTACTAAAAAATAATGATCAAATTGTTTGTTCATTGAGTAAAATAGTTTTATTCTACAGCAGTGGTCAAGTGAGTGATATATTATCATCCATGTGAATTATCTGGACAACTTTTTTTACTACTAACCAGGACATAGGATGAAGATCACATAGATTTATGGAGTTCAAATGAGATGGATCTCCATAAACTTGATGCTTTGAAGGCCCGTCACCATTAACCAGCTCTTGAATTCTGAAATAGATGTGTTAGTAACCATCAGACCTAAAAATTTAAGCCGATAAGAAATAACTCAATAATGGTTTTTAAGATAATTACGAGGGGAGAGTTGAACCTAGGACTCCTGGGACAACAAAACTTTGATTTCATATAGTGGGGGAGACATTAAAAATCTATTCCTAATCATCTAATCATAATTATAGATAATTGCCAAAGAGCCAAGAGGACTAAATAACTAATATGCTTATCTAGACATTGGTTGGGTAATGGTAAGCTGTTTCTCTTCTGTGATGATGTTTGCCCAGGATACAAACTAATTTTTTACAACCTTGTTTAAATGAGTTACTCAAGAAGACATGTTATCTGTCAACTAGAGCAATTTGCAACCTGTCCAGTGAATACAATTTGCTTGTTATTGCTATATCGTAAACCATTAATTTCTACATCAAATGAGAACTATATTAGAAATTTATGAATAAGCTAATACTGTTAAACATAGTTTACCACTCATTTAATACACAGTATCTAGATTATCATTGATTCGGTCGTCAAATATTTGACTGATCAAGCATGAAAAAGAGTTGAAAATTAAATTTAGCAATTTAGCTTTAATACATTTTGCACTCCGAAAGGGTGAACTAAATTCATAAAACTGATATTTAGTTGTTAAATATATAAAATTTATATGCACTATTGAAAAGATAGTGGGGGTGAAATTCAATAACTTATGATTTTATCATAAGGTCAACTCATGAGCTGGACTTGAACCAGCACTTATGGATGTACAAGATCCTACAACTGATTGTCTTAAGCAGTTTATTCTATGACAATAAATTTTTGATAAAATAAAAAGATACTTACTTCTCATATAATGGACGTCTTTGCCGTGGTTGTTCAGATTCAAAATATTCAAAAAGTAGCTCAGGATCATTAGAGAACGTCATGTCAACTGATGGAACAGACAAGTCTTCTTTGGCAGAAACTGAAGTCCGCGGCTGAGGAACTAGTAAAGAAAATATCGGCAGATGACCATCATTAGTGGAGCTTTTTAATGTTTCACCAGTCTTGCTGACCTCAGAAACCCCAGGAGTAGAAACCCGATTGCTATTTTTTATGGAACGACTTTTAGAGTTCCTGAACAGCTGAATTGCTGACAAAAGAGGAACAAAATAAGCACGAAAAGAAAAACGATCAACTCCCAGTCTCTTTGCCTGTTCTAAGTCCTTAGCCCTTATTTCTAACCCAATGCTTCCATGTTTTTCATACCATTGCCACAGGCAGCCCAACGAGATATTAGGTGTCTCATGTCTGCACAAAGATGAATCAACCTGATCCAGGTAGCAATTTTTACATCTAATCAAATTGTGCAAATGACAGATAACTGGAGAAGAAAAATGAAGAAGCCTTTCAAACTCAGCAATTGGACTACCAGTGGCCATCCGAACAGCTTCAGATGCCAGTTGCACCCTGCAGCCATCCTTCACTGCCTGCACAATCTTGTTTGAATCAGTTTCAACTATGGATAAGTTGATATCTTTAGATTCACTGGTCAAGCCATTAGCTGTAACATGCTTGTCACTGGTCTCATGGAATTTATCACCATTAATATTCCTCAACTTCTGAGTCTCATTTTCATCTTCCTTAGAAGTGATAATTTCAGAAATCGGAGCCATGCTCCTCATCCTGACATTCAATGAAGCAACAAGATCTTGAGAATGTGAAGCAGCTCTCTCATCAATATTGTTTCTCAAAGTCCAATCCTCAGCACCTTGTCGATCAGATTGTCCCAACAACGAGTTACCACATCTTGCAGAGGTTGTATTCCGAGGATCCCTGGTCCCTATAGGTATCCACTTCTGTGAAAAAGATGCAGAACTTTGGTTTTGCTTACTACACTCTGTTACTGGAGCATCCTTTTCCCTTTGAGAATTTTTATTAAATAAAAGATGAGGAAGGTAAATGGGTGACCGCACCTCATGTGGATTCAGTTTGTCCAAAGAACAACATGATTTTGCCAAGGAATTATCTTGATTTTGTTTTTCCATACCAGAAATTGTATTGCAGATACTTTCATGTGACGCCACATTATTTTTACCATCTTTTGAACTGTGAAAAGATTCAGAATTCAAGGATTCAATGTTACTACTATGGATGCCAACATCTGGCCAACCAATCCGAGAACAAGACCTTGATACACTGCTTAATCTTTTCTGGCCATTCACCTGTTTGGAGATATCCAACATTTCATTATGTTGACTACCTATCTCTGTGCGCACATTTGAACTGGCCTTGCTGGAGTACAATCCCTTCTGGGGATAAGAGTTGTATTCTTTCTTTGAACCTGGACTAGTTTTTCTTTTCGACTTCCTTGAAACCTTATTTTTCAACCGTTCATTATCTTCAGCTTTTGATAACATATTAACCTCAGCAATATTAGGGTTTCTTCTATGCAACGAAGCCTCTTTTAGAGTAATATGAGGCTGTGAGACAACAGGACTTTCTTTCTTTAACTCAGAGTTGCTTTGACCCACATCTTTCTTCTGAACTCTTTGCCAGACAGAATGATTGTTCTCTTTCCCTGTACGGCCATGCAAATTTCCGGCAGTTCCAAGTCTGTAGGCACTGGAACCTCTTGGTACAATTTTAGCTTGCTTACCCCTCTTGCCTGGTGCAACCACTTGTACTTTAGTGCTGTTAAACCCCTGATTGCCATGTCCAGATCCTTCAGTATAATCACAGAAATCTACATCACCACTATACGGGTTTGGAGGAGAAAATTTTCCCTCTCTAGAACTAAATCCTGGTGCTTCTGAAAGACTAATTTTGTTGCTTGCTCTATCACATGGTTTAGCATCACAACTAGTACTAATACTAATATCACTACTTGAACCAACAGAAACCGAATCCAAGACTTGGGAATCGTAGATATCAGAGAATCCATTCAAATGTATACCATTGTAATAGCTACTATTTAAATTAAGTGTCTCCACCAGCCCTCCATCAGTGATGGAAAATCTTTGGTCTTCCATTTTTATCCCAATTTCAGAATTAATCACAGGTGGTTCCCCAGGAAAATTCTGAACTCTAGAAGGCTCTTTAGCTTCCGAGGCATCTACCTCATCAGTGCAGGATGTGGATGTCTTTGGTGATTCGGAAGACATTGTATTACCCCTACTTTCCGACAATGAATCATCCTGTGAAGTTGCGTATGATACTAATCCATCACTGTGAACTATATCATTGTTCCCACTGGAAAGTGAAGTCAAACTACCGTGGGTATAATCCTCGGAGAAAACTTCTGGTTCAGTAAAAACAGTATCAGGTGAAAGTTTCTTGTTCTGTTTTCCCTTCTTCCTTGCCTTCTTTCTTGAATTTCTCTTCACGCCCTCGTCCACATTGGAATTTTCATTAACTATAACACATGATTTAAAAGGACTGGATCTCTGTGGGATTATATCAGAGGAATTGCTGTAAGCGATATAACTATGGGATGAAGAATTAATGGGGAATTTATTCAACTTAGTCACTTTATTAGTCAAGGTCCTGTTTCGAGATTGATATCGCACATCTGATCCAGGAAAGGGTCTTGTAAATGACTTGACAGAATAAGTAACATCATGAGGAGGTCCTTTCTGCGCCTTCAGTCGATCAACCTTGAATGAATTAATAGATGATGGGGACACTAGTTGCAGACTTTCCATATTCACTGGCACTACGGATCCCAACTGGATACTTTGATCAAGACATTGCAGTGGTAGTGCAACAATTCTACAGCGTACAGGTTCAAAGAGTGTCAGGACAGCACACCTGAAAAAGTATTGGAAATAAGAATAACCAAGGTCACATCACAGCAATAATATAGGCAGACCAGAGTTATATATTGCAAAAACACAAGTGCTTTAGCGATGTACATTGGACAACGGGCAACCCCTAAAATTTTAAGCTTGAAATGCATATATACATCTTCAGGAAGGAGACAAGGAAATAAATCCAGCCATCTTAAGCTGCCACATGCTGTGAAAGATCAATCATAGGTTTCTTATTATACGAAGGGGTTGACATGACCAGATCAAGATAACCACATTTTCCCTTTTTGTTAGGGTCTTAATTGAAGCAATAGGAAGGGGGGAAAGCTGGGAACTCCAACGTTAAAGTCAGATGGTTTTGTCATTTTAGAGTTTTTAGGGTAACTGAAATCATATTAGATGGTTTTGTCATAAATACCAAAGAATTAACATAGTAAATGAATTACACAAGCAAACATGCATCTTGGACAACCAAGATCATTTTACCTCTTATCAGAGTTCCTTGAATTAAAAGAAGAAATTTCAAAATCCTGAAGAAAAGACAGACATCAACAGTCGTAAGTCAGAAAATATTACTAAACCCAATAAACAATATACAAAGTAAGGGTATAGACCTAAACTAGTCAATGTATTGAATGTCCTGACCTCTGAAGATGCAGTGAAATTATCTTGTACAAGAGACTTCTTTAATGAGTAACCTACATCTCCATCGCTAGCTTTTTGATAACCACTATAGGTACTTTGGACAGAACCAAGCATCTTTTGCTGTGCCTGCAAGTATCAGCAGCACAAATTTCAAAACAATAAATTAGTTTTGACAGACAGATTCCAGAGCTCCAATAAGAAAGCCATATTTTAGCCAGATATTAGAAGAAAAATTAAAGAATGATAGTTCTAAGAGCTGCAATCATTAATGAAGACGGATATGATGTATGAAAAATTTATCAAACCGATAAAATAAAACAAGCCATAAAGTTCTCCACAGTAAATGCCAAACGACAACCTCCAATCAGTTAAGTAAAAGATATACAGTAAATGCCAAACTAAATTTGTACGAATAGATGACAACAATAAATCATGACCACCAGCCTTACTCTCTTTCCTTAAGTGAACAACCCTGCAGCCATATATGCTCGCAACAAACCAGGCAACCATATAGGTCTCAACTAGCAAATGCCAATATCAAACATAACACTAGGTACTTCCACGTTGAAGAAAACAAAAAAAAATGAGGTATAAAACAACTACAAAATCATAAACCAAAACTATATTTTCCACAATATGTTATATGTAGTTTTTGGCATTGTGACAGTGTCATTATAGCACATCCAGCTAACCATAATTGTGGATATAATAAGACCAAGTTTCACTTAAAGTATCGGTGACACGTCAATTAAAAGGTGCATAGATACTGGCAAAATATGAGAAAATAATAACAGAACAACAATGTTACCAAACAAGTCCAGGATATAAAAACTGAGAAGTAATAAATTATCACAATAATAATATTGTAAACACAATCCAATTGACTTAAACAAATCGATTCAAAGCGCCACACAACATGGAATCAATATTATTACCAAATCAACAAAATGCCTGCTGTACCTCAAACTAAATTAACAGCGATAAGTCATAACAACGTCTAAATAGATCCCAACAATTGTTTTGTAACCAGCCTCAGCTACATTACATTCAAAATAAAAGCTGTCGATGCATTAACAGCAATCACGAAACCACTCTCTCAACCTAATTCAGAAGAACACTTTGACCATATATCCCATTGATTTAATCATGTACATGATATGACTTCACGAATGGTACCATAAGAACTTGAAACTCAATGCAGAAATGCAAATGATGATGACAAATGGAACAACCCAGAAAACCTAGAACACTAGATTGGGTTCCTACAGATTCAAAACAAGTGAAAGATTATAAAAACATACCAGCAAATTGCAACCAATCAAAAAGATCCCATTGAAGAAAACAAATACCGCTCTCAGCTATATTTTGTTTTTCTATACAATCCAATGAATAGAATGAGAGTCTGTTTTCTTCCTTATTGTTTTTTGCTCTTACAGTGGTGGTTGATTTGAAAAAAATAAAAAATGAATACTAAATTTGACTAAACCCCACAAATAGTCCTCACCATCAGTAAAAAAAATCTCTTGAATAAAAAAATTAAAGGATTCCCCAAATTTAGGCGTGAGGTTCTTAGATAATCAGAACAACCAACCAGCCCACAGCTAAATTTGCCTGCGAATTTCCCATTTTTAGAATCGACCGCAAAAATAATAAATAAAATAATTAAAACTCATTAATCTACTGTAAAAACAAATGCAATAAACAAATATAGTACAAGATTATAAAGATAGTAAACAAATGATAAATATCTGGACCCTTCAAAAATTAATAAATAAATAAACAAATATACTTCACCTAAACATATCAATCATCCACAAAAACAATCACTAAAAATCTACGACTTTAAAATATAAATTAAAACTTTGGGACAGGAATAGGAAACAAACCATGAAAGAACAACTGGGTTGTTCTCAGTTTTGGAATATCTGATCGAGTGAGTGAAGGTAGTGATGATCTCTGTAAATAATGACTTGGGGAGATTGGGAGGGGCAAAACGGGAATCGGAATTTAAAAAAAAAAATTTGTAGAGCATGCATGCAGGGAACTGAACTTGAGAGTTTGGAGGATTTTGCTTCTTCTTGATTTTTTTTTTTTCTTTTTCTTTTTTTGTTTTTGAATTTTGAGCCAACAACACAATTACTTCTAAACATTTTTATAATTTTATTTTCCAGTTTTGTTTTTTATGGGTTTTAATTTCGTGTGGTCATTCGTAGAGATTTTCGGTGAGGTATGTATTTTGATTCTGAAACGTGTTCAAGTTCTGGCGTGGCCTCTCTGATTCATAGAAATTGTTGATGATAGTGTCAAGCGAACCTGACACGTATTGTAGAGTATCGTGGGTTCGGGAGTGTAATATAGAAACTCACTTAGTCTCTAATCTTAAATAATTTTAATGTTAATAATAGCATATTTCCCATATTTCCCGATGGTTCAATTACAACAAAAGATTCACTATAAGAAAAACCTCTACAAAAACATAGGATTGTGCAAGCCTAATTCTAATCCGATCTATTGGACTTGATCCAAACCGATCATGGATTTCCATATGAAAATCCACTAATTTCACTTGATTACATAAAATACAATGTTTAATTTATATCAGATCAATTTTTTTTTTGTCTTATACATATGAATATGGAGCAAATTTTGGGTATTATCGTATTCTGTTATAATAAATGGTTACCTTTCAAATTTTTGGATTATTTTATTTATGTTTGTGTTTAGAGCTTATCTTTAAGTTTATAATTTGTTAGACATTTTTAACTTAAAAGTGTACCATTATTTTTTTTGTTAATTATTAATTTGTTTATTTTATTTAAAGTACGGTATGAATAATTATTGATTTTGTTAATTTTAGGAATGTTTTAACTTGTATATATTAATAATTGCTTCATATGGATACAATCATTTGGATTAGATCGGATAAGATTTAAGTATTTTGTAATTGGATCAAATCTAAATATAATTGGATCGGATCAGTTCAGATCAAATTCCACTTTAAGATCGGATCAAATCAGATTGTAATTTCTTCGATTCAATCGAATCAAATCGGGTCTTGGATCATGGCAAATTCAATGAATTTTCAGTTTGCTGCTGCATCTCTATAATATTATGGATAATTATCCCGGTGGCCACCCATTTGTTCACACACTATCAAAATAATCATTAGATGAAGATTTCGTTTAAAAATAGTCATTTATAACGAAAAGTGTGACACTAATGGCCATTCCAATTCCATTAATTTACCGTTAAATGAGTGTCATTTTGGTAAATAAGGGGATGCCATTGATTTATTTTAGGAAAAAAAAAAAAAAAGTTTTGCTTTTCTTTTTTGAAATGAATAATTATATTTAGTGTGAGTATATATATAGCATATCTCAAACATACAGTCCCGATCTGATTAGTGCATCCTAATATAACTTTATCAGATTATTGAATGTGAGCCACCAGTTTTGACAAATGCATACACACTTGAGTCAAAGTATTTAAAATGAGTGGCTCACATTCAATATCCTCACGAAGTTATATCATGATGCATTGACTTGAAATTTTTTGCTGAAACATATAAATATATTGTTGGGATTTATGCCCTAAATCTTGTAATTTGTAAATGTTATAAATCTATTAATAAAAAAAGTAGTATTTTCATTCAAAAAATATGACTTATATGCTTATATAATATGTGCTAAACATCCAAGATTACTAGATGTAATCTCAAACTGAGCATATGAATGTCATATACAGAAGAATTTGGTTTGAGACGTGCAATCTAAAGAGTCCATAAAAAGCAAATAAAGTTGGGTACTTTATTTGTGGTTAATCTAAAGTTGCGGTCCATTTCGTAATATACGGTGGTCTTATCCTAGACTACTCATATAGTGATGTGAGAATGGAGGAACCTTATATGATGTGATCATATAGGATTGGGCCACAATCTATATGAATCTAACACCAAGATCCGTTAGTTGAAGAGATTCATATATATCAACAAATGATGGCTGTATATGGCTGATCTAAATCCTAAGTGTCTTACTAATTCCTTCAAGTTAGATTGTGGCTTTTGACATACCATGGGTGAGATCAGAGTAACATTCTCGATCAATAACTCTGTATCTTGGAATCACGGTTTGGCTTGTGGCTGGGAAGGTATGCACACAATAAAGGAATCCACTCCTTGTGAGAAGTAGATGAATAGTTTCCTTAAGGGTTGATTCAAGACTTGAAGGATTAAGAGCGCTCTCCTTCTTTTATAAAGGAAAGAAATATATAATTGTTCATTAGAGAATCAATGGTACTTAAAAGGTAAGATATAATTAAAAAGGTATAACGGACTTTATGACTTAGCTCTAATTATGAACTACTTATGGAGGATCATACCATATGTAATAGCTATACTGATGGACACTAACATTTTGGTTTGTGGAAAACATCTGCAGTTGCGAGAATGCAACCTCGGGTTTTTAGTGGAGTAACTCTGAGGTTAATAATCATGAAATATTAATTAAAGAGTTTAATTAATTATTTTTAAGTATTATTGGAGCTCAAAAGTGTGGGTCCATTAGATCCCCTTGCTAGCCCTTGCGGTTATTGGTAATAAGGGTCACGGTTAATTAATTGGATAGTCCAAATTAATTATGTTACGAAAGTGACATGAATTAATTCAGGAAACTAATTAAATAATATGATTATTTGATTAGTATATTAATAATTGAATTATATTAATAATTGAGATTTATTAATTATTTATTTATTAATAGGAGGTTACAAGTTTGAACCATGACTAAAACAAAAGGATTAAAAATAATAAAGATTATTTTAAATCCTAGAAGTCAAAGGTTCAAATCTTAGTGGTGACCGAATTAAAAAGGATTTATAATCCTATTTTGACTTGGTCAACTAAACTCTAGGATCCTGGTGTATATGATATATTTATTAGGAAAACAAAACACAATTTAAACCTAATACAGAAATAGAGGTGCGGCAAAGGCAAAAGAAAAAGAAAAAGAATTTTTTTTTTGTTCTCTCTTACAGGTGGCCGGCCGAACAAGAAAGAAGGCAAGGTGTTGTCTTCCTGAGTTTCTGTAAACCTCCGTCTAGTCTTGATTGCATCCGTGACGTGCCCACACGCAAGTTATCAGATTGCGGGTCATAGCTCGAAATGCTTAGTGGTAACGAATTGAAAACAAACGAAGGAGAAAACTTTAAAGGTATTAATCAAATCATTCTCATATTCGTGTATACCGAAAAAGGTCCCAAATAATTTTAAAACCCTATCTTTTTTCGATGTGCGACTTACAATTGGTATCAGAGCCAATTTTTTCAATATACACAAATATCTTAAGATATTTTTCTATTGTTTTTTGAAACTATTAAAGTGTGTCTAAATATACACAGGGGGGTGAATAGGTTTTAATCAAGTTAATTATTAATTTTTCTTGATTAGTCAATATTCAATAATCACTCAAATTAAGCAAATACAATCAACTAAATTTAAGTGTGGAAAACAATAAATTGCACATTGATTGATTTACGTGAGAAACCCTCAACAAGGAAAAACTCACGAGCTATCCTTCTAGCCACACACGGTCCTCAAATCCACTACTTGAATGAAAGCTTACAACCTAGGTTGACCTCAACTATTCTTGGTCACTATCCCTTCCACTCTACCCAACGGGCCTTTAATAGTGATCCAATGCTTGTCAACTACAACCTGTAGCCACAAGACTTAATTCAATGAAGAGAAACACGAGCCTGGGGTGACGTGGCCTCACTTGATTGGCCCGGAATCTCTTCTCTCTCCTCCTTTTATTTCCCTCCTCTCTCTCCATTTGATTTTTTAAGAAGAAAATTTGCTAGAATCCCGTCAGTCCTCTCCTCTGAATTTTCTCATCTTCCAAACATCATATCTCCCTCATCCGGAGTTGGATTTGAGTGATTCGAATTGGAGAATGTTCGTAATTGAGTTCTCTATCATTTCCAAGTGGTTTGGTTGCTGATTGGTCGAGTTTTCTGGTGGTTCCACACTGAAATCCGAACCAGCTGTTGAATCAAAGGTATTGGACTAATCTTTGGGATATCTTTCTTTTTAACCTTCAATTTGCTTGGGGTTTCTTCTTCTATATGTATGTTTATGTTTGGTAAAAGCTATTGAGAAAGATAGCTTCATAATCATTCTAATTGAAAGTCAATTTATAGACTAATGTGGATTAGTTTCTATGATTCTAGGTTTTACACATGTTTGTGAGTTGTATTGTGATTAGAATGGCATCTTAGGTTGTTTGTAACTTGATTGAATCAATTTTGTGATAAATGACCTTGAGATTTGATTTGATCCTTTGATTAATGAAATCTAGAATTATTGAATTTTGTTTGTGTTTTAGAGCAATCTAGGATTTGATTGATTTATATCTTGAATCCTTGCTCTATATTTTTGGCTAGAATATTGATTGATTAAATCTCATATTTCTAGCATTTTATTGTATGTTGATTGCATCTTGAACTTGTACTTCATGAATATATTTTGATTTAAGTGTTGTATGTGTGAATGAGACTTTGAGCTTATGTGTTTGATGTTTCACATGCTTTAGGTTTTATTCTTGCATTTTGCATCTAGACTTTATTACTTGTGATATCACATGTTTAGGTCTATTTGTACCATAGAATGTATTGATCACATGTTCTATGTTGATTTGATTGTTTGCATTATTTGCATTCACATGATCACACTAGGAAGTCCTTGTAAAAGGCATGAAGTCTTGGTTAGAGTCGGGATGACTCGGATAGCCAAGCAAGAAGACTTGCCTAGAGTCGGGATGACTCGGATAGGTAAGCAAGAAGTCATGGCTAGAGTCGGAAGGACTCGGATAGTCATGTATGGGAGGCTCCCTAGAGGCAAGAGTGCCTTGGATAGGGAGTTGGTTATTATATTGGTAGGCCTAGACGTATGGTTAGACATAGACTCCAAAAGAGCGGGGTACACGGGAGGTGTATGCACTCTTGAGGAATTTCTAATCTTCCATTGATGTTGGTTTTGTGTGTTATCTAATATATGGTGGTTTCGCATCATTGAGGGATCTCATACTTTCCAATAGGGTTGGGTAGAATTAGACTCCACTAGGTTGGGTGAGCTAAAGATTGGTCACTTTGTGGATTCTCTATTTTTATCATCCAATATATATAGTACCCTAATGGTTGTATTTCAACCCGTGGATGTTTCCTCCTTGGAGGTTTTACCACGTTAAAAAATCTCTTGTGTTAATTCTTCCTATCTCTATCTTTTATATTTTATTTGTGTATGTTATTATCTTGTTTCATATTACTCACTTGTGATGTATAGTGAAGCAAGTATTTGTAAAGTGTGATTTGTGAATTCATTCTTTTGATCATTTTTGTATATTTGATTCTTTTGTATATTGTAATTTTTGTATAGTGATATTTGATCACTCTTATAACTCGTTAAACATCTATTGAAATACAAGCTTTATTTGTTGTTGTGTTATTTTTTTTTTATATACCTCACACAACTAGGTGATATACTTAGACCTTGTGCACATGATTATATTCTCTTATTGTCTATGTATGTCTTTCTTGGTTTATTTTGTTGTGTGTAACGCTACCTTAAGGGACAAACGAGAGTTTGTTTAAGGGATTAGAAAAAGGTGTAAAAACCTATTCACCCCCCCCCCCCCCCTCTAGGTATGCCTTAAGCAATTTAACTACGTTTGTATACTTTCAGATTATTTGTGACTTGATTAAATCATTTTATGATTAATAATCCTTGAAATGTGTTTTGATCCTTTGATTGATAAAATCTAGGATTAATGCTCTTATATGTGTATTTAGAGACAAATAGGATTTTAATTGATTGTTCAATATATCCTTGCTCTAATTGTTGGCTAGAATATTCATTGAACACATTTAGTGATTCTAGCATTTTTGTGTATGTTTATAACATCTTAAATTTGTGCTTCGTGTATATGAATTGTTCAAGTGTTATTTGTGTGAATGAAACTATGAGTTTTATATGTTAGGTGTTTTCACATGCTCTAGGTTTTTATTCAAGTATTGCATCTAAACTTTTATTACTTGTGTTATCACATGTTTAGGTCTAGTTGTTCCATGGAATGTATTGATCACTTGTTCTATGTTGAATTGTTTGTTTGCATCATTTGCATTTACATGATCACACTAGAAAGTCCTTGTAAAAGGCATGAAGTCTTGACTAGGACGAGGAGTCCGGATAGTCAAGCAAGGAAGTCTTGGTTAGGACATGAGATCCGGATAATCGAGCAAGGAGTCATGGCTAGAGTCGGGAGGACTCGGATAGTCATGCATGAGAGGCTTCCTAGACGTATGAGTGCCTTGGATAGGGAGTTGGCTTGTATGTTGGTAGGCCTAGGCGTATGGATAGACATAGACTCCAAAAGAGCGGGGTACATAAGATGTGTATGCACTCTTGAGGAATTTGTATTCTACCATTGATGTTGGTTTTGTATGTTGTCTAATATATGGTGGCTTCGTATCATTGAGGGATTTCGTACTTTCCAATAGGGTTGGGTAAACATAGACTCCTATAGGAAGTTGATCTAGGATTGGTCACTTTGTAGAATTTCTAATTTACCATCCAATATATATAGTACCCAATTGTTGTAGTTCAACCCGTGGATGTTTCCTCCTTGGAGGTTTTACCAAGTTAAAAAAATCTCTTGTATTAATTCTTCCTATCTCTATCTCTTATATTTGTATATGTGTATGTTGTTATCTTGTTGCATATTATTCGCTTGTGATGTATATTGAAACAAGATTTTGTAAAGTGTGATTTGTGAACTTATTCATTTGATCTTATTTGTAAATATAATTCTTTTGTATATTGTATTTCTTGTGTATAGTGTTATTTGATTATACTTGTAATACATTGAACAAATATTGAAATACAAGTATTCTTTGATGTTGAGTTTATGTGTTCTTATACCTTATATAACTAATTGATATTCATAGACTATGCTTATATAATCATATGCTTATCTTGTCTATGTATGGATTTATGGTTGATTTGTTGTATGTAAGGCTACCTTAAGGGACAAAGGAAGGTTTGTTCAAGGGATTGAAAAATGCATAAAAAAAAACCTATTTACCCTGCTCTAGGTATGCTTTAAGCTATTTAACTACGTTTGTATAGTTTCAATTGGTATCAGAGCAGGTCATCGGACGGCACTCGATGAGATTTGGGTTATACTTACTAGTAAATTGCTTAGGTTTTTGTGTCATAGTTGTCCTCCTTTATTTGTTGTGGAAAAGGTTCTTGTTGTTTTTCATAGCATTTGTCTACTAACAATTTTGTTGATAAGCTTGAAAGAGTATTAGTTACAAAAGCAAAGAAGAAGATGTTCTTGTGTTCCAAAGGATGATCAATTTAGTCTTGATCACTTACTCAAGCAACATAATGAAGAAATCCACATGGAGTGATGATGACTCTAGTGATGAGTCTTCTAGTGAGGAAGAGTTGGTGAGCAACTTTGTTGCATTCACGGCTTCTCACTCTATCCTAGAGGATGTTTGTGTAGATTCATTGGAAAAGCTTTAAGAGAGATTGATGAGAAGGATGATTTGGTCAAGATACAAGTGGATGAGTTTGTTTCAACTACTCGGAGGCTCTTGGGTGAAAAGAATGCTCTTGCCAAGAAGCTTAGAGAAGTTGAAGGATTGTTCTTGAAAAAGAGAGGATCATCTCTAGTTTGTTTTTAGGAGGCTCAAGCGATGAGGTAGTTGAGGAGAAGCTCATAGAAGCATCACTTCCTACAAGCAAGGTCATTGTTGACAAGAAAGCTCCTAAGAAGAGACGTTATAAGAAAAAGAACAAGTTGAAGAACAAGGTACCCCTTAAAACTCCCATTTGTGCTTCTCCCATTCCGGAAGGTAAAGTCTTTTCTTTTGTTCCCATATGTCATTTTTGCAATACCGTAGGCCATATCAAGCCTAAGTGATTTAAATTCATTGAATATTGCAACATAGGAAATGCATCTAGGGATAGAGAGATTTGACTTCATTTTAAGCATGCTAAAGCTTTTGAATATGGAAAGCATGATAATGTTTCAAAGCATGTTAAGAATGTCCGGAATGTGAAGAATGGAAACCTTGCAAAATTTGACAATGTATGTGTTGCTAATAATGTTGAAAAGAAAAGTATTAATGATATTATTGTAAATCAAGTTATGGAAGAACTTTACTCTAGATTCAACATTGTTGTCAAAGAGAATCTTGATAATATTTATGTAGGTACACCCAAGACAAAATTTGTCAAGGGTGAGTGCTCTTACCAATAGTGTAAGTTGCACAAGTGTGTTAGCTTTAAGATTAGTGTTTTGTTGTTAAGAAGCTTAGCTTATTTGCTTTGTATCTCTACAACTTAACATGAAATTAACTATCTCACATTTTTGTTACGATAGTTGAAATCTATTGATTAACTTTTTGAGAAGTTGTTTTATGAAATCTATATGGTTACAATCATGTTAAGATTTTTAGAGAAAGTCATTTTTTTTGTTGTTTGAGTTGAAATGCATAGTGTTTAGTCTCTTAGATTTGACATAGCTATAACTTGTAGTCATGAGGACTTACAAGCCAAGAGGACTCATAAAAAGGGTGAAGGCCTTGCATTTGATGAAAATAGCTTGCGAAGGTATCTCTAATATCACATTGCTTGCTTATCTATTTTTCATCTCTCAACTCATTGTTTGTATCACTTCATGAAGCATATCATACTTGAGAAATAATATAATGTTTATGTGGTCCTCGTTGACATTTGCTAGTCTAAGATTTTTTTGTGATAATTATTCACATTGATCTTAATCATGATGTGTGTTATTGTTTGTATGATTGTTGAGTGGCAAGTTTTGAAAAATATGCTTCATATTCTTTGAAAGCTACTCTCTTGAGAAGTAGAGATCTTAAGTAAGTCTCATTACTTGCTTTTTGATCATGTGCTTTTAAGCCATAAAACTAGGTTTCAAAATGCACTTACTTCTCTTATATGCTTGGTTAAGTGTGTTGAATTTGATTAATGTAAATATGGATACAACTTGAAGTCCTAAGGACTAGTACGTTCAAAAATGACCAATGGTCGGTATCCATTTGCTTCGGCAACATAGAACTCAATAGACACCCTTATGGAAAGGGCTACACACCTTGGTTGTGAAGCCACCCAATGTAGGAAAGGGCTACGCCATTATGATGAGTGAAAGCCTCCATGATGTGTATTTGTTTATGTTTGTAAAAAGTCAAAGAAGTGTTGAAATGAATCATTAAAAAAAAAAAATCTTTGATTCAAGCCTAAAACAAAACAAAAAGGCTTATGGAGTATAGTTGAAAAATCAAATTAGCTCGGGTTGTCAAATAGAAACGGATTGACGGGCCACATGCACACACTTCGCTCACATATTGAGATCTATTTTTTTTAAAAGTAAAATTTCTGATGATGATCGATTTGACCTTTCTACGGAAAGGCTTGAGATGAATAGATGTTGAAAATGTTTGCATGTTTGATTTTCAAAATACTTCCTTTTATATACTTGAAGCAAAATCTTCACACACTTACATTTGTTTATTTGGTATTTTGATACTTTAGCAATTTTTGAAGATATATGAGAGTGATTGAAAATCTAAGTGTGATTCTCATTGATTTATGGAGCTTATTTGAAAATCTAATATAAATTGCTTGTGATGTGAATGTATGGCGATACATGTGAACAATTGTCTATCTAGATGTTAGATGGGGCATTTATCAAGGTGGAGCATTATATGCTATGTTTTGTTCTCTTGTATGATTTGTTCACATAATTATTCAAAATTGTTGTTTGCTGGCGTTATTCTTATTTTTGATAAATCTTGGAGATGCTACGATAATTTCTTATATGCATGTTGATTTGTTCAAAAATGATGTTTTTGCCTTTGTATATGTTTATTGGTCACTAACTTGTTTCTATGTTTCCACTCATTTTGTTTTTAGTGTTTGTGTGATACAAGGTCATGGGAAAGACTAAGAAAGTTGGTGTTTCTAATCCTTCGAATCCTATTGACAAGTCTAAGTCTACTTCTTCGTCCAAGGTTTCCAAAGCTAGCAAGATAAAAAGTTTGGGAATCTTTGGAAGCAAAAAGATTATTCAAGAACGAGGTATTCACTTGAACTCTTGTATTAACTCTTATGTTCGTAAGGTAATCATGGAAAGAAAATGGCATACTTGGATTAACATGATAGGAATTGTTAATAAGACAATGGTTAGGGAATTTTATCATGTATACCAATCAAGTACCACTGTTGAGGATGCGGTTATGAACATGAGAGGTGTTGTTTTTAGAGTTTGCGCTTGGAAATTGAATGAATTTCTAGGTTTGCCCGAAGATATTGAGTCGGATTTCCTTGATGTTGATGTCTTGGAAAACCTTGATTTAATGGGTGTTAGAGTTAAAAATGAACTTTCGGGGTACAATCTTCGGGGTATAATATGCGGAGACTACAATACTCGCATACGGTTGGAAATGGAACGAAAGGTAATTTTATTGAATGATGTAGAAGTAAACTCCCACTTCTAAAGGGATTATACAGTGTAAAGTTCTTTTCAGAGAATGATGGGATCGAAATTTTTCAGATCCCCCATTTGGTACAAAATGAGGGTTTATATAGCCCAAGTTCTGACATCTCAGGCACGTGTCGAGGGATCAGTGGTTAAGTCCGACAGCTGTCTCTGCGTGGCCAGATATGCTATTGTCATAAATGTTCATCCTCCGAATGTACCTTCAGTGTTACATTTTCGGTGGAAAGGAAGTCCGAGGGAAAACAGTATTCAGGACCATACTCCGAAATATATAATCAGACATTAGATACCGGGGGAGGAGGTTCATAGTCGAAACCTAAGGAAGTTCACGATCGGGCATAACAATGGGTAAAACTCTTTGTGATGATGTCAATTTTGTGTGGGGAAAACGTGCCTTCATTAAGCAAAGCGAGTTGACAAAGTGAGCGCTTTTTGGCATTTATTTGTTTGTTCTAATCTTGTTGTCTCTACTAATGCTACCGAACTTAATAGAGAAAAGATCAAGATTGTTTATGCTTTGGTGACTGACAAGCCCATTAATCTTGGTGAGGTGCTAATTGAACATATTGAGATAGCGGCATGTGCATCTCGGTTGGATAAGAAATTAGCATTTCCGGGTTTTATTACTCATTATTGTTTAGCCAAAGGTTTGAAGCAAGAAGACTATGATTTTCTACTTCCTCCCTTAGAGAAGTTAAGTGAGAAACGTGTGACAAACATGTCATACAAGGAAAATAGAAAGCCTAGTGATACATTTCGGCTATTTGGTGAATCTCTTGATTCATTCAATGTATCTAGTGCTCCTAGTCTTCCTATTTGGGCTATTCATTTGAAGAATAAGGTGGAAGAGTCACGAAAGATGATTGAGGCTTCACAAAGGAAGATTGAAGAACTTAATGCTAAAGTGGTGCAACAAGATGAAAAGATCAAGCTCTTGGAAAGCAAAGCATCCACTTCAAAGCAATATGTGAGATCAACAAATCGCACAATTTTCCTTGGTGATAAAAGTGGCTAGAAATGACTTTGAGGTATATTTTCTTACTCTTTCTTTTTGGCTTCATATCATGTCAAAAAGGGGGAGAAATATGGGAGATATATATCTAGCTTACTTAGTCTCAAATGTTTACTATTTTTTAGTTTTTGGTGTATTTGGTATCAAGTTTGAACTCTATGGCTTGTAATATTTTTTTGTTGATTCTTGGCTAGATTACTTTGTTGGATTGCATGTATTTAGGGGGAGCATACATGATCCATTTGAACTTAAATGTTTATTTTTATTGCCTAAGAATGAATATTGCCATATGTGTTGTCTCTTGGATATTCTTGTGCTTTTAAGTTTATTTTAGGTGATATCAAGAGAAGACCAAGATGAAGTTCAAGACTTCTTGTTAAATATTGTGTCTAGAAATGTGTAGCTCACTGTACTCATTGTGACCATATTTCTTTGTAATTGTTTTAGTACATGTATAGGGGTTTTGACATGGAATTTGCCAAAGGGAGAGATTGTTAGGTTTTTGGTTTGTCTTGGCATGTATTCAATATCAAAACGATGTTGTCTTGTAATGTTTGGTGGTTTAAGAATTGAAGATTCAAGTCATCAAAGAAAGACTTGGCCACAACTCATGCAAAATGTCGGCTTCAAAGAGAAATGTGATTCATTGGTCTACAAAGGTATATAAGACCTCATTTCTCTTACAAGGCTAGGCACACACACATATGGCATTCGTATGTGTCCCTTCATGGTTGAACATCATTTATATATCACTTTCACACACTTGGTAATATATGCTTATGCGTTAGCTTTAATTTGATAAACATTGTAATTTGCATGTTCTAGGACTATGTCTAGGAAATTGCATACGTATGTGATTTTGTGTTTATTTGTTTCCATATTTTTTGTTTTGGACTTGATCATGTTCTCTTATGATTCCTTATTGAGTCCCCGTCATTTCGGTTACTCATTCATTAGGTTTCGAGTCCAAACGATGTAGCTACGCTACTTTTCGTTCTCATTCGTTGAGTTGTTTTCGTCGTCTTATTCCGAGATGATTTCTCAACCTTTTGTCAAAGTTTCATTGTCTTTGTTGTGCGTGAGGGAGTCACAATTCATAATCCAAAAACAGATTCAAGATCGGAGTTCGGAGGCCCGAATACGGCCGAAGAACGCGAGCGGTGCGCAGAATAAGCAAGCGAGGCCAAATGGCCAAGCTTGGCCACCATGTGTGGAGGCCATGGGCCACACGGCCAGGGCAGGCCTCCGCCCCCAAGTGGCACACGTGCCACACACGGCTAGAGGGTGACGTGACACTTCTTGGTTGGCCGGTTTGCTCCTTTCTCTCTCTTCTTTTTAAATATTCCAATTCTCTCCAATTCATTTTCAAGAAGAAAAAGTTGAATCTCGATAGAATTTTCTCTCCAATTTTTCTCATCTTCCAAACATCATAACTTTCTCATACGAACTCAGAATTGAGTGATTCAAGTTGGAGATTGTTTGTAATCGAGTCCTATACCTTTTCCTAGTGGTTTGATAACTGTTTGATTGATGTTTCTGGCGATTGCACATAGAAAACCGAACCAGCTCGAGAATCCAAGGTAGTGTTCATATCTTTGAGATTTCTTCTTTTATAACCTTCAATTGCCTTGGGGTTTCTTCTTCTATATGTATGTGTATGTATGGTGAATGCTATTGAGAAAGATAGTTTCATAATCAGTCTTAATCAAAAGTCTAATTAGAGACATATGTAAACTAGTTTCTTAGATTCTAGGTTTTTCACATGTTTGAGAGTTGTATTGTGATTAGATTGATATCTAGGATTATTTGTGATTTGATTGAATCATTTTATGAATAATAATCCTTGAAATGTGTTTTGATCCTTTGATTGATAAAATCTAGGATTAATGCTCTTGTATGTGTATTTAGAGACAAATAAGATTTTAATTGATTATTCAATATATCCTTACTCTAATTGTTAGCTAGAATATTCATTGAACACATTTAATGATTCTAGCATTTTTGTGTATGTTTATAACATCTTGAATTTGTACTTCATGTATATGAGTTGTTCAAGTGTTATTTGTGTGAATGAAACTATGAGTTTTATGTGTTAGGTGTTTTCACATGCTCTAAGTTTTTATTCAAGTATTGCATCTAGATTTTTATTACTTGTGTTATCACATGTTTAGGTCTAGTTGTTCCATGGAATGTATTGATCACATGTTCTATGTTGAATTGATTGTTTGCATAATTTGCATTCACATGATCATACTAGAAAGTCCTTGTAAAAGGCATGAAGTCTTGACTAGGACGAGGAGTCCGAATAGTCAAGCAAGGAAGTCTTGGTTAGGATGTGAGGTCCGGATAACCGAGCAAGGAGTCATGGCTAGAGTCAGGAGGACTCGGATAGTCTAGGGAGCCTCCCATGCATGAGTGCCTTGGATAGGGAGTTGGCTTGTATGTTGGTAGGCATAGGCGTATGGATAAACATAGACTCCAAAAGAGCGGGGTACATGGGATGTGTATGCACTCTTGAGGAATTTCTAATCTACCATTAATGTTGGTTTTGTATGTTGTCCAATATATGGTGGCTTCACATCATTGAGGGATTTCGTACTTTCCAATAGGGTTGGGTAAACATAGACTCCTATAGGAAGTTGATCTAGGATTGGTCACTTTGTGGAATTTCTAATTTACCATCCACTATATATAGTACCCAATGGTTGTAGTTTAACCCATGGATGTTTCTTCCTTGGAGGTTTTACCACGTTAAAAAAATCTCTTGTATTAATTCTTCCTATCTCTATCTCTTATATTTGTATATGTGTATGTTGTTATCTTGTTGCATATTATTCGCTTGTGATGTATATTGAAACAAGATTTTGTAAAGTGTGATTTGTGAACTTATTCATTTGATCTTATTTGTAAATATAATTCTTTTGTATAGTGTATTTCTTGTGTATAGTGTTATTTGATTATACTTGTAATACATTGAACAAATATTGAAATACAAGTATTCTTTGATGTTGAGTTTATCTGTTCTTATACCTTATACAACTAATTGATATTCATAGACTATGCTTATATGATCATATGCTTATCTTGTCTATGTATGGATTTATGGTTTATGTGTTGTATGTAAGGCTATCTTGAGGGACAAACGAAAATTTGTTCAAGGGATTGAAAAAGGCATAAAAAACCTATTCACCCCCCTCTAGGTATGCTTTAAGCTATTTAAATATGTTTGTATACTTTCAATATGTGTTTGAATAAGTGTTTAAAGATTGAAATTTTCCCTCAAAATACGCCTTTTAGGCCGTGTTTGTGAACCTCACGAGAAGTCTCCAATATTAATTTCTATCCTTCACGCATAATTGAATATTCACTCCAACATCAAGAGAAAGGAACTAGCACACTTTGTGCAATGCAACCCTAAATGACATGAAGTTAATCTAAACTAAGCAAGGCAAAGATGCACACTACCTTACTCGCACACACAATGGCACAATCTCTACAAGCAAAATATGCTTAAGCATGGCATTATTACAAGATTTTCGAAAATTTTGAAAAAATTAGGCTCAAAATATTTGCACACAATTTGCAAACAAGAGATGGTGTTGCGCACACACCCCCAAATCTAAATTAGACATTGTCCTCAATGTCTTTGGGGCATATAAACTGGTAAACGTGGCGCAACACACATCCATAATCAATGTCCATTATCAACAAACAATATCCCAAGAATGTAATCAAGTGTTATGTTCATTCCATTATGCACATATTCATCACAAGAGATATGACAATGAAGTTCAATCATAATTCTCATCCCTAATCCAAAGATATAAAAAGATATGTCATCAAAGTCCTATATTCACTATCACAATCATCTCACACCCTTATTCTATGTAAAAAAAAATAAATAAATAAAGATAAAAGACTTCAAAATTAAATGACTAAATAAAAACAAAATTTAAACGAACAATGAAATGTACCTAAGTGGGTTGCCTCCCACCAAGCGCTCAATTTAACGTTTAGGCAAGACATGGTATGGCGTTCCGACACTTCGAACTCAAAGATGTTGCTTTCTTTATGAAGATAAGGCTCTTGCCCTTCTTATGAGCACTCTTGTCTTGCTCGTCCCTCCAAGCAAACTTGCAAGTTGTCATTGTCTCTTCCCAAGAGATAAAGAACCTAACATTATTCCACAAGCTACAAAAATCCGCTTCCTCTAGAAGCAATAGATTATCCTCACAATCACAAAAGAAATTAGCAAGTTCTGGCAAATAAAATTCCACTCAATTCATGCAATTGCCAACAAAAGCTTGAAACACCATTTATTCAAAAGAAACAAACTAAACAAATCCCACAATAGATTTTACCCCCAAACCTAATGCTTTCTCCCCTCTCAATTACCATGTACAACTTCACACATAAAGAGAAATACTAGATTAAAGAAGGAAAAATAGATTGTGCAATTTTCAAACAACATAAAGCATAAACATAACATGCACGAAGATTTTCAACATTGTGCATTTAGGGTGGGGCTAGGATTAACTAAGGGTGGTTTAACTAAGTTAGGAAATTCTTTATTTTTCACAACCCAAACAAATTTGGGTGTCTTTTCCATCTTTTCCTTTCCCATGTTTCTAAATAAGTGTATTTGGTCTTTCCTCACCCAAATCTGCTTAACCCTAGGTGGACTCCTAGGACCTCTAGTTTTCCTATGTCAATGAAAATTAGAAATTTCAGCTCTCACATGTTTTTTTTTTTTTTTTTTGAACAATAATAACAAATAAGAGTGAGGTTAGGAATTCTCCCTCTTTTTTGGTGACTCTGTGGCCCTGAGGTTGAATTTCCTGTCAACGACTTTGCTTCTTGTTCAACCTTTCCCAGCTCACTGTTTTAGTCACTCTCCCTCACCTCTGCTGTTTTGAGAGCTTCATCTTTCTTGTTGAGAGTTTCTTTGATTTCGTCCAAGGCATTGACCCTTAGCTCGATCTCCATCTGCATTTTATTCGATTTGCGAGCTATCTTTTCTATAAATTCTTCTGATTGCCTTGTTAAGTCCTTTAACTCTTTCAATGCTGTACTCTTTTCGGCTTCAAGTCTCTCAATTTGTGCTTCAAATTCTTTTTTCGAATTAGAGACTTTGCCATTATTCTTCTTAAGAGTACCATTCTCAACTCTGAGCATCTTTACTTTGAGTAAGAGTTTCTTGTTTAGCTCTTGAAGCTTATTCGCCTTTTCCATTCCCAAGGCTTCCTTGCCTTCTAGCTCTTTCTTCAAGAGTTTTAAATTCTTTTTGTAATCTCCTCTCATTTGTTCTTTCTCTCGGGAGGCTTCTTCTACTCTCATTTGAAGTTCTTCATTCTCTTTATTTGACATATCCTTCACCAACAATAGCTCTTTGCTCACTCTCATAAGCTCCTGGTTCATATTGATCCAACTTTCCGTCTCATCCATCTTCTTGCTTTGCTCTTCTTCAAACTCTATCCGAAGTTTATCCATGTCTTCTTTTGAGCTATTGGATGATTCCAATGATTTGGTTATTCCAATAGTTTCTTGTAAGAGCTTTATCTTCTTATCATTTGCCATGCATGTTGGCGAGTAGCTTGGCCTCGAATTTGCCAGAAGGAATCCATAGAGTCATGAAACAAAATAAAACCAAAAAATACCAAAGAAATAAAAAGAATCTAACAAAACTAAAAAATAATTGAGAATCTAATAATATTAAAACTAATCTAATCACTACTACGCATACCGATCCCCGGCAGCGGCGCCATTTTGATGAAAGTCAGATTGTGTGTCGTTTAAATCACTTTGTCAAACAATATTTATAAAACCTATGCAATGCGCTCATAAGTATAAAAACGAGTAAAGCGGTAAGCACGGGTGTCGTCCACAAGGATTGGGGTAGCGGTGACTATATTAGGATTAATAACACTAGTGTGCATAAAAGTAAAAGGAAATGATTGGTGGTGTGTAGTGTGAATTAACTAAAGCAAACTAGGAATGCAATGATTAAAAATGAATGCGAATGAAGTGATATGACTAAGGTGTTAATGGACCTGTAAGCGAACACTGGGCAATGCAATAAACTCGAAAATACGCGTATTGTAACGAATGTAGCCAACCTAGGGTGTATAGAGTTGGCTATCTATCCCTAGTAAGGGGCCAACCTAGGGTGTATAGAGAAGGCCTTCTACTAGTGATTGATCCCTCTCAAGCAACCAACCAACCTAGGATGTATAGTGTTAGTTGCTCGATTAGGACCCTAACAATGAATGAACGTATACTTGTAAATTCCTTAAAGTTTGATTGTCTTATTTCGTGGACAAACCACAATTTGGGGTTCAATGTAAGGGTAGCTTTAGGCTTCTAATGGTTGGTGCTTTGCACAACCAAGGCCCTCTCAAGTACTCAAGAGAAGAAGCACCAAAGGTAAATTTCTAAGTGCTTACTTGCTTTGAAGAGATATAGTTGCACACACTCACAACTCTTGCATAATTCTTATTCTTGTATGTTGTATGTTTTTAAATATGTACATTTATGTTCATTAATCTCTCTTCTTGCATGATTAATTAATTGCATCTAGCTTGTTAAATGTCATAACATGTTAAGCATTATGATGCATTGTCTTCACTCACACACTTGCACTTACTGCATTGTTCTTGTGTGAGAAGTTGCATGAGAAGGCCTTGCCTTTCTCTGCCGCGGTTATGCAGCCATCTTGGCGAACCGCGGCATGCAAGCGACAGAGAAGTGCTTTCTCTGCCGTGGTACAACTGCCGCGATTGGACAATCGTGGCATGCAAATGATAGAGATGTGTTCTCTCTACCGTGGTACACTGCCGCGGTTGGACAACCGCAGCATGCAAGCGACAGAGACTTGTTGTCTATGCCGTGGTTATCTAATCGCGGCAGTCCATCGTGCGCGAACGCCCAAAATGCTGCAGTTTTGTTAGACACCTATAAATACACCACTTTCATTTTAGGTCGTCCCCAAAAGAGTTCAAAAATCATATTTTTCCCTTAGAACATATTTCAAGAGAAAAAATTCATAAGAACTCACCTTTAAACACTCAAAACTATTCCTTTGTGCATCAAAGTTCTTCTAGGATCATCCATGACCATATAGGATGCATCCATGCATGGTTTTGCATCATCACATCTTGCTTGGTAAGGTTTTCACTATCTTCATATAAGTTTAGTGTCTTTCTTAACAGGTCATCTTTTTAATTACTTGTATGCTCTTATAATATATTCTAGATACAAGCTAGAGATTGTATGTGATGTATTGATTGAGTGTTGTATTATGATAGCTATCTAGGTTTTCATAATCTATGTTTAGCTAAGCTTTTTGATATGTCATTTAGCTATTGATATCTAGGATTGCATTAATTGTCATCTAATCATCCTAGATAAGCATCTAAGGTTCCCTATCTTTGTTTGCTCTTTGAATATCATCATATATTCTTATAGGTAATTTTATCTCTTCAGTAAGAAGTAAGACTTGTGGCTAATATTTCTTAGGCCACAAGCAAATTGGAATAGGACCACTTTTAAAGGCCCGCGGGTAGAAGTGGGGGGTTATTGACCGTAGTGTTTAACGAGATCAACATAGGTTGTAAACTCCATTTCAATTAGTGGATTTGAGGTTCAAGTTGGCGCACTTATCAGCCCATGGTTTTTCCCATGAGGGTTTCCACGTATATATCTTGTGTTATTTAAATTCCGCACATATTACACTTGTTATATTAAATTGACTAGATAGGGGTATTTTCGTAATCTTGACCATACACGAAAATTGGGTAAAATTGGTTAAAATCTATTCACCCCCCCTCTAAATTAATATTATACACACCATTATTAGTTTCAATATCTATCTAGGGCTCAACCTTTACTAATTTAGCCAACCTAAGGTGTATAGAGAAGGCTTTTAATCCCCTCACACGAGCCGTCCTAGGGTATATAGCGATGGACACCCGTTCGAAGTTAGATGAAGAGCGCGGTTGCAGAGCCGGGATTTTAGAAATCCCTTCCATTCAAAAGAGCAAAAGACAACGAAATAGGGTGTACACCTAGTTGCCTACTCAAGTAATCCAAATCAACATGCTAAGAGGGTGTATCCAAGCAAATCAATATTGGAAAGCAATTAAAGCAAATAGAATAGAACATAGAGATAGATTGAATATAAAATAATAGAGTTTAATTACAAAATCCCAATATCCATCAACTAATCACATCAATCCCTTAGTGGGGGATTTAGCTACTCATGGTTCTAAATAACAAATACAAAACTAAGATAAGAGATTGAGAGGAAACCCTTGAAGAGCTCTTGATGAGCTGTCATTGGTACTCAACAAAATGATTGTTTTTAAATGTGTTCGTGTTGAAAACCGATTTCACCACTTAGATGTAAAATTAGTAAAATGGCAAGTAGGATTTGTTCAATAGGGAATTAGAGTAATAGTTGAATAAATTAACAATTCCTAAATGTGATAAAATAAAACATAAGCAATGGATGGTTGAATGATTTGTCAAGCCATCAAACATACATGTAAAATAAACCTAATAAAACTAATAAAATAAGATAGAAATCTAGATAAGAGATATATGGGATAAACAATTAAGGGGATTGCTAGGGAATTAATGGGATCACAAGTGGATTACGGGAAGTGCTTTTCAAGCTACCTTAGTGAACCAACCTCACAAATGTTAACCAATTGATTTCTAGGATGTGTTTAGACCATTACTATGAACCCTAAATAACTTCCCACCGCAATGCCTAACCAATTATGGAGAGGGGGTCACAGCGGGATCGATTTGTTTACAATTAACGGTTTAGATAATCGCGGTTGATATACCCTCCGATAATCTATCCTAGCGACTATGTTCTCAATCCATCAAGATTGTCAATCCAATCAAGATTATATAACAAATTATCCTAAGTAAGAGTATAATCAACTAGTGGATATACATGTCAATTATATAATGCATAGAATCTAATTATAAAATGAATAGAACACAAATAGAGATTAAATATATATTAAAGCTTAAGCAAAATCCAATCCAAATGTTCTCACATCAAAACCCTAGAAAAGGGGTTTAATTACACATATTACAATCAAAGGGAAGGCAAGTAAAAGATTAGGAAATCACCCTTGGGTCTCCTTTTGTAAGCTTGATCCTTTCCTTGCCTTTGATGCTCCTTGTGCAAAGAGTGGATGATGAGGATATGTCTAGATAGGTGGAGTCAAATGGGAAGTGACTAAGGAGATATGTGGAGAAGATGGGAAGAAAGGAATGATTTGGGGAAGGAAATCTAGATGTTTTGCTTAGGTAGAGGAGAAGTGGAGGGATTAGGAATGGTAGAAAGGAGGTTTCTTGGTTGTCAAGAATGACCAAGAGTTATAAAATAATGATGAATTTATAGGATTTTCAAATTAGGTCTCGAGTGGCAAATTACCAAAACATCCTCATGCATGGCAAATTATGATTTAGTCCAAAGGAGGGGGTCATTTTGTAATTTGCACACCCATTTAGTTTAGCACAGCAAGGAGGTCGCTATATGTTCAATGGTGACGAAGGTGGCAACAGTGGTGGCGACATCATCAGGTGCCAAAATCAACTTCCTGTCGCCATGGCGACATCGAATGACCAAATGGCAATAAAAGAGGTGACAAGTGGCGACATTTAGGCGAAGGAGGCGTGGATTGGAGGTTGAGATTTGATGCGGCGGATCAACTGGCATTAGATTATTTGGAGGGGTGGGATTTGAAACAAGCCAAGTAAGGCTAAACCCGGGCGATGGAATCAGAATGACTTGAAAATTTTGACAGCTGATGCGTTTCGGCGTTTCCGGAACTACTACGCAGCTTTGCTGCGTAAGCACGTCCTTTTTTTAGCCAAATTCCGTCGTTTAGGCCTTGAAGTGGGCGTTTTTGCCGTTTTAGGAAAGTTTTGTTTTAGCAATAAATTGGGTTTCCCAATTCCGTTTTGACTTCCGTCAATTCTGGAGTGGTTAGGAGTCTCAACAGATTTAGTTTTTGCTTTAATCTCGTTTTTGCCTTTTTTGGTATTTTTTCCTTTTTAGGTCGTTTTTCTTGCTTTTCAAGGAATCCGATTAGGTTTAGGATTTATTTTGCTTTAAATAATGATGTAGGCCGATTTGGCCATTCAGCTTTTGATTTATAAAATTTTAGAGTTTTCTCTAATTATTCCAACTTCGGTATTCATCTTGAATCAACGAATTGAAGCCTAACTTTCCGGTATTTGTGCGCAAATCAACGGAACTTTAGTAGGTTGTTTCTAATCGTTTTACGCAGGTTTTTCTCGACAGAGCTTCCGCTACATCAGTTGGTATCAGAGCCAGGTTCGTTCGGGACGACATCATCATGCCGCCGAGAAGACGACCAGACCAGATTCCTGTAGACCTAGCCATCGAACGTGACCGTGTGATACAGTTGGAGCGACAGGTGGAGCAATTAACGGCGCAACTTGCGGCGTCAAGAGCCAACCAAAACCCGTTTCAGGCCTTACATCCTGAGACAAGTAGTGACGAAGTGGAAGGGGATCCGCGACCACGACGTCGACAGAGAGCGCCTGTGACAGATGACAGGGCTGATGACAGAATAGAAGATGTCAGGCGATGGGAGTCAGGGATGCGGACAGAGGTGCCGGAATTCCGTGGAAGCATGCAGCCAGAAGAGTTTCTGGAATGGATTGGAATCGCTGACGAAATTCTGGAATTCAAAAGAGTGCCTGCGAATGAGAGGGTGGCATTAGTGGCCACGAGGTTTCGGGGAAGAGCCGCGGCTTGGTGGCAACAATTTAAACTCGCTAGGAATCGCGCAGGAAAGCCTAAACTTTCTGACTGGGAGAAGATGAAACGAAAGTTGCGTGAAGAGTTTTTACCTCACAACTTTACGAGATTGATGTACCAGAGGTTGCAAAATTTGCGTCAAGGTATGAGGTCTGTTGATGAATATACAACCGAATTCTATGAGTTGTTGGTGCGAAACGATATAAAGGAGACACAGGATCAGTTGGTGTCGCGCTACTGTGGTGGGTTGCGTACACAAATCCTTGATATGGTTAATCTTTTCGATCCAGTGACAGTAACTGAGGCGCATCAAAGGGCTTTACAATTGGAGAAGACATTGTCGCGAAAATCTAATAGTGGACAGACGCTGAATTTCGGAGGAGGAATGGGCAGTCGAAACAGAGCAAGTAGTTCCAGCGAAAATACTGGAAGTCGACCAGGTGTTAGTGCTAGCAGTGGTTCATATTCTGGTCCACGAAACCCAACAAACAACGTTCAAACTCCCAGGGCAACCACAGGCGAATTTCGGTGTTTTGGATGTGGAGAAACGGGTCACAGGCTGTCTGAGTGTCCAAGGCCAGCAAAGAGGGTGTTATTTATTGACCCGGCAGAATTTAATGAGGAAGATGCGGAAATAGTTGAAGAACCACAATCAGAAGCGGAGGAAGTGAGTGAAGAACTGGTAGATGGTGACACTGGAACGATGTTGATGGTGCGACGTACCTGCTTGGCCCCGAGAACTGGAGAAGGAGAGTGGCTGCGAAATAACATCTTTCAGTCTACTTGTACCATCCTTGGTAAGGTGTGTTGATTTGTCATAGACGGGGGAAGTTGTGAGAATATTGTGTCAGTCGAAGCGGTACGAAAGTTAGGGGTGACAACAGAAAAACATCCAAAACCATATCGGCTAGCTTGGCTGCAAAAAGGGGGAGAGGTGACTGTATCGCAGCGGGCGCTAATTTCGTTTTCAATGGGAACCAACTACAAGGATCAGATGTGGTGTGATGTGGTGGACATGGATGCATGTCTCTTACTGTTAGGGAGGCCGTGGCAATATGACAGAAAAGTATATCATGATGGGTTTAAGAATACTTATTCTTTCGTTTTCCATGAAAAAAAAATTGTGCTCCTACCAAGCAAACCATCTGAGAAGATTAAGGCGCATGGCGATAATACTAACCTGTTATCATATGCAAAATTCGAGTTGGAGATAAAGGAAGCAGAAACGGTGTATGTGTTAATGGGAAAAGAAACACAGGCTGAGATGGAGGTTCCTAGTGCGGCAGCTCCTCTGATTTCGGAGTTTGCTGATGTGTTTCCGGAAGAATTACCTGAAGGACTACCACCTCTACGTGACATTCAACATCATATCGACCTAGAGCCAGGAGCTATGTTGCCAAACAAACCCCATTACAGAATGAGTCCCACTGAGCACGAGGAGTTACGAAGACAGGTTGAGGAACTTCAGTCAAAGGGGCATATCCGTGAGAGTCTAAGTCCATGTGCTGTTCCCGCCTTGTTAATTCCCAAGAAAGATGGAACATGGAGGATGTGTGTCGACAATCGTGCAATTAATAAGATCACAGTAAGGTATCGCTTTCCAATTCCGAGACTTATTAGATCAATTGAGTGGAGCACATGAGTTCACCAAATTGGACCTGAAGAGTGGGTATCATCAGATTCGTATTCGACCTGGGGATGAATGGAAGACAGCGTTCAAGACGCGAGAGGGGTTATATGAATGGCTAGTCATGCCATTTGGGTTGTCCAACGCACCTAGCACCTTCATGCGAGTGATGAACCAAGCTCTTCGACCATTTATCGGTAAGTTTGTTGTTGTTTACTTCGATGATATCTTAATTTACAGTGCAAACCCTGAGCTGCATCTTCAGCACATTCGGGAAGTGTTATGTGTGTTGCGTAGAGAAAAATTTGTTGCTGCAGCCAAGAAGTGTGTTTTCATGACACCAAAGGTGTTATTTTTGGGATATGTTATTTCTGGAGAGGGTCTACAAGTGGATGAGTCCAAAATAGTAGCAGTGAGGCAGTGGCCGCAACCGAAAACAATTACTGAGGTACGGAGTTTCCATGGATTGGCATCATTCTACCGCCGGTTCATCCCGCACTTTAGTAGCATTATGGCACCTGTCACTGAGTGTATGAAAGGAGTCAAGTTTCAGTGGACAACCGAAGCTGAAGAAGGTTTTTAGCAAATCAAAGAGAAATTGACAACAGCCCCTATACTCGTTCTACCAGATTTTTCTCAACCGTTCGAGCTGCATAGCGATGCTTCCAAGGTGGGCATCGGAGCTGTTTTGAGTCAAGGACGGAAACCGGTGGCATATTTCAGTGAGAAACTGTCGGGGTCTCGAGTACGTTATAGCACTTATGACATAGAATTCTATGCTGTGGTTCAAGCGGTTAAACATTGGCGACATTACTTATTCCACCGAGAATTCATCCTATACACTGATCATGATTCATTGAGACACCTCCACAGTCAAGAAAAAATTTCTTCCCGGCATGCTTCATGGTCAGCTTACCTTCAACAGTTTACATTCGTCTTGAAGCACAAAGCAGGTGTTACGAACCGGGTGGCTGATGCCCTGAGTCGAAGGGTCACTCTGTTATCAACAATGGTTGTCCAGGTTCCAGGTTTTAACTCTTTTCGTGATTTATTTGATTCGGATCCACACTTTTCAGAGATAATGGCTGCTGTTCGAGAGGGAAGAAATTCGGAATTTGTATTGGTCGATGGGTTCTTGTTTCGGGGAAACCAACTTTGTATTCCCGAGTGTAGTTTACGTCTGCAAATTATTAAGGAAATACATGGGGCGGGTCACGTGGGCAGAGATCGCACGCTTCAGTTAGTGAAGGCATCGTACTTTTGGCCCACAATTCGGAAAGAAGTAGAGAGATATGTGGAACGTTGTCGGATTTGTCAAGTGTCCAAAGGGAAAGCGACTAATGCTGGGTTGTACAGGCCTTTACCGATTCCTACTCAACCTTGGACGGACTTGAGCATGGATTTTGTTTTGGGACTGCCTAGAACCCAACGAGGATGTGATTCCATCTATGTAGTGGTTGACCGATTTTCCAAGATGGTTCATTTTATCCCGTGCAAAAAAACTACTGATGCTGTCAAGGTTGCCCAATTATTCTTCCGAGAGATTTATCGCCTTTATGGTTTACCTTCGTCAATTGTTTCTGACTGGGACACTCGATTCCTCAGTCACTTCTGGCGAAGCCTTTGGAAGATGGTCAATACGAGGTTGGATTTCAGTAGTGCTTATCACCCGCAAACGGATGGGCAGACGGAGGTGGTGAACCGAGCGCTCGGAGACTTGCTGAGATGTCTGGTAGGAGAAAATGTTCGGTCATGGGACCTGAAGTTGAGCCAAGCCGAATTTGCCCACAACCATGCTGTCAATAGGAGTACCGGCTTCAGTCCTTTTCAGGTAGTGTACTCACTGGTTCCTCGAAGCCCCATAGACCTGATTCCTCTACCTAGCAAGACTAGAGTTCATGGGAAAGCTGAAGATTTCGTTCAAGGGTTACAAGAGGTTCATAAGCAGGTGCAAGAGAATTTGTTGCAGTCAGTAGAGAAATACAAGCTAGCCGCGGACAAGAAAAGGCGTCATTTGGAGTTTGAGGTGGGCGATTTTGTGTGGGCAGTCCTCACGAAGGACAGGTTTGCTGTGGGGGAGTATAACAAACTTGCTGCTAAGAAGATAGGCCCGCTGGAAATTATGGAAAAAATTAATCCTAATGCGTATCGCTTGAAACTTCCCAGCCATATTAGAACTCATAATGTCTTCAATGTCAAGCATTTGATTCCTTTCCATGGCGACTCCTCTGATGACGATACCGTGACAAATTCGAGGACGAATTTTCTCCAACCTGGGGAGAATGATGCGGCGGATCAACTGGCATTAGATTATTTGGAGGGGTGGGATTTGAAACAAGCCAAGTAAGGCTAAACCCGGGCGATGGAATCAGAATGACTTGAAAATTTTGATAGCTGATGCGTTTCGGCGTTTCCGGAACTACTACGCAGCTTCGCTGCGTAAGCACGTCCTTTTTTAGCCAAATTCCGTCGTTTAGGCCTTGAAGTGGGCGTTTTTGCCGTTTTAGGAAAGTTTCGTTTTAGCAATAAATTGGGTTTCCCAATTCCGTTTTGACTTCCGTCAATTCTGGAGTGGTTAGGAGTCTCAACAGATTTAGTTTTTGCTTTAATCTCGTTTTTGCCTTTTTTGGTATTTTTTCCTTTTTAGGTCGTTTTTCTTGCTTTTCAAGGAATCCGATTAGGTTTAGGATTTATTTTGCTTTAAATAATGATGTAGGCCGATTTGGCCATTCAGCTTTTGATTTATAAAATTTTAGAGTTTTCTCTAATTATTCCAACTTCGGTATTCATCTTGAATCAACGAATTGAAGCCTAACTTTCCGGTATTTGTGCGCAAATCAACGGAACTTTAGTAGGTTGTTTCTAATCGTTTTACGCAGGTTTTTCTCGACAGAGCTTCCGCTACATCAAGATTCTGGCGATTTGGGGCGCTGGAAGTCTTGCGACGAGGCTACCGCTGATGTGGTCATGATTTTGGGACTAATATCGGCTGTCAGTAGGTCGGTTTGGTGGCACTTCAAGCGAGCTAGGGTTTGGAGGATTGAAGGCCATGGTTGTCATGCGTGGAAGGAGGAAGAAGATGAATAGTGAAGGTGGGGTGCATTTAGCAAATGTATGGGGTGCACGCAGCTGCTTCTTTTTGCCTCTATAGGGGTGCACTTAGAAGTGATGTGGGGTGCGCTTAGAAGTCACACTCACATCAAAGTGCACCGTTTCACTTATGAGTGTGGGCTGCTTGTCTCTTTGGGGTGCGCTTAGCACTCGCTTGGGGTGCAATCAGAGGCCTAAATAGCCTCTAAAACGTGCCGTTTCTCTTTAGCTGACGTGGCGCATTTGGCTGCATCACTTGGCAAATTACAATTAGGCCCCCTACTCTCTCATTTAATTACGATAACTTCATTCCTTCTTCACAATTTACACTTTTGCCCCTATTTCTTCAAAATTACCTCAATGCCCCTAAACTTAATAAATACCTAAAAACACTTAATTTACACCATTAAATCACGAGATAATGCCTGAGAATCAAGCTGAAGGAGAAGGAAATGAGGGCTAAAATCATACCAATTTTGATCTGATCAGCTCTCCTTCCTTGAAGCTTGATTCTTGTATCCAAATCTCCTTAGTTGCCTTTGGATGAGTAGAGATGAGTATGGATGAGAGGGAAAATAATCCTAGGCTAGAAAACAAGTAAAGAAAGAAATTATCTAAGTGTGGGAGGTGTAGGGGATTGTTTTGGTTGAAACATATAAGGTTCTATTTATAAGGGATGCTAAAAGGAATTATTAAATCCCCGTATTCACATGCGTGTTTTTTAAATATGACTTAAAGGGTATGTGAATGGGTTGTTAATCCGTTATTACCAAATTTTTCGGATTAGTCAATATTACAAATATAACTCCAATTCAGAAAATAATAAATCAAGTGTAAATGTGTGGAAATATAAACGACACTTGATTTTTTACATGGAAACCCAAACTGGGAAAAACCATGGGCTGGTAAGTACGACACACTCAAACCTCAAATCTACTAATTGTGATAGCGTTTACAACCTAATCTCAGTTTATGACCTAATCTCGGTCAATAACCCGCTACCACTACCCGCAGGCCTGTAAAAGTGGATCTAGTCCAATTTACTCATGTGAACACCTAATCCCGGTGTACGACCTAATCCCGGTCATCACACAAGACTTACTTCTCTGAAAAGATCAAACCCTAAGTGAATATGCAATGATATCTAAATATGCAAATAATGCTATGGTACACTAAATGCTTATCTAGGATTATATGATGACAATAAAATCAATCATAGATATCAAATATAGCTATATGTCATGGCATAAAGCTTAGCTATGTTAAGGATAACCAATCCTAGATATAATAGCTATAAAAAATAATCTCAATCATTTTAATGAGATCAAATAGCTAGATGTTAGATAAACATGAAAATCCTAACTATCACAAATAACCCAATCAACACATAATCTCAATCATGTATGTAGAATTTAATCTAAACGCATACAAGTAATAAATGAGATAAAATTAATAAGTAAAAACACTAATTATGTAAGATAATAGTGTTCAACAAATCATACCATGTGTGTTGAAGAAGACCCATGCATTAGCACATGCTAGATGATCCTAGATGATGCTTAGACGATTATTTATGCATGTGGAAATGAGTTTAGAGAAATAAAGATGTAATCTTTAAGCTTTTTCTCTTAAGTATCTCTAAATATCTCTTTAGGGTTCTTAGAATGCAAGACTTGTAGTTAGAATCAGAGATAAGGATATATTTATAGAGAGTAAAATAGGTTGGGTGAAATGACATAATTGTCCCAACTTCACGGGCAAAATCTACTCCCTAGGGCTGTAGAATTGACTTGATGTTCTGGTTCCTTTTTTGTGCCCTTGTTTTGCAGCCATGACACGTAGAATTCCGCCACAACACAACTCAATATTTGAGCACACCGAAACATGAACAAATGATATCGAAACCTTTCATATGATATATCGTTGGAAAGGTATGGAAGTCTACTTTCTACTACAATTTATAGAATGACATTTTGATGTCTGTAGAAAAAGTTATGGTCAATTGAGTGACCAATGGTCAGATTCGAATAACAGTTGTGATGCCCTATTTTAGTGGTCACTTTGGAGATTTCAAAATCAATCTAAACGGTCATGAAATATTATGAATAATATACCATTGGAAAGGTATGGGTGTCTTGTTATGGTCACAAGACCATATAATGGTCAGTTTTGAAAAACATATAAATCATTGAAATTCAATCTTTTGAAACTAGACACTTTACTCCAAACAACCAAACCAAAACTACCACTTATCCAAGAGAAGAATGAGACCTTCTCAAGTGGTCAACCGTTGCACGAAGACATGCACACCATCGTGCAAGCTTAGACGTTTCCGATCACAAAAACGGAAACGAATTACACTACACTTAAAACTATCATACATGAAGTGCAAGTGTGAGAATTGAATGCATCCTAATGCCTAACATGTCATGGCATTATCATATAACAAGATGCAATCAATTCAACATGCATGAATAAAATTCATGGCTTTGCATCATAATGACTAAACATGTCATGACATTTTAATAAACTAGATGCAATCAATTAAAACATGCAAGAAGAGATGTTCAAGAACATGCATGCACACATATAAAAACACACAACATACAAGTATTAGAGATATGCATGAGTTGTGAGTGTGTACAACTAGATCTCTTAAAGCAAGTAAGCACTAGAATTTACCTTAGGTGCTTCTTCTCTTGAGGTCTTGAGAGGGCCTTGGTTGTGCAAATCCCCAACCATCAAAAGCCTAAACTACCCTTACAACAAGCCTTACATGTGGTTTGTCCACGAAATAAGCCAATCAAAATATGAGACCTAACAGATGCAAAATCAGGTCACTTAAGCTTGAAAACAGAAGCTGACGCCAGCGGAGTGCAGGTGGAGTGTGGTTCAAATACCCGTAGTCACCCGCACTTTATCACATTTTGGCCTGATTTGGTCATGGAACACTGGTAGTGCGTGGGTGTGGACCAAGGTAACACCCGTGTAATGTACAATTTCTGGGTTCCTTCTACCATATAGTGCGGGTCGAGTGCGGTTGGGACCCACACTTTATCACTTCTTCATAATTTCAGCTCCCGGATCATGTCTGGAGTGCGGGTGGAGTGCGGGTGGGACCTGCATTCTATGCTGATTCTGGCTAATTTTAGCTGAAGGTACATTGGTAGTGCGCGGGTGTGCTGACCAGCACAGTAACCGCACACTAAAGCTCCTTTTGGCTTGCTTTCTAGCTTGTTTTGCCCCTAATTGATCAATATTACTCCAATGCCCCTAAACTCCATAATTACCTGAAAACACTTAATTCACACAATTAAATCACGGGATCTTGCCCGAGAATCAAGCAAGGAGAGAAGGAAATGAGGGCAAAAATCGCACCAATTTTGGTTCAATCACCAAGCCAAGTGGCAAGTACTTAAGAGAAAAGGAAGTCAAGAAATCCTTTACTCCACCTCATGAGAAGAGTGGTCATGCTAAGAGCAATAGAAAGGTTCAATGCTTTAAGTGTAAAAAGCTTGGACATTATGCTTCGGATTGTCCTAGTATTGATACTAAGAAGGACAAGAAGGGAAAAGCCATGGCGGCCACATGGAGTGAAGATGATGACTCTAGTAATGAGGAGAGCTTAAGTGATGAGTCTTCTAATGAGGAAGAGTTGGTGAGCAACTTTGTTGCATTCACGACCTCTCACTCTATCCTAGAGAATGTATGTCAAGATTCATTGGATAAGGAAGTTGATTCAAATCATCAAGTGTGCTTAAGTGATAATTCAACCTATGTTGATCTTTTGGTTACGGTGAAAACTCATGAAGAGAAATTGGAGATAGCCTTAAGAGAGGTTGATGAGAAAGATTTTTTGATCAATTTGCAAGTGGATGAGTTTGTTTCGACTACTCAAAGGCTCTTGGGTGAAAAGAATGCTCTTTCCAAGAAGCTTAGAGAAGTTGAAGGGATTGTTCTTGAAAAGGATAAAATCATCTCAAGTTTGACTTTAGGAGGCTCAAGCGACGCGGTAGTTGATGAGAAGCTAATAGAAGCATCACATCCTACAAGCGAGGTCATTGTTGACAAGAAAGCTCCTAAGAAGAGACGTTCCAAGAAAAAGAACAAGTTGAAGAACAAGGTACCCCTTGAAATTCCCATTTGTGCTTCTCCCATTCCGGAAGGTAAAGTCTCTTCTTTTGTTCCCATATGTCATTTTTGCAATACCGTAGGCCATATCAAGCCCAAGTGCTTTAAATTCATTGAATATTGCAACATAGGAAATGCATCTAGGGATAGAGAGATTGGACTTCATTTTAAGCATGCTAAAGCTTTTGAATATGGAAAGCATGATAATGTCACAAAGCATGTTAAGAATGTCCAGAATGTGAAGAATGCAAATCCTTCTAAAATTGATAAAGCATGTGTTGCTAGCAATGTTGAAAAGATGAGTATCAATGATATTATTGTGAATCAAGTTGTGGAAGAACTTTATTCTAGATTCAACATTGTTCAAAGAGAATCTTGATAATGTTTGTGTAGGTTCACCCAAGACAAAGTTTGTCAAGGGTGAGTGCTCTTACCAATAGTGTAAGTTGCACATGTGAGCTTGCTTTAAGATTAGTGTTTTGTTGTTAAGAAGCTTAGTTTTTTGCTTTGTATCTCTACAACTTGACATGAACTTAGCTATCTCACATGCTTGTTATGATAGTCGAAATCTATTGATTAACTTTTTGAGAAGTTGTTTTATGAAATCTATATGGTGACAATCATGTTAAGACTTTTAGAGAAAGTCATTTTTTTGTCGTTTGAGTTGAAATGCATAGTCTTTAGTCTCTTGGAATTGACACACCTATAACTTGTAGTCATGAGGACTTACAAGCCAAGAGGACTTATAAAAAGGGTGAAGGCCTTGCATTTGATGAAAATAGCTTGCGAAGGTATCTCTAATATCATATTGCTTGCTTATTTGATTTTTTATCTCTCAACTCATTGTGTTTACCACTTCATGAAGCATGTCATAATTGAGAACTAATATAGTGTTTATATGGTCCTCTTTGACATTTGCTCTTTCGAGATCTTTTGTGATAATTGTTCACATTGATCTTAATCATGATATGCGTTATTGTTTGTATGATTGTTGAGTGGCAAGTTTTGAAAAATATGCTTCATATTCTTTGAAAGCTACTCTCTTGAGAAGTAGAGATCTTGAGTAAGTCCCATTACTTGCTTTTCGATCATGTGCTTTTAAGCCTTCAAATTTGGTTTCAAAATGCACTTTGCTTCTCTTATATGCTTTGTTATGTCGTTAAGTTTGATAGATGTGAGTTTTGGATACTCTTGCAGTTCTAAGATTAGTACATTTAGAAATGACCTTTGGTTTGTATCCATTTGCTTCAACAACATAGTACTCAACGAGCACCCTCATGGAAAGGGCCACACACCTTGGTTGTGCAGCCGCCCAATGTAGGAAAGGGTTACGCCATTGTGATGAGTGAAAGCCGCCATGAGGTGTATATGTTTATGTTAGAAAAATCAAAGTAGTGTTGAAAAGAATCATTAAAAAAAAATACTTTGATTCAAGCCCAAAACAAAACAAAAATGCTTTATGAAGTTTAGTTGAATAATCAAGTTAGCTCAGGTTGACAAATAGAAATGGATATACGAGCCATATGCACACACAACGCTCACATGTTGAAAACTATTCTGTTTATAAGCAAAATTCGAATGAAAATCGGTTTAACTTTTTTGTGGAAAGTCTAAGGATGGGTAGATGTTGAAAATGTTTGCATGTTTGATTACTAAACTACTTTATTTCATATACTTGAAGCAAAATCTTCACACACTCACATTTTGCTTATTTGGTATTTTTGATACTCTAGCAATTTTTGAAGACATATGAGAGTGATTGAAAATCATGGTGGAATTCTCATTGTTATTTGAAGCTTATTTGATAAAACTATGAAAATTGCTTGAGATGTGAATGTGTGGCGATTTTTGTGAACATTTGTCTATCTAGATCTTAGATGAGGCATTTATCAAAGGGGATCATAATATGCTAAATTTGTGTTCTCTTTTATGATATGTTCACATGTTCTTCAAGATAGTTGTTTATTGGCATTATTCTTGTTTTTGAGAAATCATTAAGATGCTATGATAATTCTTTATTTGCATATTGATTTGTTCAAAAATGATGATTTTGCCTTTGTATATGTTTATTGGTTACTAACTTGCTTTCTTGTTTCCACTCATTTGTGTTTTTAGTGTTTTTGTGATACAAGGTCATGGGAAAAGCTAAGAAAGTTGGAGTTAGCAATCCTACAAAGTCCGTTGACAATTATAATCTTACTACCTCTTCCAAGACTATCAAAACCAACAAGTTTAGGCCTTTGAGAGGTTATGAGTGCAAAAAGATTTTGCAAGAGAAAGGTATTGATTTGAATTTTTGTAGTTGTTCTTATGTTTATAAGGTTATCATAGAGAGAAATTGGAGTACTTGGATTAACATGCTAGGAATAGCTAATAAAACCATGGTTAAAGAATTCTATCATGTGTTCAAAGAAAGTACTAATGTTGAGGATGCCGTTATGAATATGAGAGGTGTTGTTTTTAGAGTTAAATCTTGGAAATTGAATGAGTTTCTAGGATTGCCTGATGATATTGAGTTAGATTTCCTTGATGTTGATGTCTTGGAAAATCGTGATTTGATGGGTAAAACTCTTTGTGATGATGTGAACTTTGAGTGGGGTAAACGTGCCTTTATTAGGCAAAGTGAGTTGACCAAAATTAGTGCTTTTTGACATTTATTTGTTTGTGCTAACCTTGTTGTCTCTACTAATGCTACCGAACTTAATAGAGAAAAGAACAAGATTGTGTATGCTTTGGTGACAAACAAACCCATTAATCTTGGTGAAGTGCTTATTGAACATATTGAGATCGCGGCTTGTGCAAGTCGTATGAACAAGAAATTAGTATTTCCGGGGTTTATTTATCAATTGTGTTTAGCTAAAGGATTAAAGAATAAAAATGATGATGTGCTAATTCCTCTCTTAGAGAAGTTAAGTGAGAAACGTGTGGCGACCATGTCATACAAGGATAAGGGAAAGCCTAGTGATACATTTAGGCTATTTGGTGAATCTCATGATTCAAGCCATGTATCTAGCACACTTATTCTTCCAAGTTGGGCTATACAATTGAAGAAAGAGGTTGAAGAGTCACGAAGGATGATTGAGGCATGTAAAGGAAGATTGAAGATCTTAATGCTAAGATAGTGGTTCAAGATGAGAAGATCAAAGAATTGGAAGGAAAAGCAACTACTACAAAGCATTATGTGAGATCATCACATCGCACAACTTTCCTTGGTGGCACAAGTGGCTAGAGAGTATCTTGAGGTATATTTTCATACTCTTTCTTTTTGGCTTCATATCATGTCAAAAAGGGGGAGAAATATGGGATATATATATCTAGCTTGCTTAGTCTCATTTTTTAGTTTTTATTTTTGGTGTATTTTGGTATCAAGTTTGAACTTTATGGCATGTATTATTTTTTGGTATTTGTTGATCTTGGCTAGAATATTTTGTTAGATAGCATGTATTAAGGAGGAGCATACATGATCCATTTGAACTTAAATGTTTTATTTTCTTACCTAAGAATGAATATTGCCATATGTGTTGTCTCTTGGATATTCTTGTGCTTTCAAGTTTATTTTAGGTGACATCAAGAGAAGACCAAGATGAAGTTCAAGACTTGTTGAAAATTGTGTCTAGAAATGTGTAACTCATTGTACTCATTGTGACCATATTTTCTTTGTAATTGTTTTAGCATATGTATAGGGGTTTTGACATAGAATTTGCCAAAGGGGGGAGATTGTTAGGTTTTTGGTTTGTCTTGGCATATATTCCATATCAAAACGGTGTTTATCTTGTATTGATTAGTGGTTGTTATCATGATGATTCAAAGCTTCAAAGAAAGACTTGGCTACAGTTCATGCAAGGTGGTGGCTTGTTAAGGGGAATTAGTTTCATTGCTCATCAAAGGTATAATTGACCTCATTCCTCTTACAAGGCATAGGCACACACACACAAATCATTCATAAGTGTCCCTACATGGTTGTGCACATTTTATATAACACATTCACATGTTTTAGTATGCTCATGCATTGAACTCAAATTGTCATACATTGTAGAATTGCATGTTCTAAGACTATGTCTAGAAAATAGCATACATGTGTGATCTTGTGTTTAATTATTTGTGTTTCTTGTATTTTGGATTTGAACATGATCTCATATGATTTCTTATTGACTCCCGGTCATTCGGTTACTCATTCATTAGGTTTCGAGTTCAAACAATGTAGCTACACTACTTTGCGTTCTCATTCATTAAGTTGTCTTCGTCGTCATTTTCTGAAATGAATTCTCAACCTTTTGTCAAAGTTTTGTAGTCGTCGTTGTGCGTGAGGAAGTCATGATTTGTAATTCGAAGACGGATTTGAAATTGGAGTTTGGAGGTTCGGATATGGCCGAAGAACGAGAGCGGTGCGCGAGAGGAGCAAGCATGGCCAACGGCCAAGCTTGATGGCCACGTGTGGAGGCCGTGTGCCACACGGCCAGAGCAGCTCTCTGCCCACGTGTGCCACACATGCCCCATATGGCCCTAGGTGATGTGGCAGTTGTTGATTGGTCCATTTCTCTCTCTCTCTTTCATCTCTTTTAAATTCTCCATTTCCTTTCCATTCATTTCAAGAAGAAAAATTAAAATTTCTCCACACAAGAATTTTCTCTCAACTTTTTCTCACCTTCCAAACACCATAACTTTCTTATATGAAGTTGGAATTGGTTGATTCAAGTTGAAAATTGTTCGTATTCCAGTACTCTACCTTTTCCAAGTGGTTTGTAGCTGTTTGATTGAGTTTTCAAGTGGTTTCACCATCAAAACCGAACCAGCTTGTGATTGCAAGGTAGTTGTCATATCTTTGAGATTTCTTTTTTTATAACCTTCAATTTGCTTGGGATTTATTCTTCTATATGTATTAGAGACATATGTGAACTAGTTTCTTATATTCTAGGTTTTTCACATGTTTGAGAGTTGTATTGTGATTAGATTGATATCTAGGATTATTTGTGACTTGATTGAATCATTTTATGATTAATAATCCTTGAAATGTGCTTTGATCCTATGATTGATAATATCTAGGATTAATGCTTGTATATGTGCTTTTAGAGACATCTATGATTTAATTGATTTATCATTATATCATTGCTTTAAATCTTTGGCTAGAATATTCATTGAATACATTTTATGATTCTAGCATTTTTGTGTATGTTTGTAACATCTTGAATATGTGCTTCATAATTATGATTTAATCAAGTGTTATTTATGTGAATGAAACTATGAGCTTTTGTGTTAGGTGTTTTTCACATGCTCTAGGTTTAATTCATGTTTTCACATCTAGACTATACTACTTGTGTTCTAACATGTTTAGGTCTAGTTGTTCCATGGAATGTATTGATCACATGTTCTATGATGAATTGATTGTTTGCATCATTTGCATCATTTGCATTCATATGATCACACTAGGAAGTCCTTGTAAAAGGCTTGAAGTCTTGATTGGGACAAGGTGTTCGGATAGTCAAGCAAGGAAGACTTGGTTAGGACAAGGCGTTCGGATAACCAAGCAAGAAGTCTTAACTAGAGTCGGGATGACTTGGTTAGTTAAGCAAGAAGTTATGGCTAGGATCGAGAAGGTCCAGATATCTATGCAAGGCAGGCTCTCTAGAGGCATAAGTGCCTTAGATAGGGAGTTGGCTACAATATTGGTAGGCTTAGGCGTTTGGTATGACATAAACTCCAATAGAGTGTGGTACATGGGATGTGTATGCATGCTTGAGGAATTTCTAATCATCCAATGATGTTGGTTTGATATGGAGTCCAATATATGATGGTTTCGCATCATTGAGGGTTTTTGTATCTTCCAATAGGGATTAGGTAGACATAGACTCCAATAGAGAGTAGATCATAGGCTGGTCACTTTTGAGGAATTTCTAATCTATTATCCAATACATATAGTACCTAATGATTGTAGTTCAACCCGTGGATGTTTCCTCCTTGGAGGTTTTACCACGTTAAAAAATCTCTTGTGTTAATTCTTCCTATCTCTATCTCTTATATTTGTTTATGTGTATGTTGTTATCTTGTTGCATATTATTCACTTATGATGTATATTGGAACAAGATTTTGTAAAGTGTGATTTGTGAACAAATTCATTTGATCATATTTGTATTTATAATTCTTTTGAATAGTGTTACCTTTGTGTATTGTTATTTTTGTTAATATTTGTAATACAAGTATTTTTTGTTATTGAGTTTTTGTGTTATTATACCTCATGTAACTAATTGATATACATAGACTATACTTAAATGATCACATGCTTATATTGTCTATATATGATTTCTTGGTTTATGTGTTGTATGTAAGGCTACCTTGAGGGACAAACGTAAGTTTGTTCAAGGGATTGAAAAAGGCGTAAAAACCTATTCAGCCCCCCTCTAGGTATGCTTTAAGCTTTCTAACTACGTTTGTATACTTTCACTAAGTTAGCTAAGCTTTATGTCATGTCATATAGCATTTGATATCTAGGATTGATTTAATTGTCATCTTATAATCCTAGATAAGCATTTAGTGTTCCCTAGCTCTATTTGTATTTTGGTTATCATATTTATTCACATAGGCTATTTTATCTCTTTATTGAGAAGTAAGTCTTGTGGCTAAGATTGCTTAGACCACAAGCAAATTGGACTAGGTTCACTTTTAAAGGCCTACGGGTAGTAGTGGTAGGTTATAGACCGTGAGAGGTTGAGGTCAACCTAGGTTGTAAACACCATTGCAATTAGTGGATTCGAGGTTCGTGTATAGCGTACATAATAGCCCGTGGTTTTTCCTTGCTGAATGTATCCATGTAAAAATCAAGTGTTACATAAATTCCGCACTTTACATTTGATTTATTGCTTTGACTAGATTGGGGTTTTTTTGTATTATTGACTAATCGCGAAAATTGTGTAATAACGATTAAAATCTATTCACCCCCCTCTGGATAGTTTTATACACACCGTGTATTATTAGTTTCACTAGTTATCACAAAAACAATAACTCAATCAATCAACACAAAAATCTCAACTTGCAGATAAATCTTAATCTTGATACAAACAAGTCATAAATGAGATTTCTTGCTAAATAAGAACACTAAAATGAATGGAGATGGTGTTCAATTTACCAAGTCATGTGTGTTAAAGAAGACCCATGCAAGAGCACATCTTAGATAAAGCTAGATGATGCTTAGATGATGCTTAGATGATGTTTGATGCATATGGAAATGAGTTTGGAGAATTAAAGAAGCAAACTTGGTGCCTTTTCTCTCGAGTATCTCTCTTTCTCTCTTTAGGGTTCTTGGTGTTCAAGAGTTGAATTAAAGAAGATGAGATAATGATGTATTTATAGAGAGTAAAAAGAGGTTGGGCAAAAAGACAAGATTGCCTCTGAAAAGCGCCATCGGCGGTTTCATTCGGCGGCCAAGCTGCCGATCTCAAACCGTAGATTTGAACCCGAGTGCATCAGGTCTTAAATGGCGGTTTCTTTCAGCGGTCATGGCCATTGATAATAACCGGAGAATTGAACCCGAGAGCATCAGGTATCAAACGACGATTTCATTCGGTGGTTAGGGCCGCCGATCACAACCACCATTTCACTAATTGTGGTAATACCAAAGGAGAAGATAAGAGCTTTCTCCTACGGTGATCCTCGCGTTAAACCAAGCACACAAACATGCACGCATGGACGTTTCAGGACAAACTATGGGAAACGAATTACTAGACACACTATCACACAACAAAATTCAATAAAGAGGTGCAAGTGTGAAGTGTGAAGAGAATGCACACATTAGGCAATAACCACAAATGCAAGAAGACAAGGCATGCATGAGAAGTGTGTGTGTGTGTGCAACTAGTCTCTTCAATGGAATTAAGCACAAGTGATTTACCTTTGAAGCACTAGTCTCTTCATGACAAGTACTTATTATCTTGAAGTCTTGAGAGGGCCTTTGAGCTTGATTACCAACACTGAAGCGCCTAAACTACCCTTACATTATAACCTAAATTGTGGTTTGTCAACGAAATAAGTCAATCAACAATGAGGAACTTACAATCTCCCCATTTGGCTATTTCGTTACAAAACCACCACTCACAATTGATTCTCATAAAAAAAAAAAAATCAAAATTTTTCTATATTACAAAGAGATATCCAAAAGCTAGAACTTCAAGTCTTCAATCTCTAGTAGAACAACCAATCCTTCAAAACAAAATGACTACACTTTCCAAGACAAGTGTATGTGAGATTATCAAGTGAAATCAAAACAAAACAATAAAAAATACAAGCATTTGCATTAAAAATAAAACAAGCAACATCATGCAATGAAGTGTAATGCAATGCTCCCCCTCAATGGGTTACTCCCCCTTAATAAGCAATTTCCCCAACATGCCAATCAAAAACTACAACTCTATTATCACACACTACTCCCCCTTTTTGTCATGATATAAGCAAATGAGTATCCTCCAACCGAGTCACTTTTAGCCAAGAGAGATAGTAGCAAACAAGAACTTTATGCAACTTAATTAATCGGAAGAGAAGCAAGGAGGTTTATTTTATGAAAATGTGTGAAAATGATTATTTGCATGCAAGACATGTTGCATTCAAGTCCAAAAACAATGGTATTTGGCAAAGCAAACAACAAAGGTTTCCAAAAGAATTCAAACCAATTTCACCATTTGTCATGAATTAAGGTAAGGATATAGATTTTACAAGGAATTCACTTTAAGAAGCAAATATATCCAACTTTATAAGCAAAACAAGGCATGAGCGACTTTTGCACTCTATTCGATTTTTCCAGGTAAGATACCTGTATGATAGTAGCCATGTTTAACTAATAAATAAAGAGAGACTTTGGATTTTAAAATCCTTAGAATAGATATAAGATCCTTTATTCATTTGAGTCTCATACATTGCTTTTCACACATAATTTTGCATTTAAAGATTTGCAATCAACATTTCATGCTTTTCATCTTAAGCATGTTGTTAGAAGAGAATCATCATGTCATGAAGATCAATTATAGGTCATTCAAAGAGTACTTCCAAAGTAGATCTCCTAGTCCAAAAATGCATGTTTGAACATAAATATGACATGGATTACCAACAAAGCAAAGGTTCACACTTATTGAAGAAAATATCATATAAGCATATGTGCAACCAAGACGCTCAAGCAATTAATGAAAAGGCATAATGTTTATCAAATTTTTGCATGTGACAAGTACGCAAGTTTGCTCTCTTTGCTTGAGCTCCCTTATGGGGTCAATCAGCACACCACATCAATGAAGGGCATGAGGCTCTTTAGACCTACCAAGTCCATTGGACCTAGTTGAACCTATAAGAGACATGTTAGCATAATAGCATGCGGGTTCATCTTTTCTCATCCACCTAGGTGACACATTTTCATTCCTAGTGGTCATTTTTAGCATGTTACTTGAATTCCAAGGATTATTAACTCTAGATTTCTCAGGCACATGCATATTGGCTCTTCTAAGCATATTTCTTTCCACCATGCTTTCAACCCTACTTTTCTTAATGTACTTAAAGCAATTTGGCCTAATATACCCATCAACACCACAATAATGACAAGTTGGTATAAAGTGAGGAGTCATACCATATCCATGTGAGGTCATTTGAGACTTGTCATGCATTTGATGTTTCCTTTGGTGTTGAACCGGTTCTCTCCATCTTTGTTGTTGAACCGGATTGGGATGCCTACTTGGTTGAGTTTGCATGGCTTGCCTTCTTGGTTGGTGAACCTTTGGTTGAGGAAAGAATGGAGGTGGAGCTCTTGGATGTTGAGGTTGAGCTTCACTCTTTGTTGGCATCTTCACTTGGCCATTCTTGGATGACTCACCAAGTTCAATCTTCCTCCTAGGATTATATGGAGGTAAGGCTTCCTTGATGCCATTTCCCTTGACAAACACGATCTTGCTTGAGGAAGAGATCTTATTGTCATCTACAAAGCCAAGACCCCTCTTGTCATTAGGAATCTTCATGTCAATTATCATTGAATCTGAAAGGTCCTCATTTTTATTGGCTTATTTCATTGATAAACCACATTTTGGGGTTTAATATGTAAGGGTAGTTTAGGGCTTCATTGGTCGTGATCAAGCAATTGGATTTCAAGCCCTCAAGCACAAGAGCTCTTTGAAAGTATATCACTTGTACTTATCTCTTAATTGAAGAGATTAGTTGCACACACACACTTCTCTTGTTTGCATGTGTGTTCTTTGCCTCTGATGTACATTCTCTTCACACTTCACACTTGCAAAACATGCAAATAGAATAGGTGTGACTTGTTGCCTTGAAAAGAGAGTTTTTCTCTCTACCACGGTCTGTACCACCGTGGGTACCGCTGCCGGATCATGTGCATGTGTTGTGGTCCGTGTCAGGTGCAGCCTCTGATGACTTTCGCTATGCATATTGCAGTGGGTGCACCCTGCCTCTAGAGCGGTCCACAACACTTTCCAAAGCCCACGCGTTGTGTGTACCGCGGAATAGACACCCTATCCGTACCACGGCACAAACAGCGATTGTGAAGGGATTTAGTTTTCTAAACTTAAAACAACATCATTTCACTTTGGGGCTTCTATATATATGTTGCTTTCTCTTCTTGGTAGACCTACAGCTTAGAAATTAACTTCTTTGAGAAGCTTAAGAGTGTCTTGAAAGAAAAGCAACCCAGAACCCATTTTTATTCACCCCAAACCCGTTTTCATGTGCATCAAACATCATCTAGCTTCATCTAGGATGTGTTCTTACATGGGTCTTCCTCAACACACATGACTTGGTAAGTTAGAACACCATTTTCATTTATTCTAGTGTTCTTACTTAGCAAGATAGCTCATTTATGACTTGTTAGCATCTAGACTAAGTTTTTATCTACATGTTGAGCTTTTGTGTTGATTGATTGGGTTGTTGTATTGTGATAGCTATTGCATCTAGGATTGTTTTTATTATATATAGCTAAGTTTTATATATGACATGTAGGAACATGATTTCTAGGATTATTTGACATGTTCATTCATGAATAGTTAAGCTTAAATGTGTTGACCTAGCATTTATGTATATTATATTTACTTAGGTTGTGTTCTCTTCTTTAAATGTTATCTTGTGACTAAGTGATTTAGTGCAAAAGCAAGTAGGTCTAGAATCATTATTAAAGGCCTATTGGGTAGAGTGGAAGGGTTAGTGACCAAGTATGGTTTGACTTGAGGTCAACCTAGGTTGTAAACTTTCATTCAAGTAATGGATTTAAGGACTGTGTGTGGCTGGCACAATAGCCTATGAGTTTTTTCCAGTTGTGGGTTTCTCACGTAAATCAATCAACGTGCAATTTATTAGTTTCCGCACTTAAATTTAGTTGATTGTATTTGTTTATATTTTGGTGGTTTTTGAATATTGACTAATCAAGAAAAATTGGTAGTTAACTTGATTAAAACCTATTAACCCCCCACGCCCCTCTAGGTTATTTAGACACACGTTTTTAATAGTTTCAATTGGTATCAGAGCGATTTCCTAGACATATTTAAGAGATCCTTGCTTTTGGTGTGTCTTTGCATTTTGTGTGTTTTTGTTTGCTAGAGCGAGTTCCTAGACATATTTAGAAGATCCTTGCTTTTGGTGTGTCTTTGCATTTTGGTGTTTTTGTTTGCTACATACATTTGCATTCTTCTCATTCATTAACCTAAACACTATGAGTGGGAACAGTGGTGGAAACAAGGGTGCTTCAAGCACAAGACCTCTCTTGCTCACCGGGTTAAATTATGCCTCTTGGAAAGGCAAAATGGAGTCTTAGATTTGCCAAATTCATGACCATACTTGGATGGCAATAGAAGACGGCTACACTCCACCAATAATGACTCATACGGGAGGTGGAGAGGAAGTTCCCAAGCCTAAGGCACAATGGAGTGCTCAAGAGTTCGAGGCCTCCAAGTGGAACAACAAAGCAATGCACGCCATCCTATGTGCTATCGACGACAATCAATACAAATTGATTCAAAATATTAGGATTGTAAAGAAAGCTTAGGAGATCCTAAAGACAGCCCATGAAGGAACCGAGGTGGTAAATGACTCTAAGCTCCAAGTCCTCCAAACTCAATTTGAGACCCTTGTGATGGAGGAGAATGAGTGCTTTAATGACTTCGAAGTGAAATTGATGGATATAGTGAACTAAAGTCATCAACTTGGTGACCCTTACTCGGATAAAAGGATTAAGTAAAAGATTATGGGGTCTATTCTTGAGAGATTTGAGTCCAAGTTGACGGCCTTAGAAGAAAATAGTGATTACAAGAATATGAAGCCAAGTGAAGTAATTGGAAGGCTTCTAGCTTATGAGTCTAGGAAGGGTCTTACCTCCACACCTCCTAAGAAGCAAAAGGGAATAGCTTTGAAGGTGTCTAAGGTTGAGAAAGAGAATGAATATTCGGATGAAGACATGGCCTTATTGGTGAAAAGATTGAAAATACCTACAGGGTTATACTAAACAACCTAGAGAGGGGGGGGGGGGGGGGGGGGGGGGAGGGGGTGGGTGAATAAGTTGACACTTTAATTTTAAAACTCTTTCATGACTTATGTCAAAACCTTGGTGAGCATACAAATTAACCTTTAACTTGATAGTTATGAGAAAACAATTAGCATATGTATGCTCAATTCACCACCCTTAGTCTACAAAACATATACAAAGAAACAATGTATCTTATATACAAGTATATTCAATGAAGAGCAAATTCCACAAGTTGTACTTTGAATATTAAAATGCAAGTTCACTAAGTAGAACTTTACAACTTGATATAGAATATCACAAGATACAATGTTCAAACACTTACAAGATATAAGAAACAAATGTTGATTCAACTAATAATGTGTGTATCTCTTTCTTTATCAATAACTCGTTTACAAGAATGTGAGGAAATAAAGATCTTAAACAAGTTATATTGATCATACATACAAATATAAAGAGATAGAGATAGAGACATTTGACATTTGACACATTATTTTTACGTGGTAAACATCCGAAGAGGAAACATCCACGGGTTGAATCCACAACCACCGGCAAGCAATCCACTATGATGAAAAGGACTTACACACTCAAGGCTATCACCACATGATATCCACCCTAAGCTATCAACTCCTAGTCTACCCTCGGGCATAGTGAATCACCTAGCCTACTTCCTATCCGAGATGTGTCCTACACCTTTAAGAATCAACTTCCTATCCAAGACGCTCACGTCTTTAGGAAGATTTCCTTGCTTGTCTATCCGGATCCTCCCGATCCTAGACAAGGCTTCTTGCTTAGCCATCCGGATCATAAATATCCTAGTTAAGCTTCCCTAGCGCAACCATCCGAAGTATCACACTCCTAGTTAAGACTTAATGCTCAAGTTGAAGCTTCGCTTACTCCAAGATGAGACTTCCACCTTTTGCAAGGCAAATGATCCAAGTGATGCAAATGATGCAAACACATGCAACATAGAATATATGATCAATACATCCTATGGAAACTAGAAATAATCAATGAGCACACAATATATATTTTTCTAGTTTATGATCCAAAACATGACACCACACAAAATGATGCATGAGCATATGAAATGTATGGATAAGGTACACTCCATGAAGATCTAGACATAGGCAACAAAGTTCACAAAACAAAGTTGTATAGACCTTAAACATGAACAAAAATCTAGAGCATGCAAAACACCTAAAACATGCCAAATCCTAGATTCTATTCATGTTATTAAAGCTTGAAAACAAAGCATGTTCATTAGGCCTATATTCTAGACTTTAGAACACAAACAACAAAAAAATGCTAGAATCACAAGATATGATCAATGAATATTCTAGCAAGTACTTAGAGCAAATACATACACATGCAATAATCAATTAAATCCTAATTAGCTCTAAAATACAAAATCAAATGTGTTAATCCTAGATTTGTTCAATTAAAGGATTCAAGCACATGCTAAGGTTATTAATCATAAAATGAGTCAATCAAATCACAAATAACCCTAGATATAAAGCTAAGCACAATACAACTTTCAATCATGTGAAAAACTAGAATAATAGAAAACTAGTTTACACTTGTCTCTAATTAGACTTGATTAGCTTTGATTTGAAGCTATTCTTCTCAATAGCTTTCATGAAATATACACATACATATAGAAGAAGAAAACCCAAGGTAATTGAAGGTTTAAAAAGATGAAAACTCAAATATTAGTTCAATACCTAGGAATCTAGTGTAGTTTCGGTTTTGAGTGTAGAACCACCACAAAACTCAATCAAATGGCTGCAAACTCTTTTGGAGAAGGTAGGAGACTTGAATACAAAGATTCTCCAGCTTGAATCACTTAATTTCGAGTTCGTATAAGAAAGTTATGGTGTTTGGAAGTTGAGAAACTTGGAGAAAAAATTTCAGCTCTAGTGTTTTTAAATTTTCTTCTACAAATGAAATAGGAGGGAAATGAGAGCTTTTAAATGAATTCAAAAGAACGAATTTAAGGACCAATCAGGGGCTGCCATCTCACCACCCTATGAGAGGCGCGTGAGCCTCATGGGGCAGAGAGGTGGTTGGCCCATGAGCCTAACGGGAACACCTTAAAATGGCCTTTGGCCATTTCACACCTCCCTCAAACTCCTCTTGCGTTCTTCAGCTCTATTCGAGTATCCGAACTCCGAATTCGAATCTGAATCTGTTTTCGGATTATGATCTATGACTCCCTTACACATGAGGAAGACTATGAAACTTTGACAAAAGGTTGAGAATTCAACTCGATACATGAAGACGAAGACAACTCAACAAATGAGAACGTAAAGTAGCATAGCTTCCTAGTTTTGACTCGAAACCTAATGAGTGAGTAACCAAAATGACCGGGACTCAATAAGGATTCAAATGAGATCATGTTCAAGTCCAAAACAATAAAACAAAAACAAATAAACACAAAGTAACACATGTATGCCATTTCGTAGACATAGTCTTAGAACATGCAATTTCACAATGTTTATCAAATTAAATCTAATGCATGTGCATACATTACCAAATACCAATGGTGTACAACTATGCAAGGACACATATGAATGTTATGTGTGTGTGTGCCTTAAGGCCTTGTAAGAGGATAGAGGTCTAAGTATACCTTTAATGCTTTCTCCTCTTGAAGTCTTCACTTTGCTTGATATGTTGCCCAATTTCCTTGAAGCTTGTTAAACTGAGAAACCAAGACAACTAAACAATACAAAGGAAATGTCGTTTTGATATAGAATAGTGCCAACACAACTCAAAATCCTAACAATCTCCCCCTTTGGCAAATTCTATGTCAAAACACCTATACAAATACTAAAACATACAACATGAATATTGGTCACAAAAACTCACCCTCACATTACAATGAGTTAATTCACCTAGACTAATCTTCAACAAGTCTTCAACTTCATCATTTGAGCTTCTCTTGATATCACCTAAAATAGACTTGAAAGCACAAGAATATCCAAGAGAATATATGGCAATATAATTGACAAGAATATGGCATTTAAGTTCAATATGGAATATGACAATTAAGAACAAAATGGATACATGTATGCTCTCCCTAAATACATGCATATCCATTAAAGATATCTCATCCAAGATATTTCATGCCATATGAAGTTCAATACGTGACACATACACAAAGAAGATATGCTAAAACAATATCATATATCTCCCCCTTTTTGACATAAAATGAAGCCAAAAGGAAAAGAGAGAAAGGATACCTTGAGATCACATAAGCTTTGCTAGCCATTTGTGCTACCAAAGAATGTTGAACGATTTGTTGATCTCACATTTGGAGGTGGATGCTATGCTTGAAGAAATGCTTTCTTCCAAGTTCTTGATTTTTTGCATCTTGTTGAACCACATTTGTGTTTAGCTCATTTATCTTCTCCCTTGATTCTTGTTTGTTATCCATGTTAACCAAGCAAAGGTTATACAACTCTATACAACACAACAAATTCATCAAGTTAAAATGAATCACAAATGCATAAATTTTACTCTTAAGCACATAGGTCATATCTACTAAGTTCAACAATTGCATGAACAATCATATCAACCCCAAATATGAAGGAATTGGTATCAACAACAATCATCTTGACCTCAAACAAGAAGAGATTTGATTACAATCACAACTACTATCACCCTAAGCAAGAATGAATTTTCTGTAACTACAATCAATGGAATTGATTACAACCACAATTACTATCACTCTAAGCAATGAGGAATTTTTTGCAACCATAATCAATTGAATTGATTACAACTACAATTACTATCGACTCCACACAAAGAGGTACTCATTGCAATTACTCTCTTATCAACCTCAAGAATGAAGAAATTGATTGCAATCTCAACTACTATACAACCCTAAACAAAAAGTAGGTGATTGCAAACACAATCATACAATTATTACAAAAAGATTCATGCATTAATTGTGATCAAACATACAAAGGCATATAACAATATGAAGAATCATCATGCATATTAAGACATATGAAATAACATCTTCAATATTCATCATATCAACCAAAGAATATGCCAACAACTATCAATTTGAAGCATGTAAACATATCATAAAAGAGAACAAATTCTAGCATACTATACTCCCCCTTGATAAGTGCTCTATCTAAGATTGTTAGGTTTATAGTTTGTGTTGGCATAAATTTCATATCAAACGTGTTTATCTTGTAATGTTTAGTGGTTCATATATTGAAGATTTAAGAAGACGAAGAATGTCTCAACCACAATTCTTGCAAGAAGCCGGCATTAAAGAGATATGTGCATCATTGATCATCAAAGGTAATATAAGACCTCATATCTCTTACAAGGCTAGGCACACACACACACACACATGGCATCCTTGTGTGTTCCTTCATGGTTAAACATCTTTGATATAACACATTCACATACTTGATAATATATGCTCATGCATTTATACTATCTTGACAAACTTTGCTTATTGCATGTTCTAGGACTATGTCTAGGAAATAGCATATGTGTGTGTCTTTGTGTTTGTATGTTTCCATATTTTTGTATTTGGACTTGAATATGTTCTATTATGATTCCTTATTGAGTTCCGGTCATTTCGGTTACTCATTCATAAGGTTTCGAGTCCAAACGATGTAGCTACGCTACTTTTCCTTCTCATTCGTTGAGTTGACTTCATCGTTGTTTTCTGAGATGATTTCTCAACCATTTTTCAAAGTTGTGTAGTCATCGTCGTGCGTGAGAGAGTTACGGTTCGTAATCCAAAAATAGATTCAAAATCAAAGTTTGGATGCCCAAGATACGGCTGAAGAACCAAGGGAGCGCGCAAGAGAGGTGGGTGGCCGTGAGGCCACTTGACCCACGCCGTGAGGGAGGCCGTGGGCCCCACGGCCAGAGGGGCTCTCTGCCCCCATGAGGCCCACACGCCCCCCACGGCCTGGGGTGACGTGGCCTCACTAGATTGGCCCATTTTGCCCCTTCTCTCTCCTCCTTTATATTCCTTCATCTCTCTCCATTTGATTTTCCAGAAGAAAAATTGCAATATTCCCGTCAGTCTTCTCCTCTCAATTTTCTCATCTTCCAAACATCATATCTCCCTCATCCGGAGTCGGATTTGAGTGATTCAAATTGGAGAACGTTCGTAATTGAGTCCTCTATCATTTCCAAGTGGTTTGGTGGCTGTTTGATCAAGTTTTCTAGTGGTTCCACACAGAAATCCGAACCAGCTCTTGAATCAAAGGTATTGGACTTATCTTTGGGATTTCTTTCTTTTTAACCTTAAATTTGCTTGGGGTTTCTTCTTCTATATGTATTTTTATGTTTGGTAAAAGCTATTGAGAAAGATAGCTTCATAATCATTCTAATTGAAAGTCAATTTATAGACAAATGTGGACTAGTTTCTATGATTCTAGGTTTTTCACATGTTTGTGAGTTGTATTGTGATTAGAATGGCATCTTAGGTTGTTTGTGACTTGATTGAATCAATTTTGTGATAAATGACCTTGAGATTTGATTTGATCCTTTGATTGATGAAATCTAGGATTATTGAATTTGTTTGTGTTTTAGAGCAATCTAGGATTTGATTGATTTATATCTTGAATCCTTGCTCTATATTTTTTGGCAAGAATATTGATTGATTAAATCTCATATATCTAGCATTTTATTGTATGTTGATTGCATCTTGAACTTGTACTTCATGAATATATTTTGATTCAAGTGTTGTATGTGTGAATGAGACTTTGAGCTTATGTGTTTGATGTTTCACATGCTTTAGGTTTTATTCTTGTATTTTGCATCTAGACTTTATTACTTGTGATATCACATGTTTATGTCTATTTGTACCATAGAATGTATTGATCACATATTCTATGTTGATTTGATTGTTTGCATCATTTGCATTCACATGATCACACTAGGAAGTCCTTGTAAAAGGCATGAAGTCTTGGTTAGAGTCAGGATGACTCTGATAGCCAAGCAAGAAGACTTGCCTAGAGTCGGGATGACTCGGATAGCTAAGCAAGAAGTCATGGCTAGAGTCGGGAGGATTCGGATAGTCATGCATGGGAGGCTCCCTAGAGGCAAGAGTGCCTTGGATATGGAGTTGGCTATTATATTGGTAGGCTTAGGCGTATGGTTAGACATATACTCCAAACGAGTGGGGTACACGGGAGGTGTATGCACTCTTGAGGAATTTCTAATCTTCCATCGATGTTGGTTTTGTGTGTTGTCCAATATATGGTGGTTTCGCATCATTGAGGGATCTCATACTTTCCAATAGGGTTGGGTAGACTTAGACTCCACTAGGTTGGGTGAGCTAAAGATTGGTCATTTTGTGGATTCTCTATTTTTATCATCCAATATATATAGTACCCTAATGGTTGTATTTCAACCCGTGGATGTTTCCTCCTTGGAGGTTTTACCACGTTAAAAAATCTCTTGTGTTAATTCTTCCTATCTCTATCTTTTATTTTTTATTTGTGTATGTTATTATCTTATTTCATATTACTCACTTGTGATGTATAGTGAAGCAAGTATTTGTAAAGTGTGATTTGTGAATTCATTCTTTAGATCATTTTTGTATATTTGATTCTTTTGTATATTGTAATTTTTGTATAGTGATATGTGATCACTCTTGTAACTCGTGGAACATCTATTGAAATACAAGCTTTATTTGTTGTTGTGTTTATTTGTTTTTTATACCTCACACAACTAGGTGATATACTTAGACCTTGTGCACATGATTATATTCTTATATTGTCTATGTATGTCTTTCTTGATTTATTTTGTTGTGTGTAAGGCTACCTTAAGGGACAAACGAGAGTTTGTTTAAGGGATTGGAAAAAGGTGTAAAAACCTATTCACCCCCCCCCCCCCTCTCTCTCTAGTTATGCCTTAAGCAATTTAACTACATTTGTATACTTTCAAAGATCAAGATAGACTATTGTTCGCAATAAAATCTACACAATCACACATTCAAGTAATTAGAGAAAATATTTCATTACTTTTTCAAAGTTCAAAAGAGAATCATAGATTTTCATTAATCTCTCAAAAATATTCTCATATTGCTAATGAATCAAGCACTATAAGCAAAATATGTGTGTGTGTGAATTCTTCTAGTATATATACAAGGAGCAATTGTGATATATACATGCAAACTATATCCACACCTATCCATCTAAAGTGTTTCCAATCTAGGTCAAACCGATATTCATCCGGTTTTTTGCTTTAAAGAGAATAGATTTCAACATGTGAGAGTGTGTGTGTATGTGGCTCGTTTACTCATTTCTATTTGACAATTCGAGCATTTCAAAATTCTCAACTACACTCCATTAAGCCTTTTATTTTTCATTTCTTTTAGGCTTAGAATCAAAGTTTTTTATTTTTTTATTTTTTATTTTTTTTTAATGATTCTTTTCAATACTTCTTTGATTTTTCTAATATAAACATATACGCTTCATGGCGGTTTTCACTCATCACTATAGCGTAGCCTTTCCTACATTGGGCGGCTGCACAACCAAGGTGTGTAGCCCTTTCCATGAAGGTGCTCGTTGAGTTCTATGTAGTTTTGAAGCAAAATGGATACATACCATATGTCATCTATCATGTACTAAGCAATAGGCTTCTAGATGCATCCATAATCTACATATTTTCAAACTCAATTACTTCAAACTAAAACATATAAGAGAATCATTAGTGCACTTTTCAAAAATAAGATTTTCAAGATCAAGTGCATGATCTAGAAACAATAATAGTTATTTGTTTAAGATCATTACTTCTCAAGTGAGTAGCTCTCAAAGACATTGATATTCACATTAAGTTTTGTTCATCAAGCCACTCAACAATCACACAAGCATTTCAAGCATCATGTATAAGATCATTATGAACACATCACTAAAAGATCTATAGAGAACAAATGTCAATGAGAATCATATGAATGCTATACTATTGCTTTAATATGACATGTTACATGATGTAATGCAAAACATAGAGTCGAAAGATGAAAAGCTAAAAAGCAAGCATTAGGATATAGAAATACCTAAGAAAGCTTTCTCATCAAATGCAAAGCCTTCACTCTATTTGTGAGCTCTCTTGGCTTGTTTGTCCTTATGACAATAAGTTGTTGGTGTGTCATCCTAAGAGAATAAAGACTTAACACTTCAACTCAAACACATACAAAAATGACTTTCTTCAAAAGTCTTAACATGATTGTCACCATATAGATATTATTAAAAACAACTTCTCAAAAGTTAATCAATGGATTTCGACTATCATAGTGATATTTGTGAGATAGCTAAGTTCATGTCAAAGTTATAGAGAAACAAAGCTAGCTAGCTAAGTTACTCAAAACTAGACACTAATCTTAAAGCTAACTCACATGTGCAACTTACACTAATAATGGTAAGAGCACTCACCCTTGACCCATTTGGTCTTGGGTGCACAAACACATAAACCATCATGATCATTTCTCATGGCAATATTATATCTAGAAGATAAATCATCAATTATCTTCTCTATAAAGATATTTCTCATGTAAAACACAATGTTATTGCCATCAACAAAAATATTATCAATACTAAACATATGATCATGTGAAACACTCATTTTCACCCAAATCTTCTTGACAATAATATTCCTTACATGATTATCATTATCATGCCCAAAATTCAAAGTGTTATCATGCAAGAAACATTCATAGAAGATTTTCTCATCTCACTAACATGTATCTCATTCCCTAGTTTGCATTGTCTAATATACTCATGGCATCTAGATTTAGTATGCACTACAACATTTCAAAAATGCCAAATCGAAATACATATAGAGATGATACTATTTAGGTGAGAGTGTACTGACGGTGAAGGCTCCTTACTCTTCTTGATTTTGCAGTTGATCTTGGAAGATTGGCCTTTAAAATCCTTTTGTTCCTTAGTGACTTGCCTTTTGTTGTAGGAGACTCAACTTGCTCAACTAAAAAGCTTAAGTCACTTGAATCTTCATGAAGAACATCAAGCTCTTTGGCCTTCATGATTGCCAACTCCTCTTCCTTTCCTTTGATCGTTTCCTTAAAAAAAAAAAAAAAAAACAAATTATTAGCAAAATCACTTATTAAACTATCTAACACAAGAGCATCTTCAACCGTCTTCTCTTCTAGACATTTGATCACTTCATTCTTCACTTCAACTTCCTTCAAAACTTTATCTCTTTCCTTCTTAAGAGATTGAACTGTTGCCATCAAGTTGAAGTTGGTGGTCTTTGAATTGCAATTTACTTCATTGAGTTGCAAAGTCAAGTGATCATGTCTAGCTTGATTATCCTCCGGAAAAACTTCTTCTTCTTTCTTTTGTCACTAACACTTTTTTCAAGCTTACCAACAAACTTGTTAGTAGACAAATGAAATGTAAACAAGAAGAGCCTTTTTCACAAATAGCTTGGAATCTATTCCATGCCTTTTTTGCCATATTTGAATCTTTATTAAGAGAAAGGTGTTTAAAAACTTACACCACTATAAATGGCAAAAAGGTCTAAAAGTTTTAACTTCTCAAAAATAAACCTCATTCATACTTCATGAACATATTAGTTCGGAGAAATTACTCCTTCAAATATAAAACTCGGAGAAGAGAAACCTTTCTTGACAATCCAACCAAGCTTGCTCATCACTAGACTTAGTGAAGTCTTTCATGAGCATTTTCAATAACTGAAGTCCTTTGTGGTGATGGCCAAGTGTTTTAAAAAATGACCAAAACGTTGTAGCTTTGTGGTGACCTCATATATAAGTGCCACTTTGTCTCTAGGTCAGCTTATAAGAGTTCAAAATCATATTTTTAACTTAGAACATTTTCCAAAAGAGAAAATCATCAAAGAACTCACCTTTGATCACTCAAAATCATCTCCATGTGCATCAAACTTCATCTAGCATCAACTAGCTTCATCTACGATGCTTTTTTGCTAGGGTTTTCTTCAACACATGTGACTTGGTAAGTTGAACACCATTTTAATCCATTTTTGTGTTCTTACTTAGCAAGAAATCTCATTTATTACTTATATGCATCTAGATTAGATTTTATATACAAGATTGAGATAATTGTGTTGATTGATTGAGTGTTGTATTGTGATAGCTATTGCATCTAGAGTTGCTTTATCTTAAATAGCTAAGTTTACATTTGACATATAGACATATGATATCTAAGATTGATTATTAACATCTTTAATCCCTAGATAAGCATTTGGTGTAACTTAGCATTATTTGCATCTTGAATATCATGATATTCACATAGGTTGTTGATCTCTTCTTTGTGAAGTGAAGCCTTGTGACTAAGTTGCTTAATGTGCAAGCAAGTAGATCTAGAATCGCTATTAAAGAATCGTTGGGTAGTAGTGGTGGGTTAGTGACTCAAAATGGTTGAGGTTAACATCGGTTGTAAACATCATTACAAGTAGTGGATTTGAGGACCGTGTGTGGCTAGCATATTAGCCCGTGAGTTTTTCCCCATTGTGGGTTTCTCATGTAAATCAATCAATTTGCAATTTATTGTTTTCCGCACTTAGTTTAGTTGATTGTATTTTTGCTTAGTTTGGGGCTTTTATTGAATATTGACTAATCAAGAAAAATTAGTAATTAACTTGATTAAAACATATTCACCCTCTTTCTAGGTATATTTAGACACACCTAATTAGTTTCAGTTGTTCCCTTGCCCTTGAAAACCCATAACTTTGACTTCCTCATGCTCTTGTTCTTCATTCATGTCATTGAATCCTCCACTTTCATTGGGTGGCTCAATACAACTTGCCTCTTGTCTTCATAGCATCTTCACCTTGGCTTTTGGAAATCCCAGGCTTTCTATGTAAGTTTGCAAGGATTGCATTTTCTTGTTCATCCTAGAGATCTCAATAGTGGTTTCCGTGTTAGCATTCACTTCAAACTTGCCACCTCTAACACTATTTGCATTCCTTTGCTGAGAATTTTGTGCTAGCATCTCATATATCTCATAGATCTCAGTTGTGGTCTTTATATCAAAAGATCCTCCGCAAGCATTATCCACCAAGACTTGAGAGAAATGGGTGAGACTTCCTTGAAAGCACGACACCTTGTACTCTTCAGTAAACATGTGAGGAGGGCATTGAGCCAAGAGTAGTTGATACCTCACCCATGACTCAAGAAACAACTCTCTTTCACTTTCAGTGAAATCCGCAATATTAACCTTCAACTCCTTTTCCTTCATAGCAGGGAAAAATCTATTGAAGAACACACCACACATTTGTCCCCAGCTTGTCAAGGATCCCGGCCTTAGTGTCATCCACCACTGCTTCGCCGTGTCTTTCAAGCAATACTGAAAACATCTCATATGAAGTTACTCCCGTGTTAGTTGAATGATGGGGAATGTCTCAATGATCGCACTATATTCTTTCATAAATTGCAAGCAGTCCTCATTTAACTTCCCAGAGAAGGAAGGTAAAGGTTGATATGCATGCTCCTTGGCTGGTATCTCCTTGCAATCGGATCCACGACAATTGGTGAAGGTTGATTCCCTATTGTTGGCAATGAGTTCTCCCCCATGGTCATCCTTTGGCCATGGTTAGTAGGAGTTTCTTGAGTCTCTTCACTTGTAGGAGGAGCTTGTTCCTCCCCCCTTGGCTTTTGATCATTCATATTCAGAGTTTGACTTGGAACTTCTTCAAATTCCCTCACAATTCGTCCAACACGGCTAGTTTCTTCCAAAGGTGGGTGTAATCTTCTCCCTAAGGATCTCCTACCATGCATACACCTAAACTCCTGAAAATAGAATAGATAAAAGAAAACACAAAAAAGGTAAAAAGAACTACGAAAATCTAACAAAAAATAAACAATAAGCTAAGATAATAATTAAGCGAAATTAAATATTAGTAAGCTATCTAATAAGATTATAAACTACAAAGAAAAGTTAATTAATTCAACAATCGCTACCAAATCCCCGGCAGCGGCGCCATTTTTGATGAGGTTGTTTTGTACTCTTCAAAAAATGTATTTATGTGTACACTTAAAAACCATGTTTAACCACTTAGGAATCCATTTAGTATAAAAGCTTAGTAAAACGATAAGTAAGGATTCATTCCACAAGGAATTAGAATAATATGTTGTATTAATTAACTAATCTACAATGCAATAATGTAAATCATGGTAAGTTGGATAGTGTATGGTTTGAGATACCATCAAACAATGCATGTAAGTAAATGTAACCAAAAGTGATAGGGAAAATATAATGCTCAACAATCTTAGATAAGATAATGGAATGTAATCAATTAAGATAATACTAGGGAAATGATGGAGTTGCAAGTGGATTGTGGGCAATGCTCACCAATCTACTTTAATGAACTAATATCATACTTGTTAACCATTTGTAGTCTTAAATGTGAATAGGCTATCGAAACATAACCTAAACACTTCCCACCAAAATGTCTAACTGATTAAGGAGAGGGGGTCAAGATGCACTACAAGAAAAACTACTTTTATTGATAGTTTTTTCTTGACGGTTTTGAAAAACTGTCAAGAAAGACAATTTTTATATATTATTATACATAATATATATTATATATATAATACTATTATACATATTATATTATTATTTATATTATATATTATTACATATATTATATAATATAATATATTTATATATTATATATTATTATATTAAATAATATATATATTATATTTATATTATATAAATATATAATTATATATATTGTATAATATAATATATAATATAAATATATTATTATATATATTGTATAATATAGATATATATATATATATTATATAAATATTTATATATATATATATATATGTTATATTATATAATATATATATATATATATATTATATGTATTATATATACTATATGTATTTTATATTATATATTATGAATGTTATATAATTAGGGGTATTTTGGTAAAAATACAGTTAACTCAATTCCATTCCATTGTTAAACAATATATATAATAATATAAACATTTAATATATATTATTTAATAAATATAATATATATATATATTATATATTATATAAATATTATAAATATATATCCTATATATATAAAAGCAGCTATAACTTTCAAAAGGGTATTTTTTCGTTTACACAATTGACTTATTTCCTTCTGTGTCCTTTTCCAATTCAGTATGATCAATTGATTTATCTCCCCTCTTTTAACGTGTCTCGCATCACTAACATCTTGAACACCAACATCAAACCTAGAAGACAACTCAATTCATCGATACAACCCAAATTCAATTAAAGTAAAAATAAAAAAACTGAAAAATCAACTATGTACACAGCAAAATCTAACACAACACACACATAGAAAACACCATAAAAATCCCACAATCATCAAATATCATCCAAGTATCCAACCATCATCAATTTCAAAAAAAGAAAAAGAAAAAAAAAAGGATTCAATGGAGAGATGAAGAACAGCAGAAAGGATTCGATGCAAATGGGGCATTAATGGCAAGGCAGATGAAGGTGTAAGAGATGGAACGTTGATAGGGATATTCTCGGCGGAGGAGGTGTACGAGGGGTGGATGAGGGCGATATTCTCTGCGTCGACGGCGGTGAGGGCGAGGGCAGAGGAAAGGATCAAGTGGAGCGACATGGTCCATCAATGGAGGACTAGATGCATCGACCTGGTCCATCAATCGAGTGGGTTTGAGTCGTTTCACAAAGAAGATTGTTTTTTTTCAGATGGAAGGAAAAAATCAACATTAAATGTTTCTGGAATTCTATGATCTGATCTTCTGGGTGTTTGTGGGTATAGAAAAATAATGTTGAATCCGGTGTTGGTATGGTGGTGATGATGGTAGAAATCCTGGGTTTGGTGGTGTTGATAATGATGAATGGTTGATATATTTTTTTTTGGGCATTTTGTTCTTTGAATCAAAAGTTTGGTGGTGGTGGTGTAGATGATGAAGTGGTGGGTGGTGGTGAATCCGGTGATTGTTTCGAAGAGAGTGAGAGATTTTTTATTTTTTTAATAATTTTTTTCTGATACAATATTGGTTTTTTTTATTAAATCAATTTTTTAATTGAAAATTTATTGAACACTGACAGGGTGATAGAACACAACAAAAGCAAATCCCAATATTGTATTAGAAAACAAAATTCTTTCAAGGAAACACGTTAGTTATTCTACAAGTCATCTTTTTTTTTTTTCTTTTTTGTTTTTTCTATCTCTCTCTTTCGTGTTACCTCGATGACGATTAGGAACCCAAACAAGTTGAGATATTTGTATAATTAATTTATACTATTGCAGATAAGTATAAAAATTAAACATCAAATATATGTTAAAAAAATAGACAAACAGATCAGTTCATCCTCAAATCTATGTAATAATTATTATTCACGGATCAAGATCCTCTGCTATGCTGATCTTTATTGTGGATAATTTAAGAAGAATAGAAATTTATAGGAGAAAGAAGGAAGAAAAGTTAGAATTAGAGTTTAATTACCATGCCTTCTTCATTATCTCTGGACTCTTATATAAGAGTTCCACAATACATGCCAAAATAACTTAAGCAAACAAAGTAACTGAAGCAATATAATAACAAAATAAATGAAGCAAAATAAAAGCAAAATAACTTAAGCAAAAATAACCGAAGCAAACACATGACAACTGAAGCCAACATGATAACGTACAACACATGACTCGTGAACTACTTCCCTTGCAATTATCCCTTGCAAATAGCGTACACATCAATCTTTTTCCTGATTTAAAACATTTGAGAATAAGACTTTGTATTTAAAAATAATAAAAATGAAATAAATAAAAATAAATAAATGACAGCCATTGATTACACATGTCAATAAATCTATATAGGACAGAACAAAAATCAGCATGACAGGGGATCCAAATTCATTATTCACAGTGTATTATCTATTTCTATGTAATGATTCTATTGAACACGTAAATTTTATATTGCATTGTTTATCTATGTCTGATTTTTGGACTGTTCTTCTTAACTACTCTTTCTCATACTACAGGTACATTAAATATTGTATATTTTTATTTATAAATACATATAAAGCTTAGATAGTAATGTTAAATTCCAAATTCAATCGGAACATTAGAAATAATAACAATTTTTTATTATACATATGTTAAAAATAAGTTTGTAATCTTCGGAGAGATTAATACTTCTAATAATTTTGATTAATCTCCTTTTTTTTTATTTTTTAAATATACAACAACTACCAGGACTGATATATGCGTAATCTCCTTTTGGCAGCCCAAAAAAGTTATTTTTGAAAAATAAACGTACTTATAACTAGTTATTTAATAAATATATAATATATTATTTAATATAATAATGTATAATATATATATTATATTATAAAACATTCATAATATATAATTTTTTATTTATCTTTAATAATTTTTTTAAACTTTTACTTCCCGATATGGATTTATTTTACAATAAGATATTGGTTTTTAGGCAAACCAATATTGGATAAGTAAAATTTTAAATTTAATAAATTTACTTTTAAAAAATTTAAAAAAAAAAATTGAAAAAAATTGTTTATTTATTTTGCACCCTCTTGTTTCATACTAAGAGACACATTAATAATCCAATTACCCATATAAATTAGTAATCTGAGTCTTACATTTGTTCATTAAATTGCAAAATGCATATTGAGAAATATCTCCCATGTAGTGAGAGTTGTATTCCAAATCATGTTTATTACAACTAATGTCATGAGTCTCCTATAGGCTATGTTTGGTTGGATGGAATGGAAAGAAAGTCATTCCATTCATTTGGTTTGTTAAAATGTAATGGAATGGTGATTCCATTGGAATTGGGATTCCATCATTTTGGTGAAATGGGCATTCCATCCAAAAACCAATGGAAAGCCATTCCATCCCAAACTAAAATTTATATTCCATAAATACTCACATATGCCTCAACTCCATTACAGAAATACCCTTAGCTCCTTTCCAAAAATAATATATTATTATAATATATTATATTAATGATATATAAATATATATATATATATATATGTACTATATATTATATTATTATATATATTATATATATTATTATTATATATTATACTATTATATTATATAAATATCGATATATAAACATATATAATATTATACATTTATATATTATACTATTATATATAATATATATATATATATATTATATTATATTATCATATATATTATATTATTATATATATTATATATTATTATATATATATTATATATTTATATTATATAAATATATTTTTATATATATATATTTATATATATATATATATATATATTATATGCATTATATAATATATTATATTATTATATATTAATATATTAATATATTAAATAATATATATTATATATTTTTATATTTATATATATATATGTTATATTATATAATATATATATATATTATTATATGTATTATATATAATATATATGTATTATATGTTATATATTATATATATAATATATTATTATATTAAATAATATATAATTATATATATAATATACTTTTATATTTTATTATTATTATCCATATAATATCATGTTATTATACATTCATAATTAGGGGTATTTTGGTCAAAAAACAGTTAACTCCATTCCATTCGTTGTTAACCAGACAAAATAATATTGATTCAGAGACTAATTCTAAAGTTCCAACCAAACAAAAAACTTAGTTTTCCTTTCTTTTGCCTTCTCATTCTCATTTCCATTACCATTCTGATTACTATTCCACCCTGTACCCAAACGTGACTATAAAGTATTGACCAATAATTCGACTATTTATGTTTTAAAAAATATAATTTTATTAAAAGTTTTAATAAATATTTTTAAATATATGTCTATCGTAGAAATTAGAATTTTGATTAGTTGAATAAATTTAAATTTATCTAACAAGGTTTTTTTTTTTTAATTTCTGACAACTCATATAGTTTATATATAAATATGGTACAATTGTTAAAACATCAAAGGTTGTAGTCAAGTGGTAAAGACTTACAACCTTCAACTCCCACTAATGACAATTAATTGTCATCATTATCAGAGGTGGTCGGATGACAATCGACGGCTGTGGCGGTTCGGCGGTGGTGGAGTTCTGGTGGGCATAGGTAGCGGCAGCGACAATGGCAGTAGGGGGTGGTGGCTGACCAACAGGGCTGGCAGTGGTGGGGCGACGTCGGTGGCCGGAATGGAGGTGGGCGGCAGAGATTGTTTATAAATATAAAATATAAAAAACAAAATTAAAATGTTATTCTTGACAGTTAAAGAATAAATTGTCAAGAACATTCTTGACAGTAGCTTCCTTGTTTTCACTTGTTCAAACCCTAAAACTTCATCTTTCTTTCCTTAAACTCTCTCAAATGTAAATGAATTTGGTGATTAATGGTGACCCACGATCTTGTGCCCTACATTTGTTCGATTCTTGATGATAATATGTTGGGATTGATTATTGATGCATGTTTTTGCTATGTGATTCGGATTGGAGTATAAATTACCCACGATTGTGCATAAAATTGATTCCAGGGTTTATATTTTGAGATTGAATTAATTGACATAATTGGATGATGATTAGTGTGGGTTAGTGCATAATAGTGTTTATATGTTGATTGGGAAGAATCTTTGCATGATTGGGAAGTTTTTGGCATGTACGGTGATTGGATGCCATGGATTGTCACACGGTTTTTCTGGGCAGGTGCGCTAGTGACTGCGCTGGTATCACACTTGCGCAAGACCCGCGCACCATGAACTGATTGCACTGATTTTCTGGGTAGGTGCTCTGGTGGACTACGCTAGTACCACACCTAAGCAAGACCCGCGCACCATGATCTAATTGCGTTGATACTGTCTAATTTAATTTTATCTGCTCGTAATGCTTGAATATGTTTTCATCAGTTGAAGTCACTCCTTGAAATTCCCTTAAGCAATATAGTGTAAAATATACCTAGAGGGGGGGTGAATAGGTATTTACTCAAATTCTTCCAATATTAAAAATGATGCGGAATATAACAAAGAAAATGCACAGTTGATTAGATTTAGCAAATGAATTGATTTCACTAATACAAGAGATAATCAATTTACAAGATATGCAATCAATGTAAGATATGGAAGATAAAGATAAGTAAAAACAAAAATGAACACAAGTGTTTTTACGTGGTAAAACCTCAAAGAGGAAACATCCACGGGTTGATACCACAACCACCGGCAAAGCAATCCACTATATGAAAAGGACTTACACACTCAAGCTATCAACACATGATATCCGCTCAAGCTATCACCTCCTAATCTACCCTCGGGCAAGTGAACTACCAAGCCTACTTCCTATTCGAGATGTATCCTACACCTCTAGAAAGCAACTTCCTATCTAAGACGCTCACGTCTCTAGGAAGATTTCTTGCTTGACTATCCGAGTCCTCCCAACTCTAATCAAGGCTTCTTGCTTGGCTATCCGGAACACTTTCCTAGCCAAGACTTCTTGCTCAAGACAAAGCTTCACTCACTTTGCAAGAGACTTCAACCTTTCACAAGGCAATGATCTAAGTGATGCAAATGATGCAAACACAAGCAAATAGAGCAAGTAGATCAAACACACTCTATGAAGAATTAGATTTGCACAAATCAAGCTCACAAGCAAATTTAGCTAATTCTTATGAACATGTGATTAGAAGTCTAGATTAGACATTCAAAGTCATTCACAAAAATATCTAGAAACCTAAACATGTCAATCAAAGCTAGAGTAACAAGTTTTCAATAAAAATCACAAAACTAGCTTTGAAATCAAGTGAACAAGTTAACACTTGAAATCCACAACATATTCAATCCAAACAAGAATTAGATTTAAATGATAGATGGCACAATAAAAAATCCTAGTTCATGAACATGTGACAAAAACCTAGAAATCAACAATCAAGATCAAGAACAAAAAGTATTTCTAGAATCAATATCAAGATAGGTCAAGTTTAGCAATATATGTTCAATTGAAATCAAATAGCTAAAACTCAACAATCAATAGATCAACCACCCCTAGAATATGATCTAAAAACATTCTAAACACATATCATCTATCAATTAGGAAGATTAAAAGAGATGATCAAAAGATGAAGTGAGAAGAAGAAGTTTCACATACAAAAATTGAGTCTCGTACTGAAATCAGATCACTGGGAAAAATGACGAACTAAAATGGCTCTAAAAATGCTTGGGGTTTGTAGCTCTCTTCAAGACCAACAATTTTGGCTTTTGAATCACTCAATTCGGAGTTGAAATGAGAGAGATATGATCAAAATAAGAAATCAAAAATTGTAAAGAATTCTGCTCGGGATTTCGAATATAAATGGAGGGAAAAGAGATGGAGAAGAGAGAGGATGACGGGAGCCAATCAGAGGCTGCCATGTCAGCACCCCGTGGGGAGCGCGTGGGCCACACGGGACCAGAGGGGTGCTCTGGCCGTGGGTCCCACGGGCTCCACACGTGGTGGCCAATGGATGGCCTTTGGCCATGCTTGCCTCTCGCGCACTCCCTCACGTTCGTCAGCCATATCTTGGGCGTCTGAACTCCGATTTCGAATCCGTTTTCGGATTACGAACTGTGACTCCCTCACGCACGACTATGACTACAAAACTTTGAAAAATGGTTGAGAAATCATCTCGAAAAATGACGATGAAGTCAACTCAACGAATGAGAACGAAAAGTAGCATAGTCAACATGTTTGGACTCGAAACCTTATGAATGAGTAACCGAAACGACCGGAACTCAATAAGACATTAAATAAGAACATGTTCAAGTCCTAAATATAAAATACACAAACAAATAAACACATATTCACACAAGCATGCCATATCAAAGAGATAGTCACAAAGCATGCAATTTCACAATGTTTGTCTATACAAGATCAATGCATGAGCATACTATGAAGTGTGTGAATGTGTTATACAAAATGTTTGAACCACGATGCAGGGACACACATGTATGAATTGTGTGTGTGTGCGCTAATGCCTTGCAAGAGGATGGAAGTCAAGATATACCTTTGACGCTTTGCACCTCTTGAAGACGACTTTTGCACTAGACGTTGCTCTTCACTTTTTAAGCTTCCTTTCTTCAAATAATGTCCTAAGCAACAACTAATACAAACATAGAGTGTTTTGTAATGGAATCAAGCCAATACAAATCATAAACCTTACAATCTCCCCCTTTGGCTATTCCATTGGCAAAACCTCAACCTCACCATACAATGTTTCACTCAACCTCAACCTCAAGATGATAGCATACTCTCAATCTCACATTACAAAGAAATTCCTAGACTAAAAAGTCTTCAAGTCTTCAAGTCTTCAAGAATACCTCTTTGGTCTTCAAAGTACATATGAGAGAAAAATAGCAACTAAACAAGAGATCTTCTCTAAAGAAGAATGGTGAGATATTAACCAAAAACAAATAACAAGACTTCCCTTATCTCATACAAAAATGCATTATCTCAAGTGTATGAATGTTTTCACATTAAAGCTCTCCCTAAGATCCTTAACCCAATTAGGCAAGAATTCTTTTCTCCCCCTTAAGACAAAGTCTCCATGAAAGCACAAAGAGGAATTACCCACACATTTGGAACATTTCTCCACACATGGTGAGAGGTATACATTTTTCTCCCCTATATTAAACATGGAATCCCCCATATCAAACATGGTGAGGTATACACTTTTCTCCCCCTTTTTGTCAAGGAATAGACAAGGGACACAAGAGATAAAGAACGAGATACAAAGCAAACAAATCGTATAGAGAGCGAAGTTGAATAAACTAAAGCTCCCCTTAACATATGCTCCACATATTATCGCCAAGTAGATTTGTTCACAAGGGACATCACACAATCACACAATCAAGCAATAAGAGAAAATATTTCATAACTTGTCAAAGTCCAAGAGAGAATCATAGATTTTCATTAATCTCTCAAAAATATTCTCACATTGCTAATGAATCAAGCACATAAGCAAAATGTGTGTGTGTGAATGCTTCTCAAATATATAGTAGGAGTAATTGTGATATCAACATGCAAACTCTATCCACACCTATCCATCTAAAGCCTTTCCAAAAATAGGTCAAACCGATATTCATCCGGATTTTTGCTTTTAAAATGAATAGATATCAACATATGAGCGTGTGTGTGCATGTGGCTCGTTTTCCCGTTTCTATTTGTCAACCCGAGCTTTTTCACAATTCTCAACTATACACCAATAAGCCTTTTATTTTTCATTTCTTTTAGGCTTAGAATCAAAGAATTTTTTTTTTTTTAATGATTCATTTCAACACTTCTTTGATTTTACTAACAAAAACATATACTCCTCATGGCGGCTTTCACTCATCACAATGGCGTAGCCCTTTCCTACATTGGGTGGCTTCACAACCAAGGTGTGTAGCCCTTTCCATGAGGGTGCTCGTTGATTACTATGTAGTGCCGAAGCAAAATGGATACATACCATAGGTCATCTATCATGTACTTAACAATAAACTTCTAGATGCATCCATTATCTACACATATTCAACCACATATACTCAAAACTAAAACATATAAGAGAAGCATTAGTGCACTTTTCAAAAAAAATGATTTTCAAGCTCAAGTGCATGATCTAGAAACAATAAAAGATACTTGTTTAAGATCATTACTTCTCAAGTGAGTAGCTCTCAAAGATATTGATTTTCAATTAAAGTTTTGCTCATCAAGCCACTCACAATCACACATAGACAATAATCAACACAAATCATGCCAATGAATCTTCAAAGAGTTTTACCTCTTATGTCCAAGGGCTTAGTGAACAAATCCGCAAGTTGATTTTTTAGTAGGCATTGCTTTAGAGTAACAATAGAATGTTCAACATGTTCTCTAATAAAATGATGCCTAATATCTATGTGCAATGATATCATGCATACAAAGAGTTGAAAAAATGAAATAGAAAGCAAGCTTTTAGAGTAGAGAAATACCTTAGCAAGCTTTTTCACTAATGAAAGGTCTCCGCTCTTTTTATGAGCTTTCTTGGCTTGTTTGTCCTCATGACAACAAGTTGTTGGTGTGTCATCCCAAGAAAATAAAGACCAAACACTTTCAACTCAAACAAACACATGAAGATGACTTTCTCTAAAAGTCTTAACAAAAATTTTCACCAAATAGATTTCAAAATTCAACTTCTTTAAAGTTAATCAACAAATTTTGACTATCATAGTGAATATGAGAATATTAAGTTCATGTATTGACTAGAGACACCAAGTTTGAATACTAGACCTAGCACATTAAAAATGGCATAGTCAAGCATCAAACTTAGAACTCTTATCAAACAAGAACAAAAAATTCTCAAATGTGCTACTTAATCAAGTATGAGAGCACTCACCTTTGACCATATTGGTCTTAGGTGGACCAACACAAACAACATCATGATCATTACGCATGGCAATATGAAATCTAGAAGATAAATCATCAACTATCTTCTTCATGAAAACATCACTCATATTAAAGTCAACATTTTTGCCACGTACAAATATTTCATCAAGACTCTTCAAATGATCATGGTTAACACTCTTCTTAACCAACTTCTTCTCAACATATTTCTTAACATGATTATTATTAACATGCATGTCATTCTTTTCAATCCAAATTTTCTTGGTAGGTTTCTTCACATGAATATGATCAATATGCACATTTCTCAAAGCATCAAAGCTATTGTCATGTTTAGAAACTTTCAAAGAAGATTTATCAATTTCACAAGAATGCACATTATTTTTCTTAACCCAAACTTTCCTTGTTGATTTCTTTCATTAACATGTTCATCATGCATAGTCTCTAATGCCCTAACATGTTTAGAAACAACCAAAGGAAGTCTTTTCATCTCACTAGCATGCATCTCATTCCCTAGTTCGCATTGTCTAATATACTTGTAGCATTTAGGTTTGATATGCCCTACAACATTGCAAAAATGACAAACCGGGATAAACTTAGAGATGTTATGTTTAGCTCTAGACTTAAACACATGCTTAGGAGAATGATTAGGTAACTTTTTCACATTTTTATCATGTTCCACATTTCCTAGTTTGCATTGCCTAGCATATTCATAACACTTAGGCCTAATGTGACCAACCACATTACAATAATGACAAACCGGAATGAATTTAGAAAAGTTACCTTTTGGGTGTGCATGCTTTGGTTGAGAAGTCGGTTGAGAAGTTCCATAGCTCTTCTTGTCTTTGTCTTTGATGTTGGAAGGAATAGTAGTTGAGTCTTTCTTCTTCTTGGACTTTCTTGACTTGTTCTTGGTTGTAGGAGTCTTCTTAACTTCTTCTACAAAGCCCAAGCCACTCATATTTCCATGATGCTTTCCAAGCTTTATTACTTCATCAAGCTTAATGGCTCCAATCTTCATGCCATTAATTGACTCTTTAAGAGATTTGACTTCATCTTTAAGCTCACACTCTTTTATCTTCATGATACTTAAAGAGTTCTCTTTTTGCTTAATCTCTCCTTCCATGGCAAACAACTTCATAGTAAAGTCTTCTTTTAGATCATCTAGCTCTTGAGCACTTTCCTCAACCTTTGAGACACACTTTTCAATGGTCTTTTCATGCTCCTTGATGACTTCACTTTGCTTGCTCATCTTCTCCAAAGACATCTTCTTTTCATTGACAAGAGCTTTAAAGATCACCACTAAATTGGCATTGATCAACTTCAACTTGTTGTTCTCTTCATTCTTTTGTTGAAGGATCTTGTCATTGAAGCTTATATAATCTTGATTTGAGGAGGCTTTGAACTCTTCATCATTGGAGGAGATTTCACTATCTTCACTACTAGAAGAGTTTTCACTTTCCTCAATACTTGAGGAGTCTTCACTACTATCCTCAAATCTTCCTTCATATATAGCCACGTGAGCAATGTGATTGCTAGTAGATTCTCTATCATCCAAGGACTCCTCTTCCTCTACTACATCACTCACACTCATCCATGATTTATCATTGATGGCTCTAATGTAGGCTTTCATTGTATTTCTCCAAAAGGTGTAGTTACCACTATCCAAGAGTGGAGGTCTAGCACTAGAAGCACCTTCCGGTATTGAATCGCCCATAGCTACAAAAATGAACAACACACAAAAAAAAAAAAAAACACAACAAAACAAAACACAAACACTATAATAGGGATCTATCTAATTACTTCTAGACACCCGCTCTGATACCAATTGAAATTCCCTTAAGCAATATAGTGTAAAATATACCTAGAGGGGGGGTGAATAGGTATTTACTCAAATTCTTCCAATATTAAAAATGATGCGGAATATAACAAAGAAAATGCACACTTGATTAGATTTAGCAAATGAATTGATTTCACTAATACAAGAGATAATCAATTTACAAGATATGCAATCAATGTAAGATATGGAAGATAAAGATAAGTAAAAACAAAAATGAACACAAGTGTTTTTACGTGGTAAAACCTCAAAGAGGAAACATCCATGGGTTGATACCACAACCACCGGCAAAGCAATCCACTATATGAAAAGGACTTACACACTCAAGCTATCAACACATGATATCCGCTCAAGCTATCACCTCCTAATCTACCCTCGGGCAAGTGAACTACCAAGCCTACTTCCTATCCGAGATGTATCCTACACCTCTAGAAAGCAACTTCCTATCCAAGACGCTCACGTCTCTAGGAAGATTTCTTGCTTGACTATCCGAGTCCTCCCAACTCTAATCAAGGCTTCTTGCTTGGCTATCCGGAACACTTTCCTAGCCAAGACTTCTTGCTCAAGACAAAGCTTCACTCACTTTGCAAGAGACTTCAACCTTTCACAAGGCAATGATCTAAGTGATGCAAATGATGCAAACACAAGCAAATAGAGCAAGTAGATCAAACACACTCTATGAAGAATTAGATTTGCACAAATCAAGCTCACAAGCAAATTTAGCTAATTCTTATGAACATGTGATTAGAAGTCTAGATTAGACATTCAAAGTCATTCACAAAAATATCTAGAAACCTAAACATGTCAATCAAAGCTAGAGTAACAAGTTTTCAATAAAAATCACAAAACTAGCTTTGAAATCAAGTGAACAAGTTAACACTTGAAATCCACAACATATTCAATCCAAACAAGAATTAGATTTAAATGATAGATGGCACAATAAAAAATCCTAGTTCATGAACATGTGACAAAAACCTAGAAATCAACAATCAAGATCAAGAACAAAAAGTATTTCTAGAATCAATATCAAGATAGGTCAAGTTTAGCAATATATGTTCAATTGAAATCAAATAGCTAAAACTCAACAATCAATAGATCAACCACCCCTAGAATATGATCTAACAACATTCTAAACACATATCATCTATCAATTAGGAAGAATAAAAGAGATGATCAAAAGATGAAGTGAGAAGAAGAAGTTTCACATACAAAAATTGAGTCTCGTACTGAAATCAGATCACTGGGAAAAATGACGAACTCAAATGGCTCTAAAAATGCTTGGGGTTTGTAGCTCTCTTTAAGACCAACAATTTTGGCTTTTGAATCACTCAATTCGGAGTTGAAATGAGAGAGATATGATCAAAATAAGAAATCAAAAATTGTAAAGAATTCTGCTCGGGATTTCGAATATAAATGGAGGGAAAAGAGATGGAGAAGAGAGAGGATGACGGGAGCCAATCAGAGGCTGCCACGTCAGCACCCCGTGGGGAGCGCGTGGGCCACACGGGACCAAAGGGGTGCTCTGGCCGTGGGTCCCACGGGCTCCACACGTGGTGGCCAATGGATGGCCTTTGGCCATGCTTGCCTCTCGCGCACTCCCTCACGTTCGTCAGCCATATCTTGGGCGTCTGAACTCCGATTTCGAATCCGTTTTCGGATTACGAACCATGACTCCCTCACGCATGACTATGACTACAAAACTTTGAAAAATGGTTGAGAAATCATCTCGAAAAATGACGATGAAGTCAACTCAATGAATGAGAACGAAAAGTAGCATAGTCAACATGTTTGGACTCGAAACCTTATGAATGAGTAACCGAAATGACCGGAACTCAATAAGGCATTAAATAAGAACATGTTCAAGTCCTAAATATAAAATACACAAACAAATAAACACATATTCACACAAGCATGCCATATCAAAGAGATAGTCATAAAGCATGCAATTTCACAATGTTTGTCTATACAAGATCAATGCATGAGCATACTATGAAGTGTGTGAATGTGTTATACAAAATGTTTGAACCACGATGCAGGGACACACATGTATGAATTGTGTGTGTGTGCGCTAATGCCTTGCAAGAGGATGGAAGTCAAGATATACCTTTGACGCTTTGCACCTCTTGAAGACGACTTTTGCACTAGACGTTGCTCTTCACTTTTTAAGCTTCCTTTCTTCAAATAATGTCCTAAGCAACAACTAATACAAACATAGAGTGTTTTGTAATGGAATCAAGCCAATACAAATCATAAACCTTACACTCCTAAATTTTGTATTCTTTTGCAGATGGCAAGAACAAAGCAAGTTAGCCACGGCTCATGCACGAAAATATCCAAGAGGCCGCAAATCCCCTAATGTACTTTGAACAGAGATTTCGAGGATCTATTGGAGGGTTTCCAACGGCACAAAATAGTGGCGAAAAGGGGTATAGCAATCGATGAGCTTAGACACACCCGTATTCCCAAAATGGTGGAATAAAGGGGTTGGCAGGCTTATACAAGTACCCCTCCTAGATACTGCAGAAGGGTAGTAAATGAATTTTATGCAGCAATGAACCCTAAAGACTATCAAGTTGGAACACCGGTGATGGTTCGAGGAAGAGAAGTCAGGGTAAATGTGGATGACATCAATAGATACTTCAGAACTGAACTCTCAGAGGACCAGGAAGAGAACATCAGAGATGGAGTGACGTGGGATGACTTGTTCAATGGAAGGAACTTGAACTTGGCAAATGCACTAGTCATTAACCCAATGACATTTTAGGTGGCCCTAGACTATCCTATCAGGCACACCAACCTGAAGATCGAGTTAGGGGTGTGGAATCTTTTCATCTCCCATTCCCTGAGGCCACGTACACACACTTCCACAGTTTAATTTGAGATTGCCACCCTATTGTATTGTATTGAGCATGAGCAGCCGCTCAATGTGGAGCATATAGTGAAGGCTTGCATAGTTACAGTAGGGGAGAGCAGGAACCACATGCAACCACTTTTATTCCCTTGTCTTATCATAGAGTTATGTCGGCGTGCTAGTGTGGATTTTAGAGATGACCCGTTTCAGGACCCTATGACAGACATTGGGATGGGTACCTGGACCACTCTTAAGATAGAGAGAGATCTGACCAATCAAAGGAGGAAGATGGGAAGAAGAAAGAACATATCTGAGGCAGGGCCGAGTAGGCAGCCGCATGAGCTCCTTGATAAGATGGGTTGCGAGCCTGAGTACATGGATTAGGAACATGAGCAGATAGATCACGACCAGGGGACCTCAGTTCTTGATACGCAGAGAGACAAAGTTCCTTGGCAAACTCTAATTAAAGGGATGCTAAAGAACAAAGAGATGATAGAGGAAGTCATATCAGAAGTTAGAGGCAGCTTCGAAGAAGTGTGGGAAAACATCATAAAGATGTGAGCATAACTTAAATTAGTCCCACACGCAAGAAGGAGGACGCAGCCAACTTCTATAGCATCCCACGGAGGTCCTATGATTGATGAATATGGAAATCAGTTCCGGGTAGCTATGGAGATGTCCAGGAGAGAGCATGAGGAAAGGCTCAAAGCAGAGTAGGATCCGAGAGGGAAGGGACCGATGGTTGTTAAGCGAGCAGAGTCGTCAGATGACGAGTGATCCACATTATCTTTCACATATCTATATTTTGCCATTTTATTTTATATTATCTTTGAACCTCTAGAATTGAACTTTTTAATTTCTACACGCCATCTCTTTTGATTGTGGTGGATATTATTTTGTGGATGTTTTTAATGAAATCATTTGGTAGTTTTTATGCTAGGTTCTTCATCTCTTAGGAAGAAACATGACAACTTGCAAGTCTTTGAGGGACGAGCAAGCCAAGAGTGCTCATGAAAAGAGCAAGAACCTTCTTTTCTCCAATGAGGGAGGTTCTACCTTGTGTTTATTTGAACAAATTATCTAGTTGTCGATAATTGTGTGGATGCATTCATTGATTTAGTATTCTTAGTGATGAAAGAACGAAGGCTCTTGATATTGCATGTATACAGGTTTTAATGGAATATATGCCCAATTCGGTTTGGGGTTTTTTGATTATATGCATACTTGTATAGGTTTTAAGCTTATGTTTAGATCTGGTTTGGGGGTTGTTGTACCCCTAGTCCGCCAATTTTTGAAGAAATGCTTGTTGTAGGTTGAAAAATTGTCTTTACGCTTATTTGATATATTGCATGAATCACCTTGTTTAGTAGAGCCTTTTTTGAGTCTTGTCAGGTGCCCCCGCCCACCACGCCCCACCCCCCCGCGCACGCGCGCTGCTAGGCCGTGCTTTTTGGTTTCCAACAATGGGGACATTGTTGAGTTTTGGTTTGGGGCTGTGTCGCCTTTTTGAGTCGTCTTTTCAGTGTCTCGAGTCTTTTTGTGTCCAATGTTTTCAAATTTATCGCTAGGCCAGAACTTTCGAGCTTTAATTAGTTTGGATGTGATGCCTTTAGTGTGTGCTTTTGGCGAGTTTTCGTATACTTATTGAACTTGTGACGTAGCTTGTTGCCACTTTAGGGTTTCACTTGCACCTTCATGGGTTTGTCCCATCCTTTAGTGTTAAGTTGAGGGGACTCGGCGCTTTCACCGCTTGTTCTAATAGTGGAGATTTCTGCGAGGTCACAAACACAAGCCTTCAAATTGCGCATTTTGAGTGTTAGTATTGATTATTCTTAAACATGCCTCTCGTCATATACGTCACATGCCATAGGACATGCATATCATATAGTGAATTGCTTGATGGATGCGTTCACTCCCTTGATAGATGGTTGTGGAAATGATATTAGGCAATGTGTGTGTACTTAATTACCTACAATAGCCTAAACACGTTCCTATCCGTATTGTGTGCTCCAAAGCCAAACTTGAGGCCAAACACTACTCTTTCATTTGGTACCACGTACAACCACATACCTCACAACCTAAACACATGCCTACCTTTGTTACTAACCATGTTAGGATGTGTAATGGTGGTAATGAAAGAAGTTAAGCTCTAATTGTCAAATAACATGTGCAAAGAAAAAAAAAATGTTGAAAATGTGCTAAGCAAATGGCTAGAAAAGTTAAAGTACCCAAATTGGTACTAATGAGCCTTAATTGCCAAATAAAAGAAAATGTGGGCAACTCAAAAAGAAAAGAGAATGAGAAAAAACAAAAGATTCTTGAATTATGTGATGCTATCCATGTAGTGATTTGGGGGGTGTGGATTGCCCATAATCAGTGGATTTTTGAAGGGAAGTCGTTGGACTTTAGATTCGTCCTCTTTCTAGTTTAGCGTGCAGCTTCAAAGGCTAATCACCTGGAGATTGGTTGTATGCATAATTGTATGGATGACCTTTTGATTCTTTGTCGTTTTGGTCTTTAGGGTTGCCCTTCTAAAGCCCCGGTGATCAAGAGCATGGTTTGGTCGCCTCCGGCTCCTAGTTGGATCAAAGCAAATACAGATGGTGTTGCTATAGGCTCTCCGGGGGTTGGTGGTTGTGGTGGTATCTTTTGAAACTGTAGAGCCTTTGTGAAGGGTTGCTTTGCTATTCCTCCTGGTCAGGTTTTCACGTTTGAGGCCGAGCTTCTGACGGCCTAGTTGGCCATTAATTTTGCTTGGAAGTATGGGTGGCATCGGATCTAGCTTGAGAGCAACTCTTATTATGTGGTTCAGCTTCTTTCTTCTCATTCTGAGATGGTTCCTTAAAGGGTTCATCAAGCGTGGCAGTGCTGCATCTTCCAAATCTTGTAGATGGATTTTCAGGTTTCCCATATTTTCATGGAGGGGAATCAAGTTGTAGTTGCGCTTTCTAAGCATGTTTTGGAGCTTCAAGTTGATTCTTGGTGGTTCTCCACCCTATCATTATGTTCTTCTTTAGTTGGCAATGACTATATGAGCCGGGAGTCTTTTCGTTTTTCTTGATACTTTCTTTTTCTTTTTGGTGTGGCTTGCATGCCTCTTTTTGTTTTAGGGTTGTTGTCCCCCTGGTTCTTTGTGCTTTGTTGCTTTTTTACTTTTCTTTTATCTTTTATATATATGGATATTGCTTAGACATTTTTCAACATATGATCGCTTGTAATGTTTTTTCCCCTGTTGACGGTGATTTTTCGTCAACACTCAATCGATGGTTTGAGATCACGTTTCTGGGTGATAATAGTTGAATCTTAATACTGTAAAATAATAAGCAAGAAATACGTGGTAAAACTCCGATGACCGGAGAAACATCCACGGGTTGTTGCCTAAGCAACGAAGCCAAAATTCACTATGAAAAAATATTACAAAATACGCTTTGGTCACTTTTATGCTAAAAAAGTATCTCCCTCTTACGCATTACAAAGGGGTATTTATACATGCTGTTCCTAGGGTTTGAGGTAACGCTAGGTTTTAATGTCGTGGTGCCTAAGTATCAAGCGGTTGCCTAGTCCTAATCGGATTCTATTTCCTTCTTGGGCATGATATGTTTCCTGTTTTGGCTGAGTCCGATTCTAGGCAGGATTCTCTCTCCTCTATTCACGGGAGACCTGCTTGTTTCCTCATTAAACTTTGAAGGGTTGCACTGTACGTTTTGTAGAGGTGCTCACTGCTGATTCTTTCCTTGCGCTTGGGAAGTGAGTTTCTGTAACCATCTCTTCTTGTTGATTCCTGAGTACGCCCGAGTACACCTGAGTAGATGACGTTGCCCGAGCTGGTTCTCTTTGTTTGTGATCGGGTCGCTTTGGTTTTAGCCGAGTAGGTCACTTGGGGGATTTCCCCCTTTCGAGCTGACTTTTCCTGTTTCCTGCTTTTGTGGCTTCTTTGTGGGGATGACGTGTCCTCTACGATGATTTTTACCTATAACAATACCCCCTTAAATATTTGAGCCGAATACTGCTTGCTCGGGACAAATATTTAACCCCTGTTTGCATCGTTTCTCACGACTGGTTTTCATTTGTCGTCTTCCATATTAATGTTGGTTTTCAGTATCCTCGTTTGATTCGAAGTATTAATGATGTGTCTCAATTATGTCCGCACATACTTGATCCACCCATTATTCAGAAATCTTTTGATGGCGACGTATTGATTTCCTGACGGCTCAAGGCTTTCTCTGCTTGCCACCTGTCTCTTTTTGCTTGGTCGTGGTAAGAGGCATTTATAGGACACGACCCTTCTGTTCGTTCGTGCGCAGCCACGTCACTTCCTCTGCTACTTTGTCTTCCCGCTTCTTCACCTGCCCTTTCTAGGGTTTCGATTTTTTGAAAACCGGTACCGCCTACATATATCAGATTGACGCTTCGTGAGGAAAAAATCCTCATTTCTCTGCAACAATCTCCTACCATTTTTCTTTTCTTTTCCTGATAGAGGTTCGCCTGCATCTGTTATTTTTCTTTGTGTTGTTTGGAATAAGACGCTCGTTTCTCAGTCCTGCCAAGATCCTCAACCTCAAACTCCGGATTTTTCTTAAAGACCATTCCTCCACCTCTGAAGATTTCCTCTACAATTCGTGTTACCTCCGGTTTTCTAGTACATCCAAGGTTAGTTCTTATGGATCCTGCTGCTAGGCATCGTCTTTTTACTGTTGGTATGATTGCTATTGAACAAGGTGATGCTTTTACTGCCACGGTTGTCCACAGGTTGCTAGGAGACCTTCTTCCCGACCAACCTCAATACTTTGACGTCGACGTTTTGGGGCTTTTTCGTGAAGGGCCTGCTATTTCTGCAGTTCCTCCTGCTTTAGAAATCCCCTCAGTTTCTTCGAATTCATCGCAGCCTGCTTCTTATCAGCCTGAAGCTCGGTCAGATTCTTCTGCTTCTGCTTGTGTTAATACTCGGCCGTAGAGACGTATCGGGAAGAGGATTAGTAATCGTAAAATTTACAAGGATTCTTACTCCCTGGAGAACCGAGTGGGGACCTAGAGGGTAGTTAAGAACGACATTGAAGAGGAGCATAGGGTCGCTCGCATTCCTTTCTCTCCCGAGCGGATATGTGCCTATGACATCGAGCTAAATGTGGTCAGCCCTGAAGAGATAAAAAAGTATATGCGGCGGTTCGACCTGGACAGCAACATGATTTCACTGATTCCTGCTGACGGTCGAGCTGCATGGAACCCCCCACCTGGCCACGTGGCAATCTATGGGGCAATGCTTACTTGTGGTATTACTCTCCCTCTTCAGCCTTTCATCACCTGGTTTTTGGCTGTGGCCCGATTTGCTCCAGCGCAGCTAACTCCGAATAGCTACCGGATTTTGATGTGCATGTGGCACATGTGGCATAGGATGAAGCGGCCACCTCCCACACCTCGCAAAATCTGGCACTTTTATGCACTGAGGCCCGTGGGGAAGACTGGGGTTTATTTTCTTCAATCGAACCAGTCTGAGTTCTGGATCCCAAAAGATGTGGTGGTTAAGGGTGAAATCGAACCGACCACGGACGAGAAGATGAAGGGATTTATTTGGGGCTTCCCCACTTCGAACAAATTTTGGAAAAACAGCTGGTTCTTCGTGGGTAAACGCTGGGGCCAATCAATCAGTTTTGATCTTGATGGTACTCGGGTGACTTGCAGGGTTCCTCGGTACTTTTGTTCGCCCCAGTGGAACCATATGACTTCTGCCTTTACTGACGAGGAGCTAAAGACTTTGGCTTGCCCTTTGGAGAAGAGGGGCAAACCTTATCTCTTCAACGAGGAGAAAATGATTAGAGCCCGCCTTTTTCCCTAGGTTTCTGCATGCCGTAAACGCCGTAAGTTTTTTTTAACTTTTCCTGGTTACTCTTGCGTTCTTGTTCTTAAATCAATCTACTGACCCGGAGAAAACACCTTCCCTACTTTTTTTTTTTTTTTTTTTTTTTTAATTTTTTTTTTTAGTGTTCGATGTAGACATAGTCTGCGATGCTCAGGCACGTCGGGTGAAAGGCATCGTGGAGGCGAGCCGAAAAGCAACTCTTCGCCAGCGAGATGCTAGGATAGCCCCTCCCGAAGATGACTCTGATGAGAGTGCTCCCGAGAATCCTCCCGAGGGAGATGATGAGGAGGGAATGCCCGATTATGTGCTTGAGGAAACCCATGGTCAAGAAATGACCGCATATTCAGCGGAGGCTGTGGGCGACCCGAAGGGCTTTAGAGCAAGTAGGACCGCTACTGGGCAGGACAATCAAGCGGGTCCTCCTTCTTCTTCTTCTAAGGGGAAAGAAAAACCTGGGCAACCTTCTGAGCCTGAGGCCGCGGCTTTCTCCCGAGGAATTAATTCTCCCCACTCTGCTGCAGCTGCAAACATGCCAAGTGCTACCTTCCAGGGTGCTGAAGCAGCTGGGGAACATTCAGGCATGATGGCTCTGGAGATTCCAACTCCTGACGAGCCAATTCTTACTCCTTTGGCTCCAGAGATTTCAACCCCTGCCGAGCCAATTCCTACTCCTCCGGCTCTAGAGATTCTGACTCCTGCCGAGCCAATTCCTACTCATCTGGCTACGGAGATTCCAACTCCTAACGAGCCAATTCCTACTCCTCCCGAGGATAGCGGTGTTGACATGAGGCACCCCGATCTGGATTCTAAAAATCCTGCGGTCGACTCGAATTCTCACGGGAGGCAATCTGAAAAGAGGAAAGCTTCGTTCTCTCCTGGTCGCCCTACCCCCAAGATCCCCCGAGTAGTTGCATATGTTGATTCATCTTCAAGTGATGAGGGGGGAGGAGAGGTTGGAAAAAACGCGAGTATGACTCCTCCACGGGACCAGATCAAAGACAACGTTGGCGGCTCCGCTGACTCTCCTAGGGTGGCCTCATCTGCTGGGCTCCCCGAAACTTGCGTTGGAGGTTTGGGTCCTTCAACCCAAACAGACGATCCTGCCCCTGAGACCATGCTTCAAGCCATGGCTTCAGGCCGAGCTTACATTGGGGAGGATCATTGGAGTCATCTTAGGGCTGGAACCGTATCCAACCGGCTCTGCAACTTCTTCAACAGTGCTTCCTACTTGAGTAACGCCTTGGTTATATGCATAATTTTGTATCTTTCTTCCCTTTTTTTTTTTTTTTAAATTTTATTTCACTCCTGTTTGCTATTGATTTGTTGCAGATGGTGGCTGAAATGTCCGGGGCTTGCCAGGCTGGTGAGGCTCAGGCAGAAAGAATAAGGCGGCTGGAAGCCCAACTGAAGGAGAGTGAGGATCATCGCGCTCGGGCTGAGTTAGCTTGTCAAGAGGGGGCTAGATCAAGTCAGGTGCTCTTGGATCAATGCCTGGCACGTCAAATGGAGGCTGAGCAGAAAGCATCTCTTGCTGCTAAGAATTCTAAAACCCTGCAAGATCAATTGTCCTCCACTCAAGATGCTTTGCTCTAGGCCGAGCAGGCCGCTGAGGACGCAAAAACCTCTTACGAACGCCGAATAGAAGACTTGGAACGTCAGGCCTTAACAATCAAATCTCTGTCAAAGGAAGCTAGGCTGGAGTTGGAAATACAGGGGGTCGACCGCTTCAAAAGATCTCTAGCCTATGACGCTTTGCTTCTCAGGGAGTTCCAACGGGGAATGGTCTCGGCTGGAGAATTTTTCAAGATGAAGAATAGGGCAACCGATCGGGCCAGGGCCAACTGGAGTCTTTCGATCAAGAAGCATGTGGATACGTCTCTGGAGTCTCTTCGGATCCAGATGAAAGAGTGGCGAGCATATTGCCGAAGTAAAGGTAAGATGCCACATCCCATGCATCTGGAGGTTCCCACCGCCGATTCCTTCTCTACTTTTCACGCTTGTCAGAAAGCGGGGATTGATGGTGAGAATCCTGATGTTGGTCCCGTCCCTAGGGTGGACTATAGCGCCTGGATGGATGGCGAAAAAGATGTGATTGTGTGGCCCTCTGATGATAGCCTCCTCAGTAAGTACGTGATGAAGCCTGACCCGAGCGTCGGTGGGAGCAGCTCTCAACCCCCAGCGCCATCTACTTGATTTTTTCTTCTATACTTTTTGTAATGATTCTTGTTAATACCTTATATATATATATATGAATTTTTATTCTTACCATTCTGCTCTCTAATTCCCGAGTACTTTGTTACCTGGTCGCTAGCTAGTTTAGCCAAGTATCTTATTTAACTGTGACTAATTGATCTTGGCCGAGTGTCTTATTTAACTGGTAATTAATTTGGCCGAGTATCTTATTTAACTGGCAGTTAATTTGGCCAAGTATCTTATTTAACTGGCATTTAATTTGGCCGAGTATCTTATTTAACTGGTGTTTCGTCTTTTTGACCTGTCTGGGTTTTACCTAAACGTTACGTCAAGGCTCGCCACGACCATACGCTGAGGTCCTTTACACAAGTCACCTAGGACGTCTCCCGGTTTTGTCTGTGCAAGGTTTTGCCTAATCGTCAGGGTACTGTGTACCGGCCAACACAGCCGCGCATCTCACTAGCCTTCCTGGCGGCGCTCCGAGCAATTTTCCAGTTATCCTGGTGCCTCGGTTTTGCCTTTTTGCCAAGAAGTGGGTTTGCACTATCTTAACTAGGCGGGCGTGCTATTTCAGCTTCTTTGCCCTTCGAGCACTACTTGTCTGCTCTTTCGCGGCTTTGTAGCGCCCGAATTTTTTCTTTGGCATTTGTTTAACCAACTTTTAAGTGGCCGCTGTTGTTCATAGGTCATGGAATATCTTTGATCATGGGACTCATCAACTTCAATGAACAACCTCTTTATTGGCAAATGAACTTTATTAGAAAATCAAATAAACCTGAAACAGTTAATGCAAAGCTAAAACTGAACAAAAAACAAACTGAATTAACATAAACATAGGGATGAGTTCCTTAGGGGTAAAAAATCTTGAGGTACTGTGCATTGCATGGTCGGGGTACTGGGCTACCCCCTGGTCGGGCTATCATGTATGCTCCGTGCCCTGTGACTCCCATGATGATGTACGGTCCCTCCCATTTGTCGGCGAGGGATCCTGCTGACTTGTCCTTGGTGTTCGGGGATACTCTTCTTAGCACTAAATCTCCAAGCTGAAATCTACGCATGCGAACATGGGAATTATAGTACCTCGCAACCCTTTGCTGGTATGCGGCGTTTCGCACTTGCCCTGCATCCCTGACTTCTTCAAGCTCATCTAAGTTTTGCTGTAGCATGTTAACATTGTGCTCGGGGCTGTATAGTTGTACCCTGGGTGATGTAAAACTTATTTCTACTGGGATAACAGCCTCCGTCCCGAATGCTAACGCAAAAGGAGTCTCCCTTGTGGATGACCTTACAGTTGTTCAATATGCCCATAGCACCTCTGGTAGCTTGTCCGCCCAGCTGCCTTTCTTTGCTTCCAACTTTGCTTTCAGCGTGTGCTTGATCACCTTGTTCACAGCTTCGGTCTGGCCATTGGTTTGAGGATGAGCAGGTGATGCATAGTAGTTTGCGATTTTATACTCTTTGCACATTTCTCTGAACTTGCTGTTGTCGAATTGGGTCCCATTGTCTGTATTGATGATGCTCGGGATCCCAAACCTATATATTATTTTCTTTCTGACAAAGATGGTGGTATTTGCCTCAGTGATGTGTACGAGAGCTTCTGCTTCCACCCATTTAGTAAAGTAGTCTACTGCCACAATGGCATGCTTCGCACCCCCCTTTGTTCCAGTGGGCATTGGTCCTATCAGGTCGAGGCCCCACATGGCAAAAGGCCAAGGTGAAGTTAAGCTTCTGAGCAATTCTGGGGGTTGCCAAATATCGTTTGCTATTCTTTAGCATGTCTCACAGCTCTCCGCGAATTGCTGTGCTTCTGCAAACAGGGTCGGCCAATAGAATCCTTGCCTGAGTACCTTATGCGCCAGACTCTTACCTCCAGTATGGTTTCCGCATACTCCACTGTGAACATCCTTCAGGATCTTTTTGGTTTCTTCGCCGGCGATGCACCTTTGCAGCACCTTTGAGAACCCTCTTCTGTACAATTCACCTCTCAGAATTGTGTATCGGGTTGACTTGTATTTGACGCGATTTGCTTCCACAGCGTCCTCGGGTAAAATGTTTTCCTCTAAATACTTTCTGAGCTGTGTGGTCCAGTCGCCTTGAACTGGTCGGATCTCCGACACCATGACTTCCTTAGGTTTTACCGTACTCAGCCTAGCCAGGTGCGCCACCGGTATTGCTTTGGACCTGATACTCATGGTGGCTGAGGCTAATTTGGACAAAGCGTCTGCTTTCTCGTTTTCTTCCCGAGGGATCTGAAAGATCTTGTATATCTTGAATTTTATGAGCAGTTTCTTTGCAATGTCTAGGTAAGCTATCATGTGCTCCTCCCTCGCCTGGTATTCATCTAACACTTGGTTAACCACAACTTGCAAATCACTGTAAATCTCCAACTCATCTGCTCCTAATGCTATACAGACCCTCAAGCCAGCTAACAAAGCTTCATATTCTGCTTGGTTGTTGGTTGCTTTGAAATCGAACCTCATGGCGCACTCTATAGTGTCTCCCTCCGGAGTTGTTATGACTATCCCGGCTCCGCTGCCGTGAGTGTTTGACGATCTGTCTACTTACAACCTCCATCGGAAACTATTCTCCTGTTTTCCTTCCATTATTCTTCTTACTTCGGCATCTGGCTCGGTGAACTCCACTATAAAATCTGACACTGCCTGCCCCTTGACTGCGGCTTTTGGGGTGTATTTGATGTCGAATTCGCTCAACTCCACCGCCCATTTGGTCAGCCTACCTGACAGTTCTGGTTTTTGCAAGATGAGCTTCAGCGGACAATCAGTGCATACCTCTATTGCATGTGCTTGGAAATATGGCCTTAACTTCCTGGCTGCCGTGATCAGGGCGAGCACTATATTCTCTGCCGGTGAATACCTTGTTTCTGCGGGCAGCAATGCCTTGCTGGTGTAATATACCGGTCTCTGTATTCCTTCCTCCATTCGGATCAATACCGAGCTTGTTGCCACTTCTGTGACCAAGAGGTATAGGTACAATGTCTCTCCAACCACCAGCTTTGAGAGGATGGGTGCTCGCCCTAAGTACTCTTTCAACTTCTGGAAGGCTGCTTCACATTCTTTGTTCCACTTGAGCCCTTTTCCTTTCTTTATTGCTTTAAAAAACGGGGCGCATCTGTCTGTTGATTTTGCTATAAATCGGTTAAGTGATGCAAGACATCCCATCAGCCTCTGTACGTCCTTTAGCGTTCTTGGCAAAGCCATCTCTTCTAATGCTTTGATCTTTTCGGGGTTCATTTCGATGCCTCTCTGATGCACCTGGAAACCTAGAAACCTACCTGATGGTACCCCGAACACACATTTGTTCGGGTTAAGTTTCATCTTATACCTTCTTAGAACTTCAAAGGTTTCGTTTAGATCTTTCGCATGTCTCTCTGCCGTGACACTCTTGGTCAACATGTCATCTACATAGACCTCCATGTTCCTCCCAATCTGCCGAGCGAATATCCTGTTCACCAACCTCTGGTACGTTACCCCTGCATTCTTCAATCCGAATGGCATCACCTTATAGCAATACAACCCCTGGTCTGTGGTGAATGCAGTTTTCTCTTCGTCGGCTTTATTCATTCGGATCTGATTATACCCCGAGTAAGCATCCATGAAGCTTAACAATTCGTGTCCTGCTGTTACATCCACTAGCTGGTCGATCCTTGGTAGTGGGAAGCTGTCTTTCGGGCAAGCCTTGTTTAAATCTGTGAAATCCACACACATTCTCCACTAGTCGTTCTTTTTCTTGACTAGCACTATATTGGCCACCCATTCCGGGTACTTGACTTCCCTTATCGATCCTGCGGAAAGTAACTTTCCTACTTTATTTTTAATTGCTGTACTCCTTTCGGGGTTGAACAGCCGTCTTTTTTGTTTTACCGGGCGGAACTCCGGGTTGATGGAGAGGCTATGTGATATCACCTTCGGATCTATCCCCAGCATATCTTCGTGGCTCCAAGCAAAAACATCCTTGTAATCTCTTAGTAACGTGACAAGCTGGGTTTTGACATGTACATTCAAACTTGCCCCTACCTTTACTGTCCTACTCGGATCCTCTGGATCCAGGGCCACTTCTTCAGTCGGCTCATCTTTCTTAGCCTCAGGTTCTTCTCTGGGATCCAACTCAAATTCTTTCGGTACTTCTGCCCGTTCTTCAGGTTCGCCAACCTCTTGCTCGGCTGCTACTGCGTATACGTGGTGTACTTTCCTATCATTATACACTAACAAGTTTGCTCTTCGGGCCATTTCTTGTGACCCCTTGACCACTACCCCATATTCTGTCGGGAACTTCATCATGAGGGCGTAGGTTGCTATCACCGCCTTGACTTTATTCAAGAATGGTCGGCCCAATAAGGCGTTGTACGGCCAATTTTTTGTATCCACCACCACAAAGTCGAGTAGCACTATTTTTTGGCAAGGAGCCTTCCCGACTTTCACGGGTAATTTCACCGTGCCAAGCGACCTTACTTCGACTCCTCCAAATCCTCTAAGGGGTATGGGAAATGGTTGTAGGTCTTTCCTATCTAGCCTCAGCTGGTCATAAACTTCTGCACTTAGAATATCTACTGAGCTCCCATTGTCAATCAAAATTCGATGGACCTCTCTATGACCAATCCGTGCGCTGATCACCAGTGCGTCGTTTGGCCTAACATCTACTCCATGTGAATCGGCTTCTGTGAATATGATCGGGTCCCAGCCCTCCTTGATTCTCTTCGGGTCAGGTTCAATATAATTGACGTCCAAGTCTCTCCGTGCCTCCACGACCTCCCGGATTTCCTAGGTCCTTTCCCTGTTACTCTTGCCGGTCGCTGGTCCCCCAAAGATGGTGTTGATTGCTCTTTCATCCTCAGCTTTCTTGGGACTAGGCTTTCTTGCCCGTCCGTCCTGTCGGCTATCCTTCTGTCCATCCGTCATGTCAACCTTTTTTAAGACGATGTCTTTCAGATGTCCTTCCCTAATGAGGGTTTCGATATGGTCCCTTAGCTAGAAACACTTAGATGTCTCGTGCCCATTCTCCTTATGGAACCTGCAATACTTAGTGGTGTCCCTCCGACCATACGTTGACTGCTTAGGCGGCTCCTTAGACATGTTCTTTTCTTCTAGGATTGCCAAAATTTCCTCTTGATCTTTCTTCAATGGGGTATAGTTTGTATATCTGCCCTGGAACTTCTGCCGCGGCTGATCGGTTTTCGGGTCATATGCTTAACGTCCATCCCGACCATCCTGTGCCTTATTCTTTTGCTTGTCACCTTTGGTATCGGGCGCCTTTGCTTGGTCTTTGGTTTTGGACCCCTCTGGGCGACCGCCATACACAAAGTACCCTCCTGTGGCAATTTCTTCCTCTTTAGCCAAGGCGTAACCCCCGGCCATGTCCATCATATCGACATAACTGGTTAGTTGGGCTCTTCGGAGGTCAAACGATAATTGACCGTTCTGAAGGTTGTTGATGAACGCGGCAATTATGGCTTCGTCATTTGCACTCCCAATCTCGGACACTTCCTGACCGAACCTCCCCAAATATTTCTTTAGTGACTCGTCTTTCCCCTGTTTTAGCTGGGACAAGTGGGCCACTGACTTCTTCCTATGTACATTACTGAGGAATTGCCTTGAGAAGGCTTTACTCAGCTCGCTGAAATTGCCTATACTCGCTGCTGGTAACCTGCCGAACCACCTGGAACCTAAATCCCCGAGAGTTTGGGGGAAATTCAAACACAGCAAGGCGTCATTGTAGACATACTGGGCCATGGCACTCTTATACCTTCTGACGTGTTCCTTCAGATCAGTATCTTTTTTGAATTGCTCTAAGTGAGGCATCCTGAATCTCTCAGGGAAGGGTGTCCTCAAGACTTCGTTGGTGAAAGGGCTTCCGGACTCGTCGTCTGATAATTCATTACGACCGTATCGCCTGACTAAAGCATCCATCTGTCGACGGTTATTCTGAACTTCCTGGGTCAAACTTTGTATGAGTATGTCCCTGTCTCCTTCCGGTTCTCCCATCGCGTTGAAATTCTGACTTACGGTCAGCTTTTGGCCCCTTTCCTCTGGATTCAACTCTCCATGTCCTCGATGCAGGTCATGCAGCCGAACTGTGCCCCTTTGGCGCTTACGATGATAACTCTGCTCACTCTCTCCTAAGGATGATGATCGGGCTCTTCGATGAGTACGTCTCCTAGGGCGATCTCGATCCCTGGCCATCCGATCCTGACCATGCCTTTTGTCAGAATCATTCTCCTCTCTATGCTCCCTGCTATCCTTGGCTAACCTTTCATACAAAATTGCTGGCCTATCTGTAGGACCTCGGCCAGCTTTTACGGGTGCATCCGGCGTTGGTACCACCACTATGGAACGCAATCTTGTTGCCTGCTGATCTGGGGCGGAAAGATTGTAAGGTGACATCAAACCTTCCGTGGTGGAAAGGTCAACTCCCTGCCTTGCTGCGTTCGATATGAGTTGCTGTAGAGAAACACGGAATTTGTGCACAATTTCTTCATTAGTCGGGGGGAAACGCTGGAGGCCAGCCAGGGCAATTGATTGATCTGCCGTTGCTAAGGTTGCATCCGCAGTGTTGGGAGTGGCGTCATCCTCTAATTCGTTAGTAGGTAATTCGTGACTGTACCTGGAATCGCTACCATCTCCTTCGCCGGCCATTGCCTCACAAGTGCTTTGATGCCCCCTTCTTCTAGCACCAATTGTTGACGGTGATTTTTCGTCAACACTCAATCGATGGTTTGAGATCACGTTTGTGGGTGATAATAGTTGAATCTTAATACTGTAAAATAATAAACAAGAAATACGTGGTAAAACTCCGATGACCGGAGAAACATCCACAGGTTGTTGCCTAAGCAACGAAGCCAAAATTCACCATGAAAAAATATTACAAAATACGCTCTGGTCACTTTTATGCTGAAAAAGTATCTCCCTCTTACGCGTTACAAAGGGGTATTTATACATGCTGTTCCCAGGGTTTGAGGTAACGCTAGGTTTTAATGTCGTGGTGCCTAAGTATCAAGCGGTTGCCTAGTCCTAATCGGATTCTATTTCCTTCTTGGGCATGATATGTTTCCTGTTTTGGCTGAGTCCGATTCTGGGCAAGATTCTCTCTCCTCTATTCGCGGGAGACCTGTTTGTTTCCTAATTAAACTCTGAAGGGTCGCATTGTACGTTTTGTGGAGGTGCTCACTGCTGATTCTTTCCTTGCGCTTGGGAAGTGAGTTTCTGTAACCATCTCTTCTTGTTGATTCCTGAGTACGCCCGAGTACACCCGAGTAGATGACGTTGCCCGAGCTGGTTCTCTTTGTTTGTGATCGGGTCGCTTTGGTTTTAGCCGAGTAGGTCACTTGGGGGATTTCCCCCTTTCGAGCTGACTTTTCCTGTTTCCTGCTTATGTGGCTTCTTTGTGGGGATAACGTGTCCTCTATGACGATTTTGTTGGTTCCGAGAACCGGGATCGGTATCCACGCAGCGGAAGGGCGACGGGCCCGGTTTTTAAAATTTTTCATAAAAACAAAACCAGTTTAGTCGGATCGTTGTGATTATATTGATTATAATATTTAACTATAAATAATAAGAAAGGAAATAGTTACCCTTGTAGACTTTCTGTGATTCACTCGAACTGAGTTCCTCCACTATAGAATCTTCGTGATTCCCTCGAACCAAGTTCTTCCACACCGAATCTCCAACACCAAAGAACCGACGAGTGGGTGTCTCGGTATTGAATAGAAAAATTCGAATCTCGAATTTCTGTTCTTATTGTGTACTCATCACATGAGACAACAAGAAAAATATTGAGAGACTCTCTCACAATATTCTCTAGAGGCTTAGATCTCAAAAATAATTTTTTTCTTTGTATATCGCTCTCTTGTTAAGAACTTATGTTTCTCAAAGCAAGAACTCTTCTTGTCTCGTTTTTATCAAGCTCAAAACATGAAATATTTAATCAAAACAAAAACTCCCTTTTGTGTGCTTGCTCTTCCACCAGAGATCTTCCACGAGAGAGAGAGAGCTATATATATATATAGAGGTGAAGTTTTTTGTTTCAATAATGAAAACAAGGGTGTGTGGTAAAAAGGAAGCATAGAATAGGAACATGTTTTCAACCTAGTTATTAATGTAATGAAGAAAAAATCAACAAAACAAAATGAATGAGTAGAAAAGCAAGAAGACTTAGCCGTTTACCCCATTCTTGACTCAATAATGAAACCCACCCCATTTTGACTATTGATTACAAAAATTAAAACCCACCGTTTTACCACCCCAACAATAATGTAATATATATGTATTAAAATAATCAATATTATATAATACATATATATATATATATATATATATATATACTTGTTTAAAACAAAACAATATAGTCAACTTATTATATTATATATATATATGATTAAATAATCAAAATATTATTTAATATATATAATTAAATAATCAAACATTATTTAATTAATAAAACAACACATAAACTTCTTTATGTATAGATGATTAATTCCAAATTAATCACTAAGCCTCAGTATACCTTAATGTTCAATACAGTGTTATAGAGATGGTATGGGGAAACATGGACCTACAATTTCAAGCTCCAATAAATCTTTAATATTAAATTAAACTCTTTAATCAAATATTAGATTTATTAATTCCAGATTTATTCCACTAAAAAACTGGAACTGCACTCTTGTCATTATAGAATTAATTACTCGAATAGGAATCGAACAGTCCATTGATATAATCATTACATATAGATCAATCCTCCATAAATAGTTCGTAATATGAGCTAGGTTCAAATTCGTTGACCTCTCAATTACATCTTTATCCTTGAGTGCCCGTGATTCTCTAATGAACAACTATTTATGATTTTATCATAAATTGAGCGCTCTATTGTTCAAGACCCAAATCATTTACTCAAGAGAACTGTTTGTCTGCTTCAATTAAGAAGGAATGGATTCCTTCTTGTATATTATCATTCCCAGCTAAGTATATCATCATGTCTCCAAGATACAAGGTTTTTAGGTTTGACAATTAGAGCAAACCATACCGAGTAAGTCAAAAGACTCAACTTTATAAATAGGAGTCTGTTAAATACTCAGGATTAAGATCGTTCCATATATGACCATCTGATTGATAAAAGGGAATACTTTATTTCAAGACGGAGATTATTAAGGATTCCAATTTATCGTGTCCAAGTCTTGTATAATCTTATTATACAAAGTACCTTCATTCTAATGTCACCACATCAACAGTTCGGATAAAACTGTTCCATTCTTAATGGGAATGAACCGTACTAGTAATTTTAATTAATTAAAGATCCCAACTTTAATTATCAATTATAGACTATTAAGATTATTATATTAAACATAATCCTCATGTATATAACGACTTATACACTATGTTTAATATTACATTTAATAATCATGGAATTTTATGTTATTAATACACTATTAATAACATTAAATGCACACAAATATATAATAGAATGTCAATCTAACTATTTATTCAGCAAAAGATTAACAACACATGTTCTTAGGGCACTTTCCCCAACAATCTCCCACTTGCCCTAAAGCAGATGAGACATGTCCTTTAACCCTAGTCCTTCCAGATGGCCTTCAAAACTCTTTGCAGGAAGAGTCTTTGTGAAGGGATCTGTGAGGTTGTCTTCAGATCTAATCTTCAGAACAGACACATCGCCACGATGGACAATCTCTCTTATAAGGTGATACTTTTGCTCTATATGCTTTCCTCTTTTGTGGCTTCTAGGTTCTTTCGAATTAGCCACGACTCCACTGTTATCACAATAAAGTGTCATGGGTTTTTCCATACCTATAACAACTTCCAGATCAGATAAAAACTTTCGAAGCCAGACTGCTTCTTTAGCTGCTTCACATGCAGCCACGTATTCAGCCTCCATAGTGGAATCAGCAATGCAGGATTGTTTGATGCTTCTCCAAATTATGGCTCCACCACCAATGGTAAACACTGACCCAGACGTCGACTTTCGACTGTCTTTGTCTGATTGAAAATCAGAATCAGTGTAGCCAATAGGAATCAAATCCCTACCAGAATATACAAGCATATAGTTTCTCGTTCTCCTAAGATACTTAAGAATGTGTTTAACTGCTACCCAATGATCTAATCCTAGGTTAGACTGATACCGGCTGACCACTCCCACTGCATAGCATATGTCAGGTCTAGTACATAACATAGCATACATAAGACTGCCTAATGCAGAGGCATAGGGAATATGTCTCATATTCTCTTCCTTTTGAGGTGTTTTAGGACACTGCTCTTTAGAAAGAGTAACTCCATAACGAGTAGGCAGATTACCTTTCTTGGAGTTTTGCATCGCAAACTTGATTAACATTTTATCAAAATACGATGCTTGAGACAACGCTAACAGGTTGTTCTTACGATCTCATATAAGTTGGATCCCAAGAACATAACTTGCTTCTCCCAAATCTTTCATTTGGAATTGGTTAGCTAGCCATTTCTTTACACTTGATAAAGATTCTACATCATTCCCAATGAGAAGAATGTCATCAACGTAAAGAACTAAGAAGACCACTTTCTTTTCTTTGATGTACTTATAGACACAAGGCTCATCAACATTTTGATCAAATCCATATGATTTAATCGCTTCATCAAATCTAATATTCCAAGATCGAGAAGCTTGCTTAAGTCCATAAATGGACTTTTGCAACTGGCAAACTTTTTGCTCTTGGCCTTTATCTATGAACCCCTCTGGTTGCACCATATAGATGCTCTCATCAAGATAGCCGTTCAGATAAGCCGTCTTGACGTCCATTTGCCATATCTCATAGTCATAATATGCGGTAATGGACAAGAGTATACGGATTGATTTAAGCATGGCTACTGGCGAGAATATCTCTTCATAGTCAACTCCCTCTTTTTGGGTAAAACCCTTTGCCACTAGCCTAGCTTTGAAAGTCTCCACTTTCCCATCCACTCCTCTCTTTCTCTTGTAGATCCATTTACAACCAATAGGTTTAACCCCCTCGGGTAGGTCTACAAGTTTCCAGACTGAGTTGGAGTACATTGACCCCATCTCGAGATTCATTGCTTGTTGCCAATTCTCTTTGTCAGAATCTTCCATTGCACATCGATATGTTAATGGATCATCTTTACCAAGATCAGAAATCGCAACTTGTGCTTCCCCGATTTGTCCATAGCGAGTAGGTTGTCTCACAACCCTCCCACCACGACGAGGTGGTAAATCATTCTGATTTTGAGTTGTAGTTTTCTCATTTTGTCGTTCGACAACAGTTGCCGATGTTGGTCTAACCTCATTAGAAAGTAACTCCTCAAGTATAACTTTACTACGAGGTTTGAAGTCTGTCATATAGTTATTTTCAAGAAAAGTTGCAATTGTCGATACAAATACTTTATTATCTTGAGAACTATAAAACAAACCTCCTCTCGTTCCTTTTGGATATCCTACAAATATGCATACTTCAGATCGAGGTTCCAACTTCCCAGTCCTACCTTTAAGTACGTGTGCAGGACACCCCCATATGCGAATGTGTCGCAAACTAACTTTGCTACCATTCCACAACTCTAGGGGTGTCTTAGGTATAGACTTAGATGGAACTAAATTAAGTATGTATACAGAAGTCTGTAGTGCATATCCCCAGAACGACATGGGTAATGATGAGTAACTCAACATGGATCTCACCATATCAAGCAATGTTCTATTTCTCCTTTCTGCGACACCATTTTGTTGTGGTGTCCCAGGTGCAGTCAATTGGGACAAGATCCCATGTTCGATTAAATGATACAAGAATTCATTATCAAGGTATTCACCTCCTCGATCTGATCGAAGAGTTTTAATCGATTTATTTAATTGCTTTTCAGCCTCTGCTTTGAATTCCTTAAACTTTCCAAAAGTTTCAGATTTCTTTTGCATTAAATAAGTATAACCATACCTAGAATAGTCATCAATGAATGTGACAAAATATTCATAACCTCCTCTTGCTTGTACATTAATCGGACCGCACACATCAGAATGAATCAATTCAAGAGGTTCTTTGGCTCTTTGACCCTTTGACGAAAAAGATCGTTTGGTCATTTTACCTTCCAAACAAGATTCACAGAGAGTGCCAACTTTTAGCTCTCGTAAAGGACCTTCCTTTACCAGTCTTTCAATCCTATTTAGGTTTATATGACCTAGTCTAAGATGCCATAGGTATGTGTTATCATCAGGAGAAATCTTTTGCTTTTTAGACTTTGGTTGTTCAACTTTGAACATTTCAGTGTTAAGCAGTGTGTTAAAGGTTGGTCTTAAAAAATAGAGACCGTTGTCCAAAATTCCAGAACAAATAATTGTTCATACAGTCTTGAAACAGAAATCAAATTTCTTCTAAAACCGGGAACATAATAAACATTGTTCAAAACAAGAAATTTATTATTAAAGAGAAGTCGTACTTCTCCCACTGCTTTAGCTGACACCATAGCCCCATTACCCATTCTCATCGTGTAGTCCCCATCAGCTAGTTCTATTACAGAATCAAACATCTGCATAGAACAACAAACATGGTTAGTCGCACCTGAATCAACTATCCAGGAAGACATATCATTTTCAACTAAACAAGCTTCTAGAACAAGTAAATCTGATTTACCTTTCTTTTTGATCTTGAGCTCTTCGAGGTACTTTTTACAGTTCCTCTTCCAATGACCATCTATACCACAGTGGAAACATTTTCCTTTGGCCTTTTTGTCAGAGCTTTTAGCTTTGTTGTTGTTGTTGTTGTTGTTTTTCTTAGCCTTGAAATTGCCCTTTTTATTTTTCAACTTGCCACTTCCTTTATTCTTATTCTTCCTCTTTTTGGACTTTCCAGAAGAGGAAGTTGTAGCTTCGGCAATATTTGCCTCACCTCCTTTTTCATTCGAAATGGATTCGAAGGTTTGAAGCTCGTTAAGCAACTGAGTCATGTTGTACTTCAATTTATTCATGAAATAGTTGCTTTTAAATTGAAGGAAGTTAGGGGATAGTGTTTCTAAAATCATCCCCACCTGTGTGGCTTCGTCGATATTGGCGCCATGTATTTCTGCCTCATTTATGTGTTCAATCATTTTAAGCGTATGCTCGCGGACAGAAGTACCCTTTTTCATTCTGGCGTTCATAAGCGCCTTTACAGCCTCGTGACGAGACTGTTTAGAAGGGCGCCCAAACATTTCCTGTAGGGAGTCCATAATCCCTTTTGCGGTTCCAACTGCTTCATGCTTACATCTAAGCACGTCAGACATGCCTGCTAACAGGTAGCAGCGGGCTTTGTTGTTGGCATTTTGCCAACGATCATATGCCTCAACAACATTTGCTAATGACTTGGCGTGAGGGCGTGGAGGACATTCCTCCGTCAGGACAAACTTGAAGTTTTCACATACAAGCACAATGTTCATGTTACTTTTCCATTTGACAAAATTTTCACCGGTCAAAGTTTCAGTAACGAGTATCTTGATTATTGGATTGGACATGTTTGGTTTGCTGAAATTAAATAACAATCATTCATATTTAATATGTGTACACAATACATATATATCACATATATAAACTTCGGTAATGTAAATATGATGCATGGTGCATGTAAAAATACAGAAAAATTATTTACTCATTTACCACGATAATTCAATATTCACAAATAACGTGCCGTCGTAGGATAGGTCACGCATTTGATAATTGAATTGAGACTTTCTCAATCAATAAAAGTTAAATCAAAATATCTCATATTTTCAACTTTCATTAACCATCGTTTACTTTGATCAAGATTGTAATTAACAAGCTTAATTACATCTTTTGAGTGTAACCTACCATTTCAGATTTTTCAGACTTAACTCAAAAATTGCCGCCGTAGGGTAGGTCAATTTTGAAATACATCTAAAAATCCTATCGCATGGAAGACAACCTTGCTATTGACTCAAATGGACACCCTCCGTAGGGGGACGAAATCAAAGCGTCTTGAGGCGCCATTTAAGTCTCACGGTGTTGTACTAATGGTAGAGACTATGGGTAATATTGTCATATTACCCTCTCCCACTCAATATTTTGAATTGCTGTATTTTAATTACAAAATATCTAATATTATGTAATAATATCAATGATAAAAGTGAAACCAAAATATCTCATATTTTCAACTTTTAATAACCACAGTTGGATTTGGTCAAGATTGTAATTAACAAGTTTAATTACATCTTTTGAGTGTAACCCACCATTTCAGATTTTCTCGACTTAACTCAAAAATTGCCGCCGTAGGGTAGGTCAATTTTGAAATACATCTAAAAATCTTATCGCATGGAAGACAACCTTGTTATTGACTCAAATGGACACCATCCGTAGGGGGACGAAATCAAAGCGTCTTGAGGCGCCATTTAAGTCTCACGGTGTTGTACTAATGGTGGAGACCATGGGTAATATCGTTATATTACCCTCTCCCACTCAATATTTTGACTTGATGCATTTCAATTACAAAATATCCAATATTATGTAATAATAACAATTATAACAAATTATAAAACATTTTCTAATCTAAAACAGTTTTAGAATAGAATATGTTTGCATGTCATGTTATGATGATTCTAGTAGGCACTTACTAACTAAGATGACATGTTATATGCATGAACATATTATATGATTATCGCATAAAAAATAATATGAAAAAGCAAAATAAAAACTAAATGAATTTTGGCCGAGTTCCTTTGGATATTTAAATTACAACCCCAAAAGAAAAATTAATCAAATTACAGACCAAAAATTAATCAAATTACAAAAATGGTCTTGTTGTAATTTTCCTCCAGGATGCGATCCAATCCCATCGATATGTTGATTACACCGTCTTCTTCAATCTCACAGTTTACAAAAAGTCCTACACCCCATCGGGTTTACAATTTTTTTATCTAAAAATTGAAGAAGCGATAAAACATAAAATCCAAAGGAACCATATAATTAACGACCAAAAAACATTTTTATTTAGCATTCATCACATGAATAAAAAATAACCATTAAATCACATTTAATGCAAAGTGCCTACTACCAGAATCAATTTTAATATTAAAATCAATATAAATTACAACGTGGCTCTGATACCAATTGTTGGTTCCGAGAACCGGAATCGGTATCCGCGCAGCAGAAGGGCGACGGGCCCGGTATTTAAAATTTTTCATAAAAACAAAACCAATTTAGTCGGATCGTTGTGATTATATTGATTCTAATATTTAACTATAAATAATAAGGAAGGAAATAGTTACCCTTGTAGACTTTCTGTGATTCACTCGAACTGAGTTCCTCCACTATAGAATCTTCGTGATTCCCTCGAACCAAGTTCTTCCACACCGAATCTCCAACACCAAAAAACCGACGAGTGGGCGTCTCGGTATTGAATAGAAAAATTCGACTCTCGAATTTCTGTTCTTATTGTGTACTCATCACATGAGACAACAAGAAAAATATTGAGAGACTCTCTCACAATATTCTCTAGAGGCTTAGATCTCAAAAATAATTTTTTTCTTTGTATATCGCTCTCTTGTTAAGAACTTATGTTTCTCAAAGCAAGAACTCTTCTTGTCTTGTTTTATCAAGCTCAAAACATGAAATATTTAATCAAAACAAAAACTCCTTTTTGTGTGCTTGCTCTTCCACCAGAGATCTTCCACGAGAGAGAAAGAGCTATATATATATATAGAGGTGAAGTTTTTTGTTTCAATAATGAAAACAAGGGTGTGTGGTAAAAAGGAAGCATAGAATAGGAACATGTTTTCAACCTAGTTATTAATGTAATGAAGAAAAAATCAACAAAACAAAATGAATGAGTAGAAAAGCAAGAAGACTTAGCCGTTTACCCCATTCTTGACTCAATAATGAAACCCACCCCATTTTGACTATTGATTACAAAAATTAAAACCCACCGTTTTACCACCCCAACAATAATGTAATATATATGTATTAAAATAATCAATATTATATAATACATATATATATATATATACTTGTTTAAAACAAAACAATATAGTCAACTTATTATATTATATATATATATATGATTAAATAATCAAAATATTATTTAATATATATAATTAAATAATCAAACATTATTTAATTAATAAAACAACACATAAACTTCTTTATGTATAGATGATTAATTCCAAATTAATCACTAAGCCTCAGTATACCTTAATGTTCAATATAGTGTTATAGAGATGGTATGGGGACACATGGACCTACAATTTCAAGCTCCAATAAATCTTTAATATTTAATTAAACTCTTTAATCAAATATTAGATTTATTAATTCCAGATTTATTCCACTAAAAAACTGGAACTGCACTCTTGTCATTATAGAATTAATTACTCGAATAGGAATCGAACAGTCCATTGATATAATCATTACATATAGATCAATCCTCCATAAACAATTCGTATTATGAGCTAGGTTCAAATCCGTTGACCTCTCAATTACATCTTTATCCTTGAGTGCCCGTGATTCTCTAATGAACAACTATTTATGATCTTATCATAAATTGAGCACTCTATTGTTCAAGACCCGAATCATTTACTCAAGAGAACTGTTTGTCTGCTTCAATTAAGAAGGAATGGATTCCTTCTTGTATATTATCATTCCCAGCTAAGTATATCATCATGTCTCCAAGATACAAGGTTTTTAGGTTTGACAATTAGAGCAAACCATACCGAGTAAGTCAAAAGACACAACTTTATAAATAGGAGTCTGTTAAATACTCAGGATTAAGATCGTTCCATATATGACCATCTGATTGATAAAAGGGAATACTTTATTTTAAGACGGAGATTATTAAGGATTCCAATTTATCGTGTCCACGTCTTATATAATCTTATTATACAAAGTACCTTCATTCTAATGTCACCACATCAACAGTTCGGATAAAACTGTTCCATTCTTAATGGGAATGAACCGTACTAGTAATTTTAATTAATTAAAGATCCCAACTTTAATTATCAATTATAGACTATTAAGATTATTATATTAAACATAATCCTCATGTATATAACGACTTATACACTATGTTTAATATTACATTTAATAATCATGGAATTTTATGTTATTAATACACTATTAATAACATTAAATGCACACAAATATATAATAGAATGTCAATCTAATTATTTATTCAGCAAAAGATTAACAACACATGTTTTTAGGGCACTTTCCCCAACAGATTTTTACCTATAACATCACCTTATGCCAGTCCAATATTTTTTTTAAAAAAACAAAGCTTTAGTTGTGTACAAACTTTTATATATATACATCTAACTATTGACTCAAATGTCTAATTCTACCAAATAAATATTAGCATAGTTTGATGCTTTATTATATTAAAAAAACTTAAATTCCACAAATTATATTAACATTCTTGTAGTTTATCACAAATGATATATATATATATATATATTAGTTACATGAGATCTCTTATTTGCATGAATCTAATCATTGATGAGATCAAAATTGATTAATATTAATAGTTTTAGTTTAATTTTATATTTTTAAAATAACTTTTTCTAATATTGGCATTGTACATGTATTAAATTCTAAAAGTTTTGTTTACCATATATGTCACATTGTGACAAAATTGTCACTTGCCTAATGGAAGTGGTTACATTCCTAACAAAGTGGTAACATTTTGTTTTGAAAAATATTAAAATTTTAAAATATATTAAAAAAAAGTAGAAAAATTGTCACTTCATTAGATGGAAGTGGTTACATTTCTAACAAAGTTGTAACATTTAATTAATTAAATATAAAAAATATAAATTTTGACTTAAAACTACAGGTTGTCACCGGTTATAACCTAAATACAGGATTTTCACAACCTGAGCTAAACCCTTCGAGTTATATATTTAAATTTAATTATTTTTACTGACACTCGGTAATTTTTTTTATTTACAAGTTTAAACACTAAAATACCCCTGTAACCATTATCTTTGATTAATTAAAAAACCTATTTGATGTATTTATGAAAAGTGAGGGACCACGAATACTAAAAAAGCAAGCAAGTTTAAAAAATTGATGTTATACTAAAACTTTGGGACTAAATGGATAATACCATATATATATATATATAAAATCTTTCTATTGTCAGTTCGTCTTAACAATAAATATATCAAGACGAAAAATGTGGACCATAGATTATGGAGAAGTGTTGACAAATACATACACTTTGAGTCAAAGTATGTAAATCTAATGGTCCATATTCTTCGTCCTGATATATTTAATGTCAGGACGGATTGAGAATAGAAAATCTGATATATATTTATATATATATATATATATATATATATATATATGTATATTAACCACCCATTTGCTCTTTCTATAATCACTAGTTTAACAAGTATTTATCTTCCCCAGCAGATCCCTTCAAGCCTCCTTGAACATGACTTTGAATGGTGTATCACTCAAAGCTAGACGGCGAGTACCAGCCTGATCGATATAAATTCTGATATCTCTGCATACAACTCTACAGATATCAAAAACTGTAGGGCAAAACAGAAGCTTGTAATCGCCATCAAACTTCTCAATCTTAAACCAGTTGCTTACTGTTTCACGACCAGGATTAACCTCAACTCCTTCGGTCGTCACAAACCACTGGTCCCAATGATTCATCAAAGTTATCAAGCTTCCACACTAGATTGGACACATGTTGACGCGGCAGAGAACTTGATGTTCAGATTAGTGGATAAGTGAACATCACCTTTCTTGATGTTCACAGGTGAAACTGTCAACGGGAGACCATTTTCTACCTCATGTTGTTCTTGAATGACAATCAGAGGACATGTTTCATTTGCAGTGCTGGCAAGAGTAAGACCGCTCCCTCTCCCACGCTCAACTGGCAAGATGTAATAATTAGTGCCGGCCTAGAGCTTCTTATTGGATATGTCAAGCACCGGACCAGGTGCAACATCAGCTGTCACAACCAATGCCTCAGTTACAAAGGCAAAGATAAGGAAGGAAAGTAAAAGTGATGTGGGTTTCAATGTTATTTTCTCTTTTCTTTTTATGCATAAATGAACAAAAAGACTTCAAATTTATAGAGCTAGTCGATTGAATTGCATGGTCTTCTCTTCAATAAGACTTTTGAGGAGTTATGGCAGACAGTTAAAACTGCCTAAAATTTGAATAGCCCAGCAAGCTATTAATTCACAATTTCACATTAACAAATTTCATTTAGACATACTTAACAATCTCTAAACATAATCCCATGGTGGTTTTAAGTATTTTATATACTGAACTAAAAATATTAAAAAAAAATCATGATGAAAAATCTAACATTGTGATAGAGCATCTGGTTTTGAGAACCAAATGGCCTAAATATAATTGGCATACAATAATAAACAGTATGTAAAATTGAAGCAGAGATTTTTCAGCTTGGAATTAGGATTCTTACCTTGGATTTCCGAAAACAATTGTCATTCTAGAAAGAGACACTGGCCATCAAATTTTGAATGTTCACTGATCCCTTGTAGAATCAAATGAAATTCTGTCCAAGGATGATGCATTTGTTCTTCAGCAGCGAATTCATTAATAATACCATTTATCTCAACCCAACTACACCCTGGTTTTTTCTTGATTTTTCGATTTCTAATTAACTTCCGTATTCTCAATGCATCTTCCTGCCTGTTTGCAGTCAAATATATATTCCATAGAAGTATGTAAACACCATCATCATCTGGTTCTAGTTCAATTACCATCTTTCCTGCCAATTCAGCCAGGTTTAAATTCCCATGGACTAAACAAGCACTGAGTAACGATCTCCAAATAACAACATCTGGGTTGATTGGCATCTGTTCGATAAAATCTTTTGCTATCTCTAACAGCCCTGCTCGACCAAGAAGATCCACCATGCATCCGTAATGCTCAATTTTGGGTTTCAAGCCATAGAACTGGACCATTCTATTGAACAATTTCTGACCCTCAACAAGCATCCCTGCATGGCTACAAGCTGATAGAACCGACACAAATGTGACCTCATTTGGGATGATTCCTGAATCTAACATATCATTGAAAACCTCCAATGCATTGTTTCCTCTACCATGGAATGCGTATCCTGATATCAAAGTAGTCCAACAGAAGACATCCCTTTTCCGCATCTCGTAAAATATCTTTAAGGCCATATCAAGACATCCACTTTTTGAGTACATATCCATTAAAGCATTGTTCACAGTAACATTCATACCAAGATTACATTTGTTGACATAACAATGCACAGACCTACCTAGATCAAGAGCCCCAATATCAGCACAACCGGAGAGCACACTTACAACAGTTACCACAGTAACTTGATCCTTCCCTTCCGCTTTCATTCGCTGAAACATTTCCAAACCCTGGACTGGACTCTTGCCTTTGACATACCCAGTTATCATCGCAGTCCACGATATCGAATTTCTCTCCGGCATTTCATCAAATACCTGGCGAGCAGACTTAAAATCATTCCACATCAGATACCCATTAAGCAAACTAGTCCACGAAGCAATATCTTTGCTTTCCATACGCTCAAAAACCATTTGAGCAACTTCAACATTTCCATTTCTACAATACATATCAATCAAAGCATTACCAACAATCGGTTCCGATCCCAATCGAAACCTCAATATCATTCCATGAACAATCTGACCACCCATCAAATATTTTTTACGTGAACAAGCAGATAAAGCACTAACAACTGAATAATTATCAGGTCTCAAACCACCATGAATCATCTGGGAAAATACCCAAAAACCTTTACTGGGATTTTGAGCTTGTATATGGAGGTTAATGAGACAGGTCCATGAAACTATATCTGGGTTTTGAATCTGATTAAAGACGTTGCTGGATTGTTGTGGGGTTCCTAGTTTAGTGTAACAATTGAGTACTTTGGAGGCAATTTTTTGGTTATTTCGAATGAATCCTAGAGTCATTGATTGTGCATGGATTTGTTTCAGTTCCTCAATGCTTTTGCAATTTCGTAAGAGAATTAACAGGTTTCTGTAGTTCTTCATCGTGAGGACCGATCCTTGTCAACTTGCGTATATTAGGTGCCGGATCTCACCCTTTTTTTTTTTTTTTTTTTTTTGGGTAGATCTCCACTCTTTTACATAATATAGAGTTTGGGAGAGATCGGAAAATGGGGAAATTTGTGATAAAAATGGGGATGGGGGCACCTTAACCCATCCTCATCCCCATTTTCCTCCAAAAGTGTATCCCCAAATGGGGGTGGGGAGAGTGAGGATTTAGATTCCCAGGGATAAATGGCTATTCCTAAACAGAATCAGTTTAATTTATATAGAATTCCCAAAATTATTAATAGAAAATAAAAACATATTTTATATATCAATGTTTCTCATAGGTTATTAATAAGAGCATCAGGCAGCTTGAGCTTGTACCCAACCAAAAATTCTAATAGAAATATGCAAACCTAAATTGCATTAGTCTTTCTATCTAATAAAATATAGACAGAGATGTATATGTAGCTCGTTGATGATTCAGTCAACTCTATAAACACAAGCAACGGCTATCACAAAAAACATTTTATACTCTTTTAAGAAATTTTGGTCTTATCGGTCCCTTCACTCTTAAGCAAGTCCCAGTACTTAGTTAGCTTGTGATCTTCGGGATGCACTTGCTCCCAATTTCCAGTGCAAAATATTGCATATGCATCCGCTGCATACCTGCCCAATTATACACAACAGACATATATGAGAGCTAGAGACATTCATTGCAGTCAAAGAGATCAACAAAATTTGGAAGCCAACTTACTTTCCAATTCCATGAAGCTGGGTTACATGGGTCCAGTCCTCACTCAAATATTCCTGTGACATGCGTTGTATCATCATTGATCGTTTCTTCTGAAGTCCAAGGGTTTGTATCACCTTTTCTATCTCCTCTGTGGGAACCTCCGTAGCAGTCTTTGCATCAGGACACAGTCTAAAGAGTTTCGTAATCACCCTGCGAGCCTACATTTTCCATGAAAACCTTCCTTTAAGCATATTAACTACACCTATGCCGTGAAACCAAAAGCCATGCTAATGTTTACCAAAGATTTCTAATCAAAATTTGATGTTTCACAAAACGAACGATTAGAATTAATACTGTCAAACAGCTTGGGTAGGTTTTGTTAATCTATATTTGCTATGAAAAATTAGAAACAAGAAAAATATATAAAGGAGCAACGCCTAGGATCCAATGAAATTGAACCAATCCAAACAGAATATACTCTTTATTTACCAATGAGAGTAAGATGACAAATAACTTCATTACACTGAGTCAAAAAAAGAATAAAAAAAATGTTTGTAATGATGCAACTAAATGCATATGTTGGATGATTTATAACAAGCTTAGAAGTTTTGATCTTATAAGGCTAAGTATCAATAAGAGGACAATTCCAACATAAGCAGCCATTACACTTACCAATGGTCAACCATGCAGAATTTAACACATAAGTAGCAAAGCAACCCCACTCTCTTATCTCTAGCCACCTCATCTATAGTATTTCGTAAGGAATGCAAGTGTTATGCTCTTGCTCAAGCCAACGTAAGATTAAAGCTGGTTTTAGGATGAAAAACTCAGAGGAAAAAAAAATAGGCTAATTGGCACCGATGCCCCTAAACTCTTCAAAAATTTGCACTATGCCCCCTATGCTTTTTTTTTCGGCACTAACCCCCCAAACTCTCGTTTATTGGCAAACACTTGGGTTTATTGCCCCCTGTGAGGGGACATCTATAGTCGGTTTTTGCCAATTTGTGAGAGTTCCAAGGGTTTAGTGCTGAAAAAAAAAGTATAGGGGGCATAGTGCAAATTTTTGAAGAGTTTGGAGGGCATCAATGCCAATTAGCCTAAAAAATAAAATAAAATAAGGAAAACAAAAAAATAAACACCTAAAATGAGATGGCCATTAATCTTTCTTAAGTTTTTTGCATTATCACAAACTCTTAAGAAATCCCGGTCCGGGTGGTCCTTGGTCCTTAATAACTCCTGGACTAGCAAGGGTTCATAAGTGATTTGATGTGAATACCTTAAGAGTAAATACAAGATTCCACAATGTTACAAGCTAATCTATTGTTTGTATTTTCATGCTACTTTTGTTGTTTACTCATTTTCTTCAATAACAAGAATTAGACATAAACAACCCCTCATGCAAAATATGTGCTTGCCCACAATGCTTGAGGCCTTGAGACTACATCAAATGTTTCAAGATTCCATTTTCTCCCCTTCTTACAGTTTGCTGTGCATGCTTCAAAGACGTAACAAAGCAATAGTAGTTTATAAGACCCAAAAAAAAAAAAAAAAAAAAGCATGACAAGGTACTAGAGACAGAAAGTCAGGAGGTTATAGCACCTGCTTGCCTCTCATTCTCTTATCAAGACTGAGAAAGATACCTTTAAGCTACTTTTTTCAGCTTATTTTACATTCAAGAACTACAAAGCTAACATAAACTAAACATGCTAATAAAGATGTAAAAGACTTCATGAAACAAAAGCCAAAGCACCCTAACCTAGACTATAGAATCTTGTTAAGAGACTGCTGTTATTGAGAAGCATCATAAGTTGGATACCAGATACACTAAAATCATCGCTGGAGATTAGAAAAGTAAGCTACTGGCAAGTCTCATTTTATGGCCGGTTAGTGCAATAAAATACATGAAAAATTGCAGATATTAGTATGATCCAAGAGTCCAGTCATTCTTTGTGATAGGGTCCTTTAACACATGCTCAACAAGGTACAAGAGGAAGGTTTGTATTAAAGGATGCATGGTGCCTTTCTGATTAGAATTATAGGGTGAACCAATTGCAAGAGCAACCATTTGATCAACAGTCACTTCAAAACATTTAGAACTCATAACTTAATTGAAGTAACAACAATGTACATACTTGAAATATTAAAAGAGATATTTGATCAGTCTTGGCCCTAAAAGAAGGGGGGGAAAACAACACCAAAAACATTTTAAATTTAATCTTGAATAAGTTGATCCACTCTTAAGCTTAGGACTGTTATACTCGAGGATCTTGCAGAATTTCCTAATAGGAGGAAGAAATATAAGCCCGTTGACCTTGTCATGTAAAATTTAGTTCAAATAATTTCTCAAAAAAAAAAAAAAAAAAATTCAAAAATCCTGAGAATACATCAAGTATAACCAAGTATCACAGCTTACCATGCCAACAAAAAAATACGCCCGAGATTGACAATACACTTAAACTATGGCTGATTCTCCATATTATTACCGATTAAATTAAATCAGAGCATAACTTAATCAAACACAAGAAACAGAGTTGTGAAAATTAAAAAATTCAAGTGTTTCTTGAAAGGAAGAAAATCACCACCTCGTGTCTCGTCATTACTACCCTGCTAGGTTCTTTTCTAACCATAAAACTTAAATGTTTTGCTCTATCTTGTAACTAAATTAGGATTATATTTATGACTACATAAAGCAAAGGGGAGAAAACGACATCATAGCTGAAAGTGAACCCTCTAAACTGTAGGCACACTCTGCTAAACAATTCAAATAAAAAATAAAAAATTAATCATTACCCAAACTTCTTAGGTTTAGATATCTAATACTTCATTGCTGTTTTCTGAAACAGGAAGATGAAGATATGAAAGAAAAAATTTCAAGGAATTGTGGTTCAGTTTTAAACCACAGTTTTAAAATAAGGAATACCATAAAACCAGCTGAACAAGAAACCATTGCTTTAGGAATTGTTACCCACTGTAACTGCAAAGTGCAATTTACTAAATTTACAACTGCACAAAGTTGAACTAATTAATGTCCCCAATTCAATTACCAAAATTTATTTTTCTTTTATTCTTTTTGTTGTTTCCGTCTTAAGTTTGCTCCAGCAACTGCAGCTCAAGTCCTTACTATGAAATGTATCATCTTCATTTCATATCAATGTAATTTTAAGTCCACAACTATGAATATAGATAGCCAGTAGTGCCATTCATTCAGTAACAAACATTAGTTTATGAACAGAATTACAGCAGTCAGTGTTTTCCTCAAAACAAAAAGAAACTGAATCATAAACACAGACAATTCAGTAAACTAAAAAATAAAATAAAAAGAGCATAGAGAAAGATCATCAACCAAAATAAATAAGAATTTGGCTGGTAAAACATGTCAACGAATGGCACTTCTACTTTCAAGAAGTAGATTCACAAAATTGAAGTATTGATGTATTATCAATTCCTAAATTTAGCAAAAGATGGCAAATCAATCCCATATAAATAGTATCAACGGACAAAACTGTTCATTGTTCTTTGATAGGAACAAAAGAATCAATATGCAAAGCAAATCGCAAATTCTATAACAAATTGGTACATAATTAGTTTAAAATACACACAAGGAAATAAAATTTCCATTTCCTGGGTAGACTGCTGAAATAGGGTCCCCTTTGCTACCATGAGAAGTTCAGGAGACAAAGCAAGCCACATAAATTACCGTCGAGTATTACAAAATTTTCCAGTCCTTTTATTTGGATGATAACATTTGTATTTTAACTTCTTGGATGGTATCATTTGTAGTTAACTTCTTCCAAACTATCTAGAAATTGTTCTCAAGAGGGTCAAACATAACTTAATCAACTAAACATAAATTTCTAACAAGTCAACCAGTGACAACAAGTTTCATACATATAACTCACAAGGATGCAACTATGCAAGTAAATAAATAAATCTCATTAAGAAACTAGGATAACAAAAATACCATACCTGCTTACCACTGGTGATGTTGAGAAGCATGCATATCACCAAGACCCTCCACGGATCATGAACCTGATTCTCTTGAAGAAGAGGAATATCAAGTCCAGAGGGTGGAGGTATCCAAGTGTTATCTGGAGTTTTCCTCAAATATGCTTTATCACGCTTCTGGGCAGCAGTAAGAACTTGCGATTGTTGCTTCTTCTTCTTATGCCCTGGCTTTTTAGTCTCCTCGGGAGATGCTATGCCACCATCAGCAATTTCTTCTTCTTTAGCTAAATTCTTGAGCTTCTTATGCACTGGCTTTTTAGTCTCCTCGGGAGATGTTATGCCACCATCAGCAATTTCTTCTTGTTTAGCTACTTTCTTGAAATAGGGGGAGAGCTTCACTTTTTTTCTACAACTCTTTGCACATGGTTTTGGAGGTTTCAGTTTAGTTTTCGAATCCTTACACCCATTTAGCACCTTTTGTTTCTTGCTTTCACCCTTTGTTTTTCCTTGTGAAATTTCTTCATCCTTACACCCATTTAGCACCTTTTGTTTTCTTCTTCCACCCTTTGTTTTTCCTTGTGAAGTTTCTTCTTTCGTTTTCGAATCCTTACACCCTGCTGTTTGAAAGTAAGGGGAAACCTTTCGGACTTGTAAAAGTGCAATGCTCTTCTTGGTTTCACCTTTTCTTCTTCCTTGCGAAATTTCTTCTTCTTCCTTACACCCATTTAGTACCTTCTGTTTCTTTCTTTCACGCTTTGTTTTTCCTTGTGAAATTTCTTCTTTCGTTTTCGAATCCTTACACCCTGCTGTTGCTGTTTGAAAGTAAGGGGAAACCTTTCGGACTTGTAAAAGTGCTATGCTCTTCTTGGTTTCACCTTTTCTTCTTCCTTGCAAAATTTCTTCTTCTTCATTACACCCATTTATCACCTCTTGTTCCTGTTTTCGTACCGTTGCTGTTTGAAAGTAAGGGGAAACCTTTCGGGCTTGTAAATGATCCTCTCTGCTATTCTTGCTTTCACCGTTCCTTGTTCCTTGTGAAATTTCTTGTTTCGTTTTCGAATCCTTACACCCTGCTGTTCGGACTTGTAAATGAGCCGCGCTATTCTTGGGTGCAATTTCTTGTTTCGTTTTCGTATCCCCTGTAGCTGTTTGAAAGTAAGGGGAAACCTTTCGAACTTGTAAATGAGCCTTTCTTCTTTCTTCTTCGTTACACCCATTTAGCAACTCTTGTTTCTGTTCTCCAACCTTTCGAACATGTAAATGTGCTATACTATCACCCTTGTAAGCAAATCGTGAAAGCATATCATCAAAACTTTTAAAACTTGAATTGGCTTCAGTTACAAGCTTGCACTTACCATCGTAAAATGCAGTCTTCTCTTCTTCCAAATCGCTGCCATTGTCTGTTTTCTTCGAAACCTCCTTTTGAAAATAAGGTGAAACCACTCGTGTGCTACTCTTTCTCTTCTTGTGAGAAGAAGATAATTGTTGTTGATCAGAGGATATGAAATTGCAGCTTGATTTTCTCTTCTTCTTTTTACTTTCCTTCACATCCCGCACTGTTTCTTCCATTTCCACCACTTCACCCAACTGCAGTCAAAAATTAGGGTTTTTTTAATTCTTTAGAGTAAGAAATTAGGGTTCTGCTGGCACGAAATATATTAGTGGAAATATACATATTACTGGTGGCTGCTACTGCCGGTTCCCTTTCAATTAATTAATACTTCTTGATTAATGAAATATCAAAAATATATATATCTATTGTGTTTGTTTTAGTTGGGCTTTCTAGGCCCTATCTGGTACCGTTTTTTAGTGTGGTAACCAAAAATAACTCATAGGCCCAAATGCAAAATAGAAGCCCAAAGAAATTTCATAAAGCCATTCCAGGCCCATCTGACCCAGGTAGACCCTAAACCAACAAGGCTTGAGAGACTTAGTCATAAAGTTTCAGCTTCAGTTACAGTCGGTTACAGATATTCGTAACCTATGAATCAAAAGAGAGGAAATCTCTCCTGAAATATCGCTCATTATCTACGAATGGCCAAAGTGAACGTTAGGGTGAGCCAGCACTGTAAAGAAGGGGGTTCGTTCCCTCATGAGAAATCTCTGTGAATTTCTGATACTAAAAGCTTATAAAGGCGAACCGAAATTCTGCTACCAGAATATTCTGGCCACCGGAGTTCAATCAACTTCATCATCACGATTGCCCTCAATCATTGCTCAGCCCAAGCACACCTAAGGCTAATATTCCAACCCCCATCTCTTCATTTTTATTCTGTATTTCTCTGTTTTTACTCTTTTGTAAGACAAGTAAAGTTGAGACGACCACTGCTAGACGCCAGTCGACATCATATAACCAACAGTTCAACTGAATTGCTCTGGGCCCAGCATAACCCAACCCATTTGACGTACCACGTAGTTCGACCATCTATAGTTTGGCGCCCACCGTAGGGCCCATTGCAACTATCTTTGAACTCTAATCAAATCACCAATCAATATGTCTGGAAGTGGATCAATCCCAACTGTCGAAGAACAGATTGCTGCATTGACTGCTCAGATGACAGCGAACGCTGAGAAACTACAGGCGCTCGAGGTAGAGAATGCAGCAATCCGAGTGACAAATGAAGAGCTAAGAGCACTGGTCGACGGAGTAGTACCTGACTCAGCGACGACGGAGCAACCAACCTTAGCTAACAATGGCGAACATGTTGTCAATCGAACAGCTCCAAGAGCACCAGGAGCACCAGGCAATCCCATCATACCAAACACGAATCCGGACAACCAGCAGAACCAGCCGACGCCTTGGACAAATCGAGTCGAAATCGATCTCAACAATATGCCGGCTCGGAATGAAATGCTAAACGAACAAGATCCAGCGATGGATCAACAACCAGACAACGTCCATCGGACGATCGTATCACTCCAGTCGACACCGGGATTGGTAAAACCCGGGCCCGACTTAAATTTATCTGCAAATTTGGAATTCTCTCGCAGGTTTACAGAAATGGAGGCTCTCATCCAGAGAATCCCAAGAGTCCCAACTCCCATCAAGAAAAGCACAGCCAACAGCTTTGCCGACTCACCCTTCGTCGACACAATTGCTTTCATCGAGATGCCCAAGAAGTTCAACTTCATAAACATGAACCCGTATGAGAGGACGACTGATCCGGACGACCATAAAGCACAGTACAAGCAGAGGATGTTCACCGCTACAATTCCACGCGACCTCAGAGAAGCGTGCATGTGCAAAGCCTTCGGATATAGCCTCAATGGTCCTACCCTACAGTGGTACATTAATTTACCTAATAATTCCATTGATTCTTTTGCGCAGCTGACAGACACATTTGTGGAACAATTTACGAGCAGCCGCAAGCTGGAAAAATAGTCGGACGACCTCTACACTATATCGTAAAGAGTTGGCGAAAACTTGTAGACTTACGTTGGACGCTTCAATAGGGAGAAAGTACAGATCTCGCATTGCAACCAAGGAACCGCCATCTACGCCTTCAGGAAAGGCCTCAGGTTTGATTCCGACCTATATAAAGAGCTTACTAAGTATCCATGCAGGACAATGGAAGATGTATTGGCAAAGGCATGGGCCCAAATCAAATGGGAAGAAGATGAGGCAAACTTTGTTGGAAAAGCTAATAGCAGCTATTATGGAGGTCGACGAAATGATCGAATAGACAGGAGGTCTAACAACAGACGATCGAAACTATACCGGACGAGCGACAGAAGAAATACCCAGTCACGACATAAGGGATCCAACGAGAAGAATTCTCATAGGCGTGGCAACACAAGGTCCAGTCGACCACGAGTAGAAGCCCTAGAATATAACCTCAGCATCGAGCCAGTCGATCTTGTAGCAGTAATGAGGGAAATGGAAAAGCAGTCAAGTGGCCACAAAAGATGAATGCACTGCCCAAACATCGAGACCCTAAACTACGATGCGAGTTTCATGGGGATCATGCCCATCGCACAGAAGATTGCATCGCCCTAAAATTCGAAGTCGTAGAACTTTTAAAACAGGGACATCTACGGGAATTCCTAACAGACAAGGGTAAACAAACATACGTAAGACACAGACAAGGGTAAACAAACATACGCAAGACGCGACAACTAGAGGCAAACCAGTGCAGTTGATAGTCCTCCAAACCTCCCAAACAAGATAGGGTGATCAATTGCATTTCGGGTGGGTCTGAAGTCAGTGGCGTAAACTACTCAGTAGCCAAGAGGCACACACAACAAGTGTCAAACACAGAAATCCAGCCAAATCGGGAACATCCATCCAAAGTCGACGAAACTGTCACCTTTAGGTCGACAGATAAATCAGATTTGTTTTCTCCCCACCATGATGCTCTAATTATTTCTTTACATATTGCTAATTGTTTAACTAAATGCATTTTGATCGATAATGGTAGTTCTTGCAACATTTTGTTTAATAGTGCTTTGAGAGAAATGCAGGTCGACGAGTCAAAGCTTAGTTGTCGAACGACCATGTTAACAGGGTTAAGTGGAGAACAAAAAAGCACACTTGGTGAGATCGTGCTACCAGTCTACGCTGAAGGAGTCAACCTATACATAAACTTCCTTGTACTCGACTATCAATCCCCGTACAACGCCATCCTTGGCAGGCCATGGATACACGAGTTAAAAGCAATCTCGTCGACATATCATCAGATGATCAAGTTTCCTACCAAGTGGGGGGTAAAAGAAATCAAAGGGGAACAACAAGCAGCCAGAGAATGCTATCAGAACGCCGTTAATAAGAAGAAACAAGAATTATAGCAATTATAGGAAGCCAAGGTCGAGTCGACCCCAGCCAAGCCGAACATGGAAGAACTCGACGAGGTATCTATCGACCCCGATCAGCCAGATCAAAAAATCTTCATCGGATCTAGGTTACCAGATGACATCCACAAACAGTTGATCAAATTTTTGAAGGAACGTCGCAATAGCTTTGCCTGGTCGCACGAAGACATGGTCGGCATCGACCTAGAAGTAATGGTTCATCGACTACAAGTCGACCCAGATCATCAGCCAGTGAAACAAAAAAGGAGAAAATTCGCTCCTGAGAGGAACAAGATGATCAACGAGGTAATACAAAAGTTATTCGACATTGGTTCTGTGAGAGAAGTGAAATATCCAGACTGGTTGGCAAACATTGTGGTAGTGAAGAAGAAAAACAGGAAATGGCGAATCTACATCGACTTTACCGACCTAAATAAAGCATGTCCCAAAGACTCATTCCCACTCCCGCACATCGACATGCTGGTCGACGCAACTGCAGGACATGAATTCTTGAGCTTCATGGATGCTTATTCAGGCTACAACCAGATCTTGATACATCCTGACGACCAGGAGAAAACTGCCTTCATCACCGAAAGAGGTATTTTTTGTTACAAAGTAATGCCATTTGGTTTAAAAAATGCAGGCGCAACATACCAGAGGTTGGTCAACAAGATGTTCACCAAGATGCTTGGATCGACAATGGAGGTCTACATCGACGACATGCTAGTCAAATCCTTAGTTGCTCAACAACACATCGACCATCTAAGACAGTCATTCGATGTACTTGACCAATACGGTATGAAACTTAACCCCACTAAATGCTCTTTTGGTGTATCTTCTGGGAAGTTCCTAGGTTATCTGGTCACCCAACGAGGTGTCGAAGCCAATCCAGACCAAATACAGTCGATCGAGAATATCGAGTCCCCTAGATGCATCAAAGACGTATAGAAGCTAACCGGTCGAGTAGCAGCGCTGAACCGATTCATATCAAAGTCATCTGAAAGATGCCTTCCATTTTTTAACACCCTCAGAAAGAACAAAACGTTCGAGTGGAACGACGACTGCGAGAAAGCATTACAGAATTTGAAAACCTATTTGAAGTCGCCCCCACTGCTATCGAAACCAAAGGACAACAAAATATTATTCATATATCTGGCGGTGTTCGACACAACCGTAAGTGTAGTCCTAGTCAGAGAAAAGGACAACAATCAACACCCAGTCTACTACGTAAGCAAGACTCTGCTAGACGCCGAAACTAGATATAGCCGACTAGAAAAGCTTACACTAGCTCTTATTATAGCAACCCGCAAACTCAGACCCTACTTTCAATGCCACTCGATTAAGGTATTAACTACTTACCCCCTCAAAAATATACTTTACAAACCAGAGCTTTCAGGTCGACTGACGAAATGGGCGGTAGAGCTTAGCGAATACGACATCAGCTTCCACCCAAGATCGGCAATGAAATCACAGGTACTAGCTGACTTTATTGCAAACTTTACCCCTTGTGAGAATGTGCAGGCTGAACAAGAACTAATAGCAATCACAGACGAGTCGTCCGCCAGGAAATGGACTTTGTCGGTTGACGGGTCTAGTAATATCAAGGAAGTGGATTGGGATTGGTACTCAAATCCCCATAGGGGGACATATTGGAACAGTCGATCCACTGTGGTTTTCATGCGACAAACAACGAAGCTGAGTACGAAGCCCTGATCGCTGGGCTCGACCTCGCTAAAAGCCTAGACGTGAAGAATATCTGAGTACTAAGTGACTCTTAACTAGTCGTTCGATAGATGAATGGTACCTATGAGGCTAGGGATCAGTGAATGTCGGCCTACCTAATCAAAGCCAAACAACTCCAGTCGACATTCAATGAGTTTACGATTGAACAAGTACCCAGATCTGAAAATACACGAGCGGATGCATTAGAGAATCTTGGGTCGACAACAACAAATGGCTCAAAGTCGATACCCATTGTATATTGATCACGCTCTAAATGTTCACATTTAGCGCTCCCTTTTCCTATCTTTTGTGTTCGTTTCCGAGCACTTTTATGTATATAATGTGTGTTTTAGCTATGTGTAGGTAAATATCTCATATAGAAGGTGTTTGTACTGAAAGTGGGCAAAATAGGGCAATTATGTGTGAAGAAGTCCACGGCTGGCTTGTGCAGCTGGAATAAACCCACCGGAATGAAGAGCACGAACCCGCCGAAACCGTGGCTAGTTCAGACCTTCGGGTTGGCTAGACATGTCTCGCCGCACGAACCCACCAAGATTCTGGCTAGTTCGTGTGGCTAGACATTGCCCGTGGAACCGAACCCGCCAAGACTCTGGCTAGTTTTTGCGGCTAGACATTTCCCGCCGTCCAAGCTCGCCAAGACTCTGGCTAGTTCGTGCGGCTAGACATATCCCGCCGCACGAACCCGCCATACCCCTGTTCAAGCCAAAATCATGATATTTTTAGGGGCATTCATGTCTTTTCACACCCCATTCTTGCCCAAATTTGCCCAACATATATATACACCCTTTTTGCCTCTCTTTCAACTGTGTGACCAACCAACAAACAAACATTAGAGCTTGGCTCTTACACCACAAAAGAGAGAGAGCAACTCTAAGCCTTCCATGGGGGATTTTCCTCCATGGAAAGCCTTCCATGGAGAGTAGAGATGCAGAGATAGGAGGCTTGTGTGCAAGCCATAGATGTTCATAGATAGGGAGAGCTTTGGGGGCTTGTCTTCAAGGGTAATCCCTTTGCTCATCTTTGTATTTTCTATTGATGTGTAACACTTATGTGGGATTATTGTAAACCAACACTTATGCTAATATATGTATGTATTGTTCATTTGCTTTGATTTAGTATTGATTCATTCCTCAGATGTATATTGATTAAGCTCTTTTTGTGATACTCATATGTATGGATGATTATGTGTTGATATGTATGATGAATGAGATTAGGAGTAGATTAACTAAATGATTAGGAGTAGTTGTAATCAAATATCTCATTTGTTTATGTATGTTGATGTATGATTTACTATGTATGTGTTTAGAGTGATTAGAGTGATTAAGAGTTGAGATTATGCTTGGATAACCATTCATTGCATAATCTTGACAATTAGCTTTAAGGAATGGAAATAGTTTATGTGTGCATAATTATGCCACTTTAGCTTTGGTTCATATGTTCTTGTGCTTAATGGGTCTAAACCCTAGACACAATCACTCTTCCGATTGGAAAGTGATGACATGATTTCGGGGCAATTCCTTAATCAAGATCACGATTTCGGTAATCCCCTAATCAAGAGAACGAACCCTTTACTAGATTAATTGGATTAACATGTTATACAATCTACATAAATTGCATATTGTGTTTGGTAATCTGATTTCCCATATGTGTTATATATCTTGATATTCTCCCAGCCACCTTTATTTTCGTAGTTAGGGTGTCTTGCCTTTAGGAGTAGATTAACTTAATTAGGAGTAGATTAATTTGATAGCCAAGACACCCGGCTACATTTCTATCCTAGTTAGTTGCACCTCCACACACACACATCACACACGCATTTCCCTTTTATATGCTTTAATAAACACTAGAACTAGATACAGTTAACGAATCCATCTCCCTGTTGAACGAGACCCTTGCTTACTTGCTATACTAGTCCTTTGACTCGTTGCATTTGCAAGGTGATTAGAATAGAAATATCTTTTCTACCGGGTACAACGACGCCCGATCATATATCTTATGTCTCCAACAATTCAAGAAGCAGAAGTACTGGCACCTATCGACCAGGGAAGAAACTGGATGGAACCCATATTCAATTATCTCCAAGCCGACATCCTACCAGATGATAGAACAGAAGCAAGGCGGATCAAAGCAAAAGCTGCTAAGTTCTACATCTTATATGGAAAACTTTACAAAAAGTCGTTCACAGGACCCTACTTGAGATACGTCACTAATCGAGAGGTGTACGACATCTTAAAAAGCCTACACTACGAGGAATGTGGAAACCATTCAGGCGCCCGTAGTCTATCGAACAGAGTCATCACAGCAGGATATTACTGGCCGACCATGCGGACTGATTCTCAAAACCATGTGAAGTCGTACGACAAATGTCAACGATTTGCACCCGTATCGCACCTTCCCCCAGGTATGTTGAATTCAATTTCGGCCCCTTGGCCTTTTATGAAATGGGGTATGGACATTGTAGGTAAGCTCCCTGCAGCGCCTGGTGGTATCGTCTACATGTTAGTCCTAACAGATTACTTCACCAAATGGGTCGAAGTCGGAGCATATCAACAAGTGCGTGACATTGAGGTACACGACTTCATATGGAAGAATATTATTTACAGGTTTGGAGTACCACGAGAAATAGTAACCGATAATGGATCCCAATTCATTTCGTTCAACTTTAAAAACTTCTACGACAAATATGGAATAAAACTAAGCTTCTCAACTCCACGATATCCTCAAGCCAATGGACAAGCAGAGTCGACCAACAAAACCATTGTCAATACATTGAAGAAACGACTGGAGGCAGAAAAAGGCCAGTGGGCAAAAAAACTACCAGAAATTCTGTGGTCGTACAGAACAACTCCACGACGGTCGACTGGAGAGACTCCCTTCTCACTCGTCTACGGTTCTGAAGCAGTGATCCCAATAGAGACACAGCTAGCGACAGCTCGAAGTGAAAACCCAAACGAAGAACAGAATAGTCTGGAGCTCAGTTTCGAACTCGATCACCTAGACGAACGTCGAGACCATGCTGCAATAAGAATTTAGTCATACCAACAACAAGTCGCACGACACTATAACAAAAAAGTACGTACTAGGGTTTTCAAAGTCAACGACTGGGTCCTTCGACGAGTCTTCCAAAACACAAGAGAGGAAGGCGCTGGGAAACTGGGGCCGACATGGGAAGACCCATATCAAATAAAAGATGTCATCGGATGAGGAGCGTACAAATTACGGGGACTCGACGGTCGAGAGCGGCATAACAGCTGGAACGCTCTACATCTAAAGCAGTACCATTTCTAAACTCCCTTTTTCTATACATATTTCCATTATTTTACTTGTTCATTTTATCTAAAAAACTAACGACTCAACCAACAAGGAGTAATGATGAAAACTTAGTGCAACTAAGTGCAGAACTGAGCTCACAAAAAAAATATATGTATTAGCTGTCGACATCGACAAGCAATCTCACTATTTCAGATAAAGATTCGACGAACGCAACCTACAGACATGTACGTCCAACTCTCAACGTTCTCTATCGACAATCGCATGTTAAGAGTGGGGGAATAGCACTGGGGACAGGCGTCAACATACGTAACACATGTACGCGAAAATTCCATGTAAAAAGGTCTTGTCGACCATTCAAACACATGTACGCGAAAATTCTATGTAAAAAGGTCTTGTCGACCATTCAAATGCAAAAAGGTCTTGTCATCCAGTCAAATGCATGTATGCGAAAATTCTGTAAAAAGGTCTTGTCGACCAGTCAAATGCATGTAACAATTATTCCTGTCGACGATTTAACGCATGTACGCGATTTCCATACTATATTATCAAATATTTAATGTCGGTCGACGTTAGAATGAGCATGAGTTTACAAGCTTATCTCATTCAATCAGATTTCATCATTGTGTTAACCCCATTATGTGATGGTCGTACTGTTTCCACAATTAATAAAGAAAAAGAAGTTGATTCAAAATGACGGCAAATATTCTAAATAAAATAGGTCGCATCGACCAAATCATCGAGCGTTACAAAACATAAGTACAAAAAAAATAATAACAATGGGAGATTTAAGCAGAAGCATCTTTACGAGCATCTTGATGAGTAGACTCAACACCAGCAGCAGTAGCATTCTGACCATCAGCATTATTGAGATTCTCATTTTCAAGGCTTTTGTCGACGCCTCCATCACCTACTTCGTCGACCGCCCCTTGTTCAGCAAGAGATTCTTCAAGTTTCAGACGCTCCATCTCCTCATAGTCGTCTATCTCTTCCTGCATCTCCTTAGAATCCCAATCTGTGTGTGCACCAAACAAGTACTCCTTAAAAAGCTCCGCCTTGGTCTTGCACACTACCTCTGCTCCTATCGACATCGCTCTGCTCTTCAAACTTTCAACAATCTTGTCATGTTCCTCTTGGGCTCTCTTCATTTCAGATTGATGACGGTAAACCATTTTCTTCATTTCCTCTTCAAGAGCCAGGCTCTTCTACTTCACCTCCTTCACCTCTGTGTTCAGCTTTGCATTGATAGCCTGCAAGACGTCGTTTGATCTTCGAAGCTTTGTACACTTGTCGGTGACAGCCTTGTACCTATCGTGAAGGTGCAATTGCACTTGCATGGCCTGCAATGAAAGATGTCGAATCAATAGAAGAAACAACCGATGAGAAGACATAAACTTACAAACTAAGCTTACCTGGCACGAAGAAATAATGCCCGCATTGAAGGCATCTTCCGTCTTCTTACTTTTCAAATACTTGTCATCACCAGGAAGAAGGAATTGGTACGACTTCTCCAGGAACTCTGTTGGCTCCTTGAATGACGAGAGCTCAAGAGAAGGAGGCTTCATTGGAGAGTCCTTCTCAAACGTCGTTGCAATCGACTTCCCTTTTGACCCAGCAACTGCCTTCCTTTGACGGTCGACAGTAGAGTCTTTCCTCTGCCTTTTTTTTAAAGGGCTTCTCTCTGGCGACGACTCAACTATCTCCTCAAGCATTGCTGGAGCCTTCTCCTTTGACTTACCAGCAGCTTGCTTCTTTGATTCTGCCCATTTTTTAGCAAGTTCCTCCTTATAGAGTTTGATCGACAGAGCCTGTTCCGGGACGTTCAGCTTTGCACTCGCCATCGACGTCGCTGCGAAATGACGTTCAATATCAGTTAAAGGTGAAAAAAATTTCAGATCGTACTGAAAAATTTCAAAATTCCTTCTAATCCATATATATGACACGAAATCTTTCACGAGAGGATATGGTGCCCTCGGTCTACTTGACGTCGACCATCTCCATAGGCGACTAGGCTTAAGGTTACCTTTAGTAAGCAATACCCTACAACTACTTTCATGTGCAGGAATATCAAGTAGAACCTGAGTACGTTCAGGAGCAACTTCGCACTCCGGTCGACTCTCTATCCCCTTTATTTCTATAAAAACAGTTCATCAATACTTGTAATTCAAAAAAAAAAAAAAAACTCAATCGACAACTAGCATTCAAATAGTGCTTACCATATCGGTTCCAGAATCGACGAAACTGATACTGTTGCTCTCCACAAGGACCGTTGACTGGAGGACCTCTCGCAAAGAAAAAGGTATCTTTCCAATGACGGTCATTTGTTGTGGTGTTAGTAATAAGTTCTTCCTTTTTGTTTCTAGGTACTAACAGGTAGCGTCCTTGGTCGCCAACGTGTTCCTTTAAATAATAATTATGGAGGAGACATCCTAGTCCAAATTGCACATTCCGTTTCTCGCATAGAACTCCCAAACTTAATAATATCCTCCAAGTATTTGGCATCAACTGGCCAGGAGCAATGTCGTAGTACACCAACATTCGTCGAACCAGTTGGGGGACAAGAAACCTAAACCCTAAACGAAGGGTATACTCGTAAAAACAAGTCCACCCTGGTACGTCCCAATCGGCCCACTCGTGTGCCTCTGGCGCACGAAGTTCGACATCATCGGGGATGCCATAAATCACCCGTAAACTTCGCAAGTTCTCCTTTGAGACTAAACTAGCCGGATTCTTATTCAAGATACTTAGAGGACGACCAGAAGTCGATGCCTCAGCGACTTCTACATGCTCCGGATGTTCGACTATCGACGCCATAGCACGTACAATGCCTTGCTCTAACATACCCCTAGTATTTATGGAAACGACCCCTGATAAATCTTCGAGTGTGACCACTCTGTCAATGCCTTGTGGTCTACTGTCGACTCCTCTGTCATCTTCACCCTTCATATCGCTGGAAGACCAATTGGTAAAAGGGTCTGAAATTGTATCGTCGTTCGACATGACTTCCAAAATCTGACAGATGCAAAAATGCATAAGTCAGACGAAAACTAAGCGCTACAATCACAACCTAAGGATTTTTCGATCAACACCTAGGGTTTCTTTAAAGGGTCCTCCCCTAAAGTTCAAACTAAATCCTAGGAAAGGAATCTACCTATTGTCGAATTTAAACGACTACTCTCATCGCAACGATATACACGCAAAACAAAAACAACACTTTTCAAGTAGGTTTAACTTGGACATAGATCAAAACATCAGAAGGCAATAGAACCAGTGAAGAACATACATTTCCAAGTAAACATAAAAAAATAAAAAAATTAAAATAAAAAATAAAAAAAAACTTCTTCTTCTATTTTATCTACTTCCTAATAGATTTATAAGTTTGTTTTATGCACAAGAATGAAAGGATAAAAATAAAAAAAAATAAAAAAAATAAAAATTTTTAAAAAGGAAAAAATTGGAAAGTTTTTTACCAACCTGAAAGAGATTCGAGAAAGGATCGTGAAGAAATCCTACGAAATGGGTAGTATCAACGCTTCACAGGAGTTTCAACGAAGAAGTTGAAAAGTTTGAAGAACTTCAAGTTATGCAAAGTGGGTACCGATGAGTGGAACGGTTCATTTATAAACCCATATAACCCTAGTTGCCACGTGTTAACGCCCCTTCGTTTGCCGACTAACCAAGGTAACCACTCTGGTTTAAATTCGAAAATTATTTCTTGAAAATAGCGCTCAATTTAATGCTCCTGACGTTAGCCTAGAACACTGAAACGTTTCAATCCCATTGATGTGACTGCCAAATTTCGATCGATTGGACTTCTCAATATTATTCTAAGCATACTCGTCAACCCACAAATTACTTCCGAAACTCGACTTCACCTGACGATCGATATCCAATGATTCGACTTGATGACAAGAGAAGTCGACCAAAGCAGCAGTCGACTCAGTGATTAACTGATCAACCAAACCGGCGGTCGACTCAACAAAAATCACTCTCTAAATCTTTTAACATTTCTTCAGAGAGTGGGGGACAAACTGTGGTAACCAAAAATGGCTCATAGGCCCAAATGCAAAATAGAAGCCCAAAGAAACTTCATAAAGCCATTCCAGGCCCATCTGACCCAGGTAGACCCTAAATCAACAAGGCTTGAGAGACTTAGTTATAAAGTTTCAGCTTCAGTTACAGTCGGTTACAGATATTCGTAACCTATGAATCAAAAGAGAGGAAATCTCTCCTGAAATATCACCCATTATCTACGAATGGCCAAAGTGAACGTTAGGGTGAGCCAGCACTATAAAGAGGGGGGTTCCCTCATGAGAAATCTCTGTGAAATCTCTGATACTAAAAGCTTATAAAGGCGTACCGAAATTCTGCTACCAGAATATTCTGGCCACCGGAGTTCAATCAACTTCATCATCACAATTGCCCTCAATCATTGCTCAGCCCAAGCACACCTAAGGCTAATATTCCAACCCCCATCTCTTCATTTTTATTCTGTATTTCTCTGTTTTTACTCTTTTGTAAGACAAGTAAAGTTGAGACGACCACTGCCAGACGACAGTCGACATCATATAACCAACAGTTCAACTGAATTGCTCTGGGCCCAGCATAACCCGACCCATTTGACGTACCACGTAGTTCAACCATCTACATTCAGGTGCCATTTTCATTTTTGTTTCAAAAAATAGTTCAAATGTTCGTTCGGTACCATTTTCAAAATCATTTTTCAAATCATTTTCAACTTTAATGACTTAAACATGAAAAAAAAAAAAAAAAAAAAAAAGGGGAAAACAAGTATTTGATGTTTTTGGTTTTGTTTTCCATTTTTTTTAACTTTGTGATTTTTTTTTTAAGCGGCTTGTGTATTGAAAAGAGTAGGAAACTGCCCAGAGAAACAACTGCCCAAAAGAGCTGGTGGTGGGCACACGAATCTGACCCAAACCAAACCAGAACAAAAATAAGGAAACACCATAACAAGAAAGCCTGGCTACACCCAAACACAAAACAAAACAAAACAGAGCCTAGACCAGAAAACCCAAACAAATGCCTGGAAATTAAGCACAAACGATCAACGCATAACGAAGAAGAACCTGAAGCAAATCACACTTTCATCTGCTCATCATCAACACAATCTCAAAAAACAACACTGCTTCGAAATCCTCTCACTAACAACCACAACTTCAACATCATCAAACGCATATTATATCTAATTAACGATTAAAAAAATCATGGAATTAGAGGAGATTAAGAGAAAATATTAGAACAAGATGAAGAGAAGTGGAGATGATGGATAGATGTGGGGGAGAAGACGAAGAGACTGAGCAAGTTGAAGAAGAGATCGAGCAAGTTGAAGTAGAGATCAAAACAAAGAGTTGAGAGAAGATGAAGGGAGGCGGCAAAGTATTGAAGAGGATAAAAATAATGTAATAAAGTTAGGGTTTTAAGCATTATATACATATATATAAATATATATATATATATATATATATATATAAGTCTATTGTAACACCATAGAACAATCAAATAATGTACTGCCATGTGAGTAAAATTATGGCTTTCAGTGTTTTGTTAATTATTACCACCAGACACGTTTTTAACATTTTCATTTTCAGAATACAAATGTCAAAATATGCTACCAGACACGTTTTTCAATTTCGAAATTGAAACCAAAAACACTAATTTCATTTTCGTTTTTATTTTCAAAAAACAGCACGTGAAAAATGTTACTAGACGCACCCCTATTGTCTCAAAGGCTCTATATATATTTATTTGAAATTTTAGAGTTGTTTGGTTGGACTTTTGAGATTGTCTATTTTAAATTCTAAGGAAAATTGCACTAATATCCCCTAACTTTATGTGAAATTGTATCAATAAAAAGAAAATCATTTTATTGCATAAACCTTCCTTGGATTTCGTTGACCAAACAATTGACTAACTGAAAGTTAACAGTGAAAAGGATAAAATGGACTTTTTCTAGTGTGACATTAAATAAATTAAATCAAAATAGACCTTAGGCCAATAATAACTAGACACATCACTTATCCACAATTTAAAATTAATTTAACATAAACAAAAAATAAAATAAAAATTCTCCTCCGAAGAAAAAAAAAGTGCTTAAACAAATAAGATCTTTCCAGATCTCTGCTCGAAGATGGAGCACTTCCTGCCTCCATTAGATGGAGGATCGCTCCATGGAGATGGAGTTATGAGATATTTCTAAAAAATTACAGAGTCGTCTTCTTCCATGATGTGTGTCTCGAACTCGGAGAAATCAATGGTGTAGAGAATTGTTCTTCTTGTCTTATTGATCAAGAGTAATGGAATATATATGCATGATAAGTGGTCAGTTGAGCAAAGGCTCATCAAAACAGTATCCTAGTGATACTCTAATCACTACAAGAAATAATGTCTTTCTTGACAGTTTTTAACTGTCAAGGATCCTTGACAGTTTTTAAATGTCAAGAATAACTTTTTTTTTATTATTTTTTTATATATATTTATACACAATCCGACCACCGGCGCCAGCCGCCGCCGTCCACCTCTGATAATAATGACAATTAATTGTCATTAGTGGGAGTTGAACTTGTGACCTCAAGTTCAAAGGTTGTAAGTCTTTACCACTTGACTACAACCTTTGATGTGTTAACAATTGAACAATATTTATATATAACCTATATGAGTTGTTACAAATAAAAAAATAAAAATAAAACATTTAAAGATAAATTTAAATTTATTCAACTAATCAAAATTCTAATTTCTACGACAAACATATATTAAAAAATATTTATTGAAACTTTAATAAAAATATATATATTTTTTAAAATATAGTCGAGTTATTGGTCAATACTCTATGATCACGTTTGGTTACATGTTGGAATGGTAATGAGAATGAGAATGAGAATGGAAATGAAAGTGTTAACCGAAAATTATCACTGGGGTGATTTTTCCAATTAACAATTCAAGGGGGACCAGGATCGAGGTAGATCTTGGTCGGAGAGGTATCAGGTAGTTCGATACCTTTAGTTTCCTAGAGATTCAATAAGAATGGTGTATGGTAATAACTAGAAAAAGGGGTTCAAGAAAACAGTAGAACGAATATGTAACTTGTTTTATTGATAATGAATACTTGATGGGGTTACAGTCAATCGTCATGGTTATGTGATAAAAGTAAGCTTTAATGGGTGATGGCGATGGAGCTTTCGTGCATGTTGATAAGTGGAAAAGTACGAAGTAGGCTTTTTTTCCTTTTCTCCATTTTCTGTGATCATACGATGAATTTATAGGTCTATTTCTTGCAATGCACTCTTAGAACTTTGGTCTAGGGTTTTAGCAATTTACGGGTCTTTCCTTGGCAATCGACGAATTCGTCGTGGAATTGATCCCTTAAATCAAGTGATTCCTTTTAGAACTGAAAGAGTTTACTCCCCTTTTGAATGGGACTCTTGAATGGCGGGAATGCATGTGACATTCTGTCTCAAACGATGGCGTTTAATGCTGTCTTTTTTCTCGGTTTGTTGTTCGAGGTACCTGCTTCTTGCTTTAGGCGGGGTCGGAACACTGGGATTTTTATATTTAACACGGGATTTATTCACCAGGTGCCTACCACTAGCTTTTAGTGGATCGAGATACTCAAGTACCTCACCTTCTTCTCTTCTTTCTTGAATTATGTTCGACCGTATCGGGGTGTCGAGGTACCGGGGTATCTCAGAGTCAGATGGGTATTAGAATCTTGTAACAGTGGAATCCCTGGAGCTTTGTCTTCGGGGTTTCCTAGTACTTTTTGGAAGTCTTGGATTTGATCTGGGTAGATAGAAGTCCATACCCTGGCCTTTTGTAGAAAGGCGAGGTATTAGGATACCTCTTCCCTGGTAGCTTTTTATCCCGACTTAATTTCCAAGGCCAATGGAAAATTCTTCTTTGATCCGCCTCTTGTTCCACCACCAATATGGAGAGCTCTTGTGATTTCTTCCTTTCTGAGTCTCTCTCATCTTCAAGCATGGCAATCTTCAATACTAAGTCTACACTTAGACTTATCAACTCGTTCTCCTCAACATCCTCTTCCTTATGGACCTCTTTCCTTTCCTCCTCTTTCTTGAGTTGATCTTCAAAGATACTAAGGAGCTTGTCCATGAAATCATCCGAGCTATCCAGAGAAGTCACCAGTTTGAGCACCTCTTGTGGTCTTGACTCACCATTCCCATGAATGGTAAGTATATTTACTTGCTCACTTGGGGTTGGAAAATTCTCATTGTCTTGCCTTTGGTAATTTTCTGCCACATGCCCCACTTGAGTTGCCAATCTCTCGGTAGATTCTTCAAGGCAAATCATCTGTTGCTCGATGAATGAGGGGTTGTCTTGATTGCCCCATTGGTGGTCTTGCCATTCTTGATCTTGGCTTGTTTGATGGTTGTAATGTTGATGCGGATACACGGATTGTACTTCTCCTACTACCGGTTGTTGCCCACGATGTGCCATGAGGTTCTCCATATCCTTTGACAAGTCGGCCAATTGCATTGCTAATTTTGCCTCGGCCTTCTCCTCATGAGCACCATTCCTTCTGCTTCGTTGTTGGGAATTTTCACCCAACATCTCATAAACCGTATATACTTCCTTGGCGGTTTTCTCCCTCATTGCTCCCCCACAAGCATTGTTAACTGTGGCTTGTGTGAGTCCCATCAATCCGTCATAGAAGCACTGTACTAGTAGGACGAAAGGGAACATGTGATGCGGGCACTGTGCAAGGAGTAATTTAAACCAGTCCCAAGTCTCATTGAAGGTTTCCTCTGGTTCTTCTTCAAAGGCTGCTATCTTCCCTCGTATTTCTCGTGTCTTCCAAGAGGGATAGTACCTTGAGAAAAATTTGGTCTCTACCGCCTCCCAAGTAATCAATGATCCTGCGGGTAGAGCCAATAACCAATTCTTTGCCTCATCCTTCATGCAGTACGTGAAGCATCTCATCCTCAACTGATCTTCCGTGAGCTCTCCGAGTTGGATGGTAGTAATGACATCGTAGTACTCCTTCATGAACTGAAGGGAATCCTCATCCGTTTCACCTCGAAAGACTTGAAGAGTATTGAAATGAGAACTCTTCAACTCGTAGCTCCATTGCAAATCACTCAACAGAATTGCTGACGGTTGAGCTCCCATAATCGGCAAAGCAAAGTCCTTCATTAGCCTCTGAGTAACGGGCACATTGGTAGGGTTCTCCATGTTTATCCGAATCCTGAAATAACCAACACACAAAGATCAAATCGAACAAGATAATATATGAACGATAAAAAGTAACAATAAAAATATGAAAATAAAAATACGACTAAAACTAACTAAAGATAACACGTTTTTACTCCCCGGCAGCGACGCCAAAAACTTGATGCGCCGAAAATTGGTACGTGATAGTTCTATAAACTATCGTAAATGATCGGACGTGCGAGTTTTTACCCTCTCGCAAGTATACGAATCGTTCGCCACGTATAGTGGTTACGAGTAAGGGTATCGTTCCCACAGAGGAGTTGGTGTTTACCTTAAGTCGGTCCTAGGTCGTATATTATATATTCACACTATATATATATATATATATATATATAATGTTTACACTATATACACTAATTACATGCAAGAAAATAAATAGCAATTGTCACAAACAATTAAACTAACTAATCTAAGATTACACTAACAAAACCTTAATCTAATTACCACTAAGTTAACTAATTCTAACTACAACTAAGGGTTGTCAATCCTTAGCAATTAATTATTCTATCAACTAAATTACCAATACAATTAACTAAATTAACTAACTAATTTGCTAAACTAATTACCACTAATGCAAAGTTATGCAAGAGTGATAATGAGATATGTTAGGGAACTAATGAATCATGCAAACTACCTAATTACTAGTTGATTACAATTAAGCACTTCAATTATAGGTTAACTAAATTAAGCAAGGTTTGCATTAATCTAGTAAATCCTATTTTGCATGTTAACAATTGGATTAATCAATTAACAAGCATATATCAATTAAAGCTCAATATCAAATAATAGATACAACTAGTTCATAGATAATAATACATACATACACCAAATCCTTAACATAACTATTTAATTACACATTAACAACAAACTAAGGAAATAAGAGAGAAAATAGAGACAACCCAATGATGTTGGAGAAGTCTTCAAGCTAGCTCACTCATCTTGCTTCCCCAAGCTTGGAATCAACATGTGGATGTCTTGGATCGAGATTGGTGGCTGGAAAACCACCTTACACACTAGTTAAAAGCTAAGTGAAGTGGTGTGAGTTTATTCTAAGCTATTGGGTGTAATTCTACTTGAAGGATGTAAAAGTGTATTTGTTTGGATATTAGGGGTGTGTTTAGGTTTAGGGAAAGGTGAATATATATAGTAGGGAAGGTTTGGGAGAGTTTGGACGTGCAAATCTCCAAGGTCGGTCAAGTGGGCGGGTTCAAACCGTCAAGCTCGCGGGTTCTTGCCCACCGTCGGAAGTTGCCGTGCAAAAATGGACGTTTGAGGTGAGTTTGAACCTTCTGGATGGTGAGAATAAAGCCGCCGCATGAACCTGCGGTCTTCCGGCGAGTTTGGACCGTTTGGATTGCGGGCAAGAGGCCGCCGAAACAAGCTTGCAAGCTTGCACATCCATGGAGTTTTGGAGACTTGGATGGCATGGAAAATGTTTGCATGGGATGCCAAAAATGGGTGCAATGGGACCGCCGGAATGTGGGCTGCAATTCTAGGCAGAAAACTGTCAGAAAATTAGTCGAAAAATGGCTGGAAAACTTCACCGAAGTGGCCGGGTCAAACCGGGTCTGAACCGGGTCAATCGGGTTGGCGGGTCGGGTCAGTCATGCCCAGTAAAGGTTGAAGATGACCTGACGTCAGCGTGATGTCAGGCGTGACGCAGCAGGCGCCAAAACGACGTCGTTCTGTGAGTGACGTGGCAGCTGATCTGTGCTTTGGCTGGCAAATTACCATTTGCACCCCTGAACTCTGCTCAATTCACAGAATGGTCAATATATTCCCGAATATTGCACTTTAGCCCCTGATTTCTCCATAATTACCAAATAGCCCCTAAACTTCCCTAATTCCCTGAAACACTTATTTACACCCTATTAAATACACAAAAATGCTCGGAAACGAATACAAAAGATAGGAAAAGGGAGCGCTAAATGTGAACATTTGGAGCGCTATCAGTCACAGGACTATAACCAGGAGGAAATCATCTCCAAGTTCATCACTACTTGCCCTGGTGGGGGCCTGCAGTCAATGTCTTCCTTGCCTGCTGACATCTTGGCGACAAAGGGGGCTTCTCTGCTTGCCGAAATATGAGTCTTGACCTTTTAGCTTGTTGAGTATAAGTTTTTTTATTTTTTTGTGAGATACTTACTGACTTTCCTCGTTTTGTAGGGTTTTAAATTTGCTTTGGTAATGGGGCAGTAAGTCATTGCCCTGAAGGAAGCCAACCTAGCACTTCAAACTAATTTAGAGGAGACTAGGAATGATCTATCTCACGCTGAGGAGAATGTTACTTCCCTGGTTCAAGCGGCTTCTAAGTTTGAATTTGGTAGGAAAGCTGCTTTAATGGAGCTGAAGCGGATGACACATGCCTATGACACACAAACTATCAAATCAACCCGCCGCCAAGCTGAGAAGGAGACTGTCAAGGCTGAGATGGCTGTCCTCCTGGACGAAAACAGGCTTTTACAGGGTTCCATGAGCAGTCAGGAATCTAGAGTGGATTCTTCCTTCGTGGATGGATACTTCACTGCTTCATATGAAGTTGCCAAGGCATTTCCTCCTCCCTTCGACTTGCAGACCACCCTCAACTGGGATCAAGATCAGATTATGGCTAAGGCTACCCAATTTGCGGATCAAGAGCAGGGAGGTCCTTCTCAAGCTGCCATTATCCCTGAATCTGTCGAGAAGGAAACTCAGAGTTCCCATGCTACTCAAGATAATTTAGGGCGTGACTCTATGCATCCTACTAAGGTTGTGGATCCTCCTATTGAAGCGATTATGACAGGAGTTGGGGAGGCTATTGATGCTGCAAGAAATAAGGTAGCTAAGGAGGTGGACGGATCCGGGAAAGAAGAGCCAGTGGGGGAGAAATAAAGAAATGCCTTGAAAGTTCACAAATAAACGCTCGGTGTGTTCTAAATATATCTAGAGGGGGGGTGAATAGATTTTAATCGTTATTACACAATTTTCGCATGCATGTCAAGATTACGAAAATACCCCTAACTAGTCACAAAAATATAGCAAGTGTAATAAGATGCGGAATTTAAATAACACTTGATATATACGTGGAAACCCAACCACTAGGAAAAACCACGGGCTGTTTAGTGCGCCACACTCGAACCTCGAAATCCACTAATTGAAATGGAGTTTACAACCTATGTAGACCTTGTCTAACACTCCGATCAATAACCCCCCACTTCTACCATGCGGGTCTTTAAAAGTGGCTCTAGTTCTAATTGCTTGAGGCCTAAGCAACCCTAGCCCCAAGACTTAATTCTCAATGAAGAGATTATGCAACCTATGTGAATATGTATGAATATTCAAATAACAAACAAGGCTAGGGAACCTTAGATGCTTATCTAGGATGATGATATAATCAATTAAATCAACCCTAAATATCAAGAACTACATGACATGTCAAATAGCTTAGCTAATCAAGATTAAGCAAAACCTAGATAGCTATCACAATACAACACTCAATCAATTCTCTTTTCTTGTATTTAGCATATGATCTAAAACATATAAGTAATTTAAAAGAGATGGCTTGATAGTAAAAATACTAAAATAAGATGAAATTAATCAAAATCTTACCAAGCAAGTTGTGATGATGCAAACCCATACATGGATGCTTTCTATATAGACATAGAAGATGCAATATGAAATTTGATGCACAAAGGATTTGATTTGAGTGGTTAAAGGTGAGTTCTTTTGTATTTTTCTTTGCTTGAAAAATATTCTAAGTATGAAATTTGAAAATCAACTCACTTTTATGACCTAAAGTCATAGAGGCATATATATAGGGTGTCAAAACCAAAGTGGTGCGTTTTGATAAGTTATACCTATTTTTGCCTTGGGCGCTGTACGTAGAGCGCCTCTTGTACAGCGCCTGTACATCACCCATACTCTGATCTCTCGGGAAAACAGAGAGGCGCTGTACATACGGCGCTGTACATACGGCGCTTTATACAGCGCCTGTACAACGACCCAACAGCGACCGATTTAAATTGATCAGGTCTGTACAGCGCTTTGTACAGCGCCCATCACAATGAATGCAATCCTAAGTCTAGAATGAACATGACTTTGGTCAACAAAATACAATCATATAAGGCATGCAAGAAGAGATGTAAATGAACATTAATGAGCACATAATAACAACACATACACAACGTACAAGAAAACGAATTAAGCATGAGATGTGAGTGTGTGTGTGCAACTAATCTCTTCAAAGCAAATTAAGCACATAGAAGTTTACCTTTGGTGCTTATCAACCTTGAGGACATGAGAGGGTCTTGAGCTTAATTATGAACCACTTAAGCTACCCTTACATGCAATCCCCAACACGTGGTTTGTCCACGAAATAAGCCAATCAAGATATGGAAATCCTTAAATGCCTGATTTTCTTCTGATATTCTTTTCCAGTTGTCGTTGTTTTATTTTTTATATAGCCCGTAAATGGGGATTGGGCACCCTGATTGATTTAAATGAAACTCTCTCTTCTTTTTTGCAATCACTCTGTCTTACTTTCATCATATGCTTGTTTGTAGAACTTATATCCCAGTATAGGACGATACTTGTATGCTTAAGTGTGATCCAAGTAAGGCTTACCCGGGCTATTATAGCACTTAACTTCAATCTTGCTTGGCTGGCAACAGAGGAATCCACACTTGTCTTATCTTCTGGAAGCAATTCTTGGACGATAGTCCCCTTAGCATAAGTTGGCGGTGTTTTTTGGTTAAGTAAATTTGTCTAAGTATGGAACCATCTTGACCAGAATAATCTGATCAGGATGTGAAGCCAAGGTTGCCTAGATACCCAGATCTGAACATTGTAAGTCCGGAAACTTGGTGAATTTCTTCATTGGGGATCCTATTGATGGATTTATCGTGATCGCCTATTGGGATGAAGTATCTGGCATCCTGAAATGGTGGCCTGACTCCTTGGTGCCTTGTCCTGGTAGGCACTTAAAGTCATTTTAGTACCAGGATTTTGTGTGTTGATATGGAGAAGTGCGGTATCAAGTACCCTAATAAGGTATCTTGATCCTTTGGCAATCTGTCCTGGTAGGCAACTAAGGCCACTTTAGCTCCAGGTTCCTGATAAAGATATGGTGATATAATGAAGCGAGGTATCAAGTACCCTGATATGGTATCTTGATCCTTTGGCGATCTGTCCTGGTAGGCAACTAAGGCCACTTTAGCACCAGGTTCTTGATGAATATATGGCGATATAATGAAGCGAGGTATCAAGTACCCTGATAAGGTATCTTGATTCTTTGGCAATCTGTCCTGGTAGGCAACTAATGCCACTTTAGCACCAGGTTTCTCCTGGAGAGGGGGATTCCCCGTTCGAGGCTTCAAAAGGTCCTTATAGGTCCTCCTGGTCTTGGTGTCGAAGAAAAGTCTTGGCCACAATTCATGCAAGATGCCAGCTTCAAAGAGATATGTGCTTCATTGATCATTAAAGGTAATATAAGACATCATATCTCTTACAAGGCTAGGCACACACACACACATGACATCCTTGTGTGTTCCTTCATGGTTAAACATCATTTATATATCACTTTCACACACTTGAGAATATATGCTCATGCATTTATACTATCTTGACAAACTTTGCTTATTGCATGTTCTAGAACTATGTCTAGGAAATAGCATATGTGTGTGTCTTTGTGTATGTATGTTTTTGTATTTTTGTATTTGGACTTGAATGTGCTCTAGTATGATTCCTTATTGAGTTCCAGTCGTTTCGGTTACTCATTCACTTAGTTTCGAGTCCAAACGATGTAGCTACGCTACTTTTCGTTCTCATTCGTTGAGTTGACTTCATCGTCATTTTCCGAGATGATTTCTCAACCATTTTCCAAATTTTTGTAGTCTTCGTCGTGCATGAGGGAGTCATGGTTCATAATCCAAAAACGGATTTGAAATCAGAGTTCGGATGCCCAAGATACGGTTGAAGAACGTGAGAGAGCACGTGAGAGGAGAGCGTGGCCAAAGGCCACATGGCCCAAGTCGTGTGGGAGCCGTGGGACCCACGGCCAGAGGACCCCTCTGGTCCCGTGTGGCCCACACGCCCCCCACGGGGTAGGTGACATGGCCACCTCTGATTGGCCCAAAAAATCTCTCTCTCTCCTCCTTTTAAATTCCCTCCATTCCCTCCATTTCATTTTTAAAAAAAGAAGAAAAATTATAAAATCCCGTCAGAATTTTTTCTCCCAATTTTCTCACCTTCCAAACACCATAACTTCTTCATACGGAGTCGGAATTGAGTGATTCAAGTTGGAGATCGTTCGTAATCGAGTCCTCTACCTTTTCCAAGTGGTTTAGAAGCTGTTTGATCGATTTTTCTGGTGGTTCTACATAGAAAACCGAACCAGCTCGTAAATCCAAGGTATTGGTCTTATCTTTGGGATTTCTTCTTTTATAACCTTCAATTTGCTTGGGGTTTCTTCTTCTATATATACTTGTATGTTTGGTGAATGCTATTGAGAAAGATAGCTTCACAATCAATCCTAATCAAAAGTTTATTTAGAGACAAATGTGAACTAGTTTCCATGATTCTAGGTTTTTCACATGTTTGTGTGTTGTATTGTGATTAGGTTGATATCTTATGTTGTTTGTGACTTGATTGAATCAATTTTGTGATAAATGACCTTGAGATTTGATTTGATCCTTTGATTGATGAAATCTAGGATTGATGAAATCTAGGATTATTGTATTTGTATGTGTTTTAAAGCAATCTAGGGTTTAATTGATTTACATCTTAAATCCTTGCTCTATATTTTTACCTAGAATATTGATTGATTTGATCTCATGTATCTAACATTTTATTGTATGTTTATAGCATCTTGAACTTATACTTCATGAATATATTTTGTTCAAGTGTTGTATGTGTGAATGAGACTTTGAGCTTATGTGTTTGGTGTTTTCACATGCTTTAGGTTTTATTCTTGTATTTTGCATTTAGACTTTTATTACTTGTGATATCACATGTTTAGGTCTATTTGTACTATGAAATGTATTGATCACATGTTCTATGTTGAATTGGTTGTTTGTATCATTTGCATTCACATGATCACACTAGGAAGTCCTTGTAAAAGGCATGAAGTCTTGGTTAGAGTCGGGATGACTCGGATAGCCAAGCAAGAAAACTTGTCTAGAGTCGGGATGACTCAGATAGGCAAGCAAGAAGTCATGGCTAGAGTCAGAAGGACTCGGATAGTCATGCATGGGAGGCTCCCTAGAGGCATGAGTGCCTTGGATAGGGAATTGGCTATTATATTGGTAGGCCTAAGCGTATGGTTAGATATAGACTCCAAAAGAGCAGGGTACACAGGAGGTGTATGCACTCTTGAGGAATTTCTAATCTACCATCGATGTTGGTTTTGTGTGTTGTCCAATATATGGTGGTTCCGCATCATTGAGGGATTTCATACTTTCCAATAGAGTTGGGTAGACTTAGACTCCACTAGGTTGGGTGAGCTAAAGATTGGTCACTTTATGGATTCTCTATTTTTATCATCCAATATATATAGTACCCTAATGGTTGTATTTCAACCCATGGATGTTTCCTCCTTGGAGGTTTTACCACGTTAAAAAATCTCTTGTGTTAATTCTTCCTATCTCTATCTTTTATATTTTATTTGTGTATGTAATTATCTTGTTTCATATTATTCACTTGTGATGTATAGTGAAGCAAGTATTTGTAAAGTGTGATTTGTGGATTCATTCTTTTGATCATTTTTGTATATATGATTCTTTTGTATATTGTAATTTTTTTATAGTGATATTTGATCACTCTTGTAACTCATTGAACATCTATTGAAATACAAGTATTATTTGTTGTTGTGTTTATTTGTTCTTATACCTCATACAACTAGGTGATTTACATAGACCTTGTTCACATGATTATATTCTCATATTGTCTATGTATGTCTTTCTTGGTTTATTTTGTTGTGTGTAGGCTACCTTGAGGGACAAACGAAAGTTTGTTCAAGGGATTGAAAAAAGATGTAAAAACCTATTCACCCCACCTCTAGGTATGCCTTAAGCAATTTAACTACGTTTGTATACTTTCAAGCCATACAATAAATATGCTCAAATGAATACATGGCTATAATAAAGAAAATAAAAGAGATAAATTATTAGAGGAAACTATGTAGAGTTGATCCTCTTCCTTTGCTTTTCTCCTCTTCCAAGCTCCTTCAATAACAAGAAAAGATCATGGATTGATGTCAAGTGTCTTGTGGATTGTGTAGGAATAAGATATGGTGATGTATGAAAAATTACTTGGTGAATATTCTTAGGTAGGTAGGTAATAGCTTTCACTACTACAAAAAACGCAAAAGAAATCGAAAATTTTAAAACCAATGTCTATTTGCGTGATTTAGAAAAAAACATGCTGAAGACATCGGTTTTTAACCGATGTAAAAACATGCAAAAACACATCGGTTATATATAAAACCGATTTATAAACCATGACGTAAAATTGATGTATTACAAAAATTAATCCCGCCGTCCGACCACTGTCGCCAACCCGCCCCACCTCTGATAATAATGACAATTAATTATCATTATAAGGAATTGAATTTGCAACCTTAAAGTCAAAGTGGTAAGCTTTTACCGCCTGACTACAAGATTGGATGTGTTAACAATTGCACAATATTTATATATAACCCATATGAGTTGTTAGAAAAAAAACAAAAACAAAAAACAAAAAACAAAAACAAAAACAAAAACAAAAAAAACTTGTTTGATAAATTTAAATTTACTCAACTAATCAAAATTCTAATTTCTACTACAAACATATATTTAAAAAAAATATTGGTGGGTTTATTTTTCATTTCATTTTTTTGTGTGGTTTTGTGTTCTGCTAGAGATATTTTTGTGCAAACTTTTTCCTTAAAACTGTATCTTTTGGCAAGGAAATTGAAAGTATTTAAAGCATACCTAGAAGGGCGGCTGAATAGGTTTTTACGCCTTTTTCAATCCCTTTAACAAACTTTCGTTTGTCCCTCAAGGTAACCTTACATACAATACATAAACCAATAATTCATATATAGACATGATAAGCATATGATCATTTAGGCATTGTTTATATATATCAATTAGTTGTATGAGGCATAAGGACACATAAACTCAACAACAAAGAATACTTGTATTTCAATATTTGTTCAATGTATTGCAAGTATAATCAAACATCACTATACACAAAAATTACAAAATACAAAATAATTATATTTACAAATAAGATCAAATGAATTAGTTCACAAATCACACTTTACAAAATCTTGTTTCAATATACATCACAAGTGAATAATATCCAACAAGATAACAACATACACATATACAAATATAAGAGATAGAGATAGGAAGAATTAATATAAGAGATTTTTTAACGTGGTAAAACCTCTAAGGAGGAAACATCCACAGGTTGAACTACAACCATTGGGTACTATATATATTGGATGGTAAATTAGAAATTCCACAAAGTGACCAATCCTAGATCAACTTCCTATAGGAGTCTATGTTTACCCAACCCTATTAGAAAGTACGAAATCCCTCAATGATGCGAAGCCACCATATATTGGACAACATACAAAACCAACATCGATGGTAGATTAGAAATTCCTTAAGAGTGCATACACATCCCACGTACCCCGCTCTTTTGGAGTCTATGTCTATCCACATGCCTAGGCCTACCAATATACAAGCCAACTCCCTATCCAAGACACTTATGCCTCTAGGGAGCCTCCCATGCATGACTATCCGGACCTTCCCGATCCTAGCCATGACTTCTTGCTCGGTTATCCGAACCTCACATCCTAACCAAGACTTCCTTCCTTGACTATCCGGACTCCTCGTCCTAGTCAAGACTTTATGCCTTTTACAAGGACTTGCTAGTGTGATCATGTGAATGCAAATGATGCAAACAATCAATTCAACATAGAACATGTGATCAATACATTCCATGAAACAACTAGACCTAAACATGTGATAACACAAGTAATAAAAGTATAGATGCAAAACTTGAATAAAAACCTAGATTATGTGAAAACACCTAACATAAAAAACTCATAGTTTCATTTACACAAATAACACTTGAACAATTCATATACATGAAGCACAAATTCAAGTTGTTACAAACATACACAAAATACTAAAATCACAAAATGTGTTCAATGAATATTCTAACCAACAATTAGAGCAAGGATATATTGAATAATCAATTAAATCCTATTTGTCTCTAAATACACATATAATTGAATTAATCCTAGATTTTATCAATCAAAGGATCAAAACACATTTCAAGGATTATTAATCATAAAATGATTCAATCAAGTCACAAATAATCCTATATATCAATCTAATCACAATACAACTCTCAAACATGTGAAAAACCTAGAATCTAAGAAACTAATTCGCATATGTCTCTAATTAGACTTTAGATTAAGATTGATTATGAGGCTATCTTTCTTAATAGCATTCACCATACATACACATACATATAGAAAAAGAAACCCCAAGCAAATTGAAGGTTATAAGAGAAGAAATCTCAAAGATATGAACACTACCTTGCAATCACGAGCTGGTTTGTTTTTGTGTAAAACCACCACGAAAATCAATCAAACAGCTACAAGACCACTCGGAAAAGGTAGAGAACTCGATTACAAACAATCTCCAACTTGAATCAACCAATTCTGACTTCGTATAAGAAAGTTATGGTGTTTGGAAGGTGAGGAAAATTGGAGAGAAAATTCTGATTTGGATTTCAAGCTTTTTCTTCTTTTAATGAAATGGGAGGGAATTGGAAATATTTAAAAGGAAGAGAGAGAGGGAAGGAACCGGCCAATGGAGGAGTGCCATGTCAGCCCCACATGTGGACCGCCTATGGCATATGTGGGCAGAGGGCTGTCCTCCACGTGTGGCACACGTGGCCTCCAAAGGTTGGCCGTTGGCCAATCTTGCCCCTCTCGCGCTCCGCTCGCGTTCTTCGACCGTATTCAAGCATCCGAACTCCGATTTCAAATCCGTCTTCGGATTACGAATCATAACTCCCTCACGCACAACAAAGACTATGAAACTTTGACAAAAGGTTGAGAAATCATCTCGGAATACAACAACAAATACAACTCAATGAATGAGAACGAAAAGTAGCGTAGCTACATCGTTTGGACTCGAAACCTAATGAATGAGTAACCGAAATGACCGGGACTCAATAAGGAATCATAAGAGATCATGTTCAAGTCCAAAACAAAAAATACAAAAATATATAAACACAAAATCACACACGTATGCCATTTTCTAGACATAGTCCTAGAACATGCAAATTACAATGTTTATCAAATTAAATCTAATGTATAAGCATACATTACCAAGTGTGTGAAAGTGATATATAAATGTTGTTCAACCATGCAAGGACACATATGAATGCCATGTGTGTGTGTGTCTAGCCTTGTAAGAGAAATGAGGTCTTATATACCTTTGTAGACCGATGAAACACATTTCTCTTTGAATCCGGCATCTTGCATGAATTGTGGTCAAGTCTTTCTTTGACATCTTGAATCTTCAATACTTAGACCACTAAACATTACAAGACAACATTGTTTTGATATGGAATACATGCCAAGACAAACCAAAAACCTAACATAAATAAATTTTTTCGTCCACATTGGATTCTTTGATTTTTCGATACGTGTCCAACAGTATAAAGAACGTAAAATTCTGGAAGGAATTTTGAAAGTTATGATCAATTATTCAGTCAAAGGTCAGAAGCGATTGGAGATATTTTTATGCAAATTTTTTCCTTAAAATTGTATCTTTTGGCAAGGAAATAATTTTTTTTGTCCATGCAAGGTTCTTCAATTGTTTGATATGAATCCAACGGTATAAAAAACATAAAATTATGGGTGGTATTTTGAAAGTTATGATCAATTATTCAGTCAAAGGTCAGAAGCGATTGGAGATGATCAATTTTTGTGCAAACTTTTTCCTTAAAACTATATCTTTTGGCAAGGAAATAAATTTTTTCATCTATGATGGGTTCTTTGATTTTTCAATACGAATCCAACGGTATAAAAAATGTAAAATTCTGGGTGGTATTTTGAAAGTTATGATCAATTATTCAGTCAAAGGTCAGAAGCGACGCGAATCTGCAAGTGAGATGTTTTCATCACTCATTTTCACACTTTTCGAAATCGATTTTTGGGATATTTTTTAAACAAAAAGTGTTTATTTGCATGTCTAATTTCTTGTTTCAAAATTTGAGAAAATAATGTTGAGTATTTTTAGAGATTCGCACTTGAATGTGGACATAGGTCAGATTTGAATTTCAGCAGAATTTTGCTTTTGAATCCATATCAGTTTTCCCAAAAACCATTGTCTTTTCAAACCGCAATATTTAAGACATCAATTTTAATGGAAACTGATTTCTTATTGGAAAAAAAATCCATATCGGTTTTCCCAAAAACCGTTGTCTTTTCAAACAGCAATATTTAAGACATCGGTTTTAAGAAAAACCGATTTCTTATCTGAAAATAAATCCATATCGGTTTTCCCAAAAACCGTTGTCTTTTTAAACCACAATATTTAAGAAATCGGTTTTTATAAAAACCAATTTCTAAAAGTTTTTTTAAATCAGTTATCTAAAAACCGATGTAAACAACCGATGTCTTTTAACATTTTTGTAGTAGTGTTTTCATAGAAAAAGCATTTGAATATATAAGGGAGCTAATTAGGTCAGGGGCAAGGGAGTAATTTCCTTGAAGTTTACAAACATCTTGGCAGAGGGCGACCTTAGGCCGATCTTGGTGAGCTCGCCTTGAGGTCGCTATAAAGGAAAACTTCTGAACCCGAGTGGTTAGCGACCTTAAGGGCGAGCTTGGTGAGCTTGCCTTCGAGATCGCTTTCTTGCTCTATTTTTAAGGGCTAAACCTGATTGGTTAGCAAGCTTGGGGCGATCTCACTGAACTCGCATTGAACTTGCCTTTGACAATGTTGAGGAGGGCTAGACTGAGTGCAGAACGACCATGGAGGTAACCTTGCTGAGCTTGCCCTAGGGTCGCCTTTGCCCTGTTTTGGGAAGGCTAAATCAAGTGTATAACGATCTTAAGGGCGAGCTTGGTGAGCTCGCCTTGAGGTCGTCTATATGCTATAAGTGCCTTCTTGATCCTTATTTTAGCTCCTCTAAAGACAATTGAGCAACAAAATCAACTTAACATGCACGACTTATTTAGAGCGTTAGAAACTCGGTTTTACCCAAGAAACAAACACAAAACGATACGGAAATGGGGCTACACTTTGTGTAGAAATGAAGCAATCAACATCCAAGATTGCTAGATGTAATCTCAAATTGAGTATATGAATGTCATATGCAGAAGAATTCAGTTTGAGACATGCAATCTAAAGAGTCGGTAGAAAGCAAATAAAGTCGGGTACTTCATTTATGATTAATCTATAGCTGCGATCCATTCCATATTGTACGGTGGTCTTATCCTAGACTAATCATATGGTGTTATGAGAATTGAGACACCTTATATGATGTGATCATATAGGACTGGGCCACGATCTATATGAATCTATCACTAAGATCTGTTAGTTTAAAAGATTCATACATATCGACAAATGATGTCTATATATGGGTGATCTAAATCCTGGGTGTCTTACTGACTCCTTCAGGATTTTTTGATTTACCATAGGTGAGATTGGAATAGCATTCTCGGTCAATATCTCCGTATCTTGGTGAAAACAAATTTACGGTGTGTTCTAATTTATAATCTAGATGAGGGTGAATAGATTTTAACCCTTATTACCAATTTTCTCATTTAGTCAATTTACGAAAATACCCATATCTAGTCAATACAATATATCAAGTGTAATATGTGCGGAATTATAAATGACACTTGATATTTACGTGGAAACCCTCAACAGGGAAAAACCAAGGGCTAGTAAGTGCACCACACTCGAACCTCGAATCCACTAGTTGTGATAACGTTTACATCCTAGGTTGCCTCAACCATGCTCGGACTATAACCCGCTACCACTGCCTGCAGGCCTGTAAAAGTGGACCTAGTCCAATTGCTCATGTGACCACCTAATCCCGGTGTACAACCTAATCTCAGTCATCACACAAGACTTACTTCTCCGAAGAGATCAAACCCCTAAGTGAATATGCAATGATATTCAAATATGCAAATAATGCTAAGGTACACTAAATGCTTTTCTACGATTATATGATGTCAATAAAATCAATCCTAGATAGAAAAATAGCTATATGACATGGCATACAACTTTAGCTATGTTAATGATAACCAATCCTAGATATAATAGCTATCAAAGATAATCTCAATCATACAATGAGATTAATTAGCTAGATGGCATATTAGCATGAAATCCTAGCTATCAAAAAACAATCTCAATCATACAATGAGATTAATTAGCTAGATGGCATATAACCATTAAAACCTAGCTATCACAAAATAACCCAATCAACACATAATCTCAAATATGTATGTAGAAATTAATCTAAAAGCTTACATGTTATAAATAAGATAAATTGACAAGCTAGAACACTAATTATGTAAGATAATAGTCAACAACTTACCATACCATGTGTGTTGAAGAAGACCCATGCATTAGCACATACTAGATGTTCCTAAATGATGCTTAGATGATTATTTATGCATGTGGAAATGGGCTGAGAGAGTTAAAGAAGCAATCTTGGTGCTTTCTCTCACTATGGAACTCTTAATCTCTTTCTAGAGTTTTGTAGTTTTTGTTCCTTGAATACAAATGAGAGAAAGAGATGTATTTATAGTGCATAGATGATAACCCTATAAATTTAATGAATTTCCCTTCAAAAATGAGCCAAATCTGACTCCAAATGAGTGAGATATGGTCATATTACGAAACAGGGGTGGAGTAGTGCGCTGGTATATAATCGCGCAGTTACCAACGCACTTGGCAAATCAACACACCCGCTTGAATTTTGAGTGCCCCAAACTATGACCAAATGACATCGAAACCTTTCGTATGATATACCGTTGGAAAGGTGTGGATGTCTACTTTCTACTCCTTTTTATGAAATGACATTTCAATATCTGTAGAAAGAGATATGGTCATTTGAATGACCAAAGGTCATATTTGGAAAACAGCAGAGATGCCCTGTTTTAGTGGTCACTTTGGAGATATTAAAACCAATCCAATCGGTCATGAAATATTATGAATAATATACCATTGGAAAGGTATGGGTGTCTAGTTTGTACAAAAAATTTCAAAATATATTTTGAAACTTTGTATAAAACGCTATGGTTGCAAGACCATGTAAAGGTCAGTTTTGAAAACATTTAAAACATTGAAATCCAATCTTTTGAAACTAGTCACCTTACTCCAATCAACCGCACCATAAATAACACTAATCCAAGAGAAGAATGGGACCTTCTCAAATGGTCAACCATTGCGCTAAGATATGTGTAAGATCCTAGATCTTTATTGGCTTGATTCCATTGAAAAACTCCCTTTATTTGTATTGATTAGTTACTTAGGTGATTCTTAAAGAAAAGAAGCTTCAAAGGTGGAAAGCAACGTCTCATGCAAATATCGTCTTCAAGAGGAAAAACGCATTTTTGCAAGCTAAGGTATCAAGATTCTTCTTCCTCTTACAAAGCGTAAGCGCGCACACACACAATTCATACATGTGTATCCCTGCATCATTGTGCAAACATTCGGTATAACACATTCACACTCATTTAAGTATGCTCATGCATTGGTCTCATATAGACAAACATTGTATAATTGCATGTTTTATGACTATCTCTTTGATATGGCATACTTGTGTGACTTTATGTTTATTTGTTTGTATTTCTTGTATTTTGGACTTGAACACAATCTTATATGATTCCTTATTGAGTTCCGGTCATTTTGGTTACTCATTCATAAGGTTTCGAGTCCAAACGATGTAGCTAGGCTACTTTGCGTTCTCATTCGTTGAGTTGTCTTTGTCGTCATTTTCTGAGATGAATTCTCAACCTTTTTGCAAATTTTTATAGTCTTTGTTGTTCATGAGAGAGTGACAGTTACTAATCTAAAAACAGATTCAAATTCAGAGTTCGGATGCCCGGATACGGCTGAAGAACGCAAGAGGAGCGCGAGGGAGACAAGAATGGCTGAAGCCATTTTTGGGAGGAGCACGTGTGGCACATGGCCAGAGACCTCCTCTGACCCCGTGTGCCACACACGCCCCACATGGGATGTGTGACGTGTCTCTTTTTTATTGGCTCCGAATCCCTCTCTTCTCCATCTCTTTTCCCTCTATTTATATTCGAAATCCCGTGCAGAATTCTTCACAACTTTTGATTTCTTATTTTGATCATATCTCTCTCATATCAACTCCGAATCAAGTGATTCAAAAGCCAAAACTGTTGGTCTTGAAGATAGCTACAAACACCAAGTATCTTTAGAGTCATATGAGTTAATGATTTTTCGCAGTGAGCTGATTTCAGTCCGTGACTCAACTTTTACTTGTGAAACTTCTTCTTCTCACTTCATCTTTTGATCATCTCTTTTAATCTTCCTAATTGATAGATGATATATGTTTAGAATGTTGTTAGATCATATTCTAAGGGTGGTTGATCTATTGATTGTTGAGTTTTAGCCTTGTGATCTCAATTGAACATATTTAGCTAAACTTGACTAATCTTGAAATTGATTCTAGAAATGTTGTATATGATGTGCCTCATGTTATTTTCTAGGTTTAATTCCATCATCTAAGAACTAAGATTTTGTGTGATATATTGAATATTCATATCTTGTTCTTATTGATTCACATGCTTTGATTTCTAGATACATTTGTGATTGTTTGTTGAAAGCATATTCTAGATTATCACTAAGCATGTTCATAGAGCTTGGTTGATCATCTAGCTTTATTTGATTGTGATTTGCATCATTTGCATCACTTAGATCATTGCCTTGTGAAAGGTTGAAGTCTCTTGCAAAGTGAGTGAAGCTTTGTGGAAAGAGCAAGAAGTCTTGGTTAGAAAAGTGTTCCGGATAACCAAGCAAGAAGACTTAGCTAGGAGTAGGAAACTTTGGATAGCTAAGCAAGAAATCATCATAGAAGCTTGAGAGCTTTGGATAGGATGTTGCTACCTAGAGGTGTAGGACACACCTTGGATAAGTAGTAGGCTTTGTGGTTCACTAGCCCAAGGGTAGATTAGGAGTTGATAGCTTGAAGTGGATATCATGTGTTGATAGCTTTGAGTGTGTAAGTCCTTATTCATACAGTGGATTGCTTTACCGGTGGTTGTGGTATCAACCCGTGGATATTTCCTCTTTGAGGTTTTACCACGTAAAAATCCTTGTGTCAATTTTCGTTTTATTATTTCCCTATCTTTTATATCTTACATTGATTGCATATCTTGTTTATTGATTTACTCTTGGATTAGTTAAATCAATTCATTTGTTGAATCTTTTCAAGTGTGCATTTCTTTGTTATATTCCGCATTATTTTTTAATATTAGAAGATATTGGGCCTATATCTATTCACCCCCCCCCCCCCCCCCCCCCCCCTCCCCCCCCCAAGTATATTTTACACTATATATGGTTAAGGGAATTTCAATTGGTATCAGAGCGGGTGTCTAAACTCACTTAGATAGATCCTTTCTATAGTGTTTGTGTTTTGTTTTGTTGTATTTTTGTGCTATGGGTGATTGGATACCGGAAGGTGCCTTTAGTGCTAGACCTCCACTCTTGGATAGTGGTAACTACACCTTTTGCAGAAATACAATGAAAGCCTACATTAGAGCCATAAATGATAAATCATGGATGAGTGTGAGTGATGTAGTAGAGGAAGAGGAGTCCTTGGATGATCGAGAATCTACTAGCAATCACATTGCTTACGTGGCTATATATGAAGGAAGATTTGAGGATAGTAGTGAAGACTCCTCAAGTAATGAGGAAAGTGAAAACTCTTCAAGTAGTGACAATAGTGAAATCTCCTCCAATCAAGAAGAGTTCGAAGCCTCCTCAAATCAAGATTATATAAGCTTCAATGACAAGATCCTTCAACAAAAGAATGAAGAAAACAACAAGTTGAAGTTGATCAATGCCAATTTAGTGGTGATCTTTAAAGCTCTTGTTAATGAAAAGAAGATGTCTTTGGAGAAGATGAGCAAGCAAAGTGAAGTCATCAAAGAGCATGAAAAGACCATTGAAAAGTATGTCTCAAAGGTAGAAGAAAGTGCTCAAGAGCTAGATGATTTAAAAGGAGACTTTACTATGAAGTTGTTTGCCATGGAAGGAGAGATTAAGCAAAAAGAGAACACTTTGAGTATCATAAAGATAAAGGAGTGTGAGCTTAAAGATGAAGTCAAAGTGCTCAAAGAGTCTATTAATGGCATGGAAATTAAAGCTATTAAGCTTGATGAAGTGATAAAACTTGGAAAGCATCATGGAGATAAAAGTGGCTTGGGTTATGTAGAAGAAGTTAAGAAGACTCCTACAACCAAGAACAAGTCAAAATTTTCCAAGTAAAAGAAAGACTCAACTACTATTCCTTCCAACATCAAAGACAAAGACAATAAGAGCTATGGAACTTCTCAACCAACTTCTCAACCAAAGCATGCACACCAAAGAGGTAACTTTTCTAAATTCATTCCGGTTTGTCATTATTGTAATGTGGTTGGTCATATTAGGCCTAAGTGTTATGAATATATTAGGCAATGCAAACTAGGAAATGTGAAACATGATAAAAATGTGAAAATGTTGCCTAATCATTCTCCTAAGCATGAGTTTAAGTCTAGAGCTAGACATAACATCTCTAAGTTTATCCCAGTTTGTCATTTTTGTAATGTTGTCGGGCATATCAAAGCTAAATGCTACAAGTATATTAGACAATGCGAACTATGGAATGAGATGCATGCTAGTGAGATGAAAAGACTTCCTTTAGTTGTTTCTAAACATGTTAGGGCACTAGAGACTATGCATGATGAACATGTTAATGAAAAGAAATCAATAAGGAAAGTTTGAGTTAAGAAAAATAATGTGCATACTTGTGAAATGGATAAATCTTCTTTGAAAGTTTCTAAACATGACAATAGCTTTGATGCTTTGAGAAATGTGCATATTGATCATATTCATGTGAAGAAACCTACCAAGAAAATTTGGATTGAAAATAATGACATGCATGTTAATAGTAATCATGTTAAGAAATATGTTGAGAAAAAGTTGGTTAAGAAGAGTGTTAACCATGATCATTTGAAGAGTCTTTATGAAATATTTGTGCATGGCAAAAATGATGACTTTAATATGAGTGATGTTTTTATGAAGAAGATAGTTGATGATTTATCTTCTATATTTCATATTGCCATTGATGTGTAAAATTGTGTTATAAAAACCTAACTCGCAAGTGCATGAATCGTGAGATAAGTACAGCGACAAGTAGGGATCGTTCCCACGAGGAAAAGTGATTTATTGACTAAAACTAATTCTAATTAAAGCTAAGCAATTAACAGTAACCAAGAGATTTGAGATTGATTGATTGATTGAGTGAATATTGATTAACTAAATTTAACTAAGAAAGCAATTAATAAGAATATGTGAATGTGATCAAGAGGTGAAAGGACTAGGTCATCAATGCTCCCCAACTATGTTTACTCAATGCTTCGAATTGACTTTGATAAAAGATGTAACTCAAGTTAAGGGTTCGTTTTTATCTTATTTATGATTGTTACCGTATGATCCTGGGATGAATCAAGTGTTCTCAATTATAATTTACCCATAGATCAATGGCACAAACTACAACCGAGAACCCATTAAGTGCAAGAACTAATGAACCAAAACCTACTTGCATAGATCAATGCTAAGACCAGTTTTACCCATTTAATTGAATATTAATTAAGGTTACGTGTAGATCAACACTCCAAACTTAATTGTTTAATTATCAAAACCCTAAATTCATGTCAACGTATGATCATGCATCAACACAAACAAAGAATTGAGACGTAGAATGAATTGAATGAATCAAAACTTGATTTAAGAAAATATAGTCAATTCTAACAAAGAGTATTCATAGAGATTCACAATGATTCCCTAGTATGGATTAGTTACACATCATGAAAATAACAAGACAAGAGATAGAGGAGATAAAACCCATTGAGGCCTTCAACGACTTCTTCCCATCTTCCATGGTAAGTATTCTTCGTCTTGCAAACCCTCGATGTGTAAAGATGGATGATGGTGATGGGGGATGGCCCCCTTGATGGCTTGGGACCTCCCTTGGGTGGTTCTCCAGCTGGTCTCCCGAAATTAGGTTTCAAAGGGGTTTAAATAGGTGTAGATGCAAGGCCATGACCTAAAACAACAAGGAAATCTATTCCCTTTGAGAATACAAGCCTATTTGGAATTCTATTTCTTTCCTAATCCATCCAAATCGATTACTTATTGAAGGAAGATAAGGATTAGATGTCTACTTGCTTCCCAAGACTCTCACACATGTCCAAGAAGGTAATATTTTCCGTTCCGACAACTTGCGAAACAAATCCCGAAAGTATTCGCGGATTTTATGACTGACTGATCTGACCTTCGGGCACTAAAACGGACATAACTTCTTCTAGAAATTTGGATCGATAAGCCGTAAATTGAGTTGGAAACTAGACTTCCGGGGCTTCAAATCCATAGGTGGCAGGACACACAGTTCAATTGGAGCTGAGAGATATGGGCCCCGCAATATTGATGATCTGCACTGAGACGGGCTACCGCTGCGAGAGCCAGAGCGGTTCCGCAGCGGTATACACTGTTTTTGCACCGATTGCATGCCGCTGTGTGGAAATTGACAACAGTCTTTCATGATGGTTGATGGCCATTTGCATAAAAGTCCCTTAAATCTACCAAAATCACCTTTTTTCTCTGAAATACTTCAAACATATCATTTGGATCCAATAACCTGAAAAATGCTCAAACACACAAATTAAATCCCAAAAAGACTTGAGAAACAAGCAATTGATTGGAGGAATGGGGATCAAAAACATATACAATAAATGACCGATCAAATACCCCCAAACCTATCTTTTGCTAGTCCTCGAGCAAAACTAAAATAAAAACAAAACCTAAAAACCTAAAAACAAAAAATTTTAAACTATGCCACTTTCGTAGGGAACACGATAGCATTGAGCATATGCTACAAGCCTTTAAACCTCTAGGTGTCCCTAGTAGGAGGAGTTTTGTCTCCTGAGGGTTTACAGCTATGCTACCCACAAACATATTTCTGCGAAGAACCAAATAATCAAGATGCAAACTCACATGTACCATTCGAAGCCAATGCATGCTAGAGCCAATAAGTAAAGACTAAAATTAAGTCACAAAACTGAATGCATTGCTAGTTTGAATGAAAAGCCCATGCTCAAGATATTCTAGCTTCAAAGACACATTCGTCAAAAGGCCATAGATATAATTCGCCTCGACTCTATTCCTCACAAGAATTCTCTCATTTAGTTCTCTCAGAACCTAGGTTAAAATCACTCATCAAGCATATGCGATGGAATTTATGCACAAGAAATTCAAATTATTCGCATAAGAATATATCATTGAAAGAACGCTTGATTTGTATGCAAAAGATCTCATGAAAAGAATCAAACATTAAGAACAAAATAGAGCACATGTTTACCTTACTCTTGAGCTAGCATCCCCAAAAGATCAATTAGGTCTTTTCTTTGGTTGTAACGGGGCCATTGGGTGAAGGTTACGAAAGAACGAAAAATTGGAATTCAAAAACCTAGGATCATACCATGAGAGTCTTCCATTACCTTTTCAGCTTCGTACAAGTCTCTTGGTCTCTTTTACAAATGGGATGATGCCACTTGTTGTTGTTCAATTCTTCAAATTCACCTTTCTCTCTTTGTTAAACTCCTTTTGAGTAGATACGAGCTTTGCAATATTAATTGACTTAATTGCACTCATCAACATTCTATTCTTTTTTTTTTCTATTCTTTTACAACAATTTTTCAATACATTTCTTCTTGACACCACTTTGGTGTTTGTCTTCTTGCTTCTTTTTCTTGGTACATGCACATCACGAGTCACCCATTTCGAACTCCCTTCAATCATTTTCATCACTTTCTCTATATGATCCCAAGCTATAAGGTATGGCTAAATTATGGTTTATTGGGGTTAAGTTAATGTGGGTGATGAAAGAAAAAGGCTCATTGTGTTTGGCTTCAAACAGGGCTATGGAGCACACACATAAGGTAGGAAATATTTAAGGCCTTTTAAGTGAGTTCAAGCACACATTGCCTATATCACTTCTAATGGTTCAACCAAATCAAGAGCAAAGTCCACATGTGATATCTTTTTATGAGAATTGTTCTTTAATGCTCAATGTACAACCTATAGAGATCGAATCTAATGCTAAGAACCTACTGAGTGTTTAAAGAGTAGAAACAACAGGACCCTCATAGTGTGTCATTTATGTACGCTTTTTGGTTTAGTGAACTCACAAGGGTAGTCTCCACTATTAATCATGACAATCCAACTAAGCTTCCTATCCACCATCACATCAAGAGCATGTCATAAGTTTTGAAAATGCAATGCACTACTCTAAGTGGCAAGAAGTTAGTTTAAACTCAGTGAATAAAGCATATATTACGGCTCTTAAAGCACACAAAAGAAGCATCTCAACATGGAGGGCAAAAATTCAAAAACTGATGACTTTCGAAATTGACCTACGTTTGTTCATTAATGCATATCTCTCAAATAAATTAACAAACATTAACGAAATTTTAGCACATGATAATAGACATGCAAACTAACACTTTTCATTTAGACAACATTTCAAAATTCGCATTGGAAAAGTGAGAAAACAGACGACGAAAACAGTGCACGCACTGTTTCGCTCAACAGGGCATTGCCCATGACCTTTGGTCGAAGAAACATCCATAACTTTTAAACCACCACCCAGAAATTTACGTTCTTTATACCGTTGGATTTTTATCAAAAAATTGAAGAACCCATCATGGACAGAAAATTTTATTTCCTCACCAATCAGTACAGTTTTAACAAAACGTTTGCCTCAAAAAATTTCAAAACAGAGCACTTTTTTCGCAGATTTTTTCAATGAATAGAACAAACATGAATTCACACCCCCAAACCTAATCTAAACATTGTCCTCAATGTTTGTATGACATTAAAAGCATGGACAACAAATAAAGAAAAAGCATGGAAGGCAAGAACTCAAAACACAAAACACATAAGCTAGAAAACTAAAAACTAAAAACTAAAACAAAAGCAAATTACCTAGGTGGGTTGCCTCCCACCAAGCGCTTAATTTAACGTCTCGGCAAGACGGATGCAAGGACAAATTATCCAAACTCCAATGTCTCGAATTTGCGCCTATATGTGATTAGGTCTTGGAAAAACTTTTCGCGCATCAGCATGTTCCTACACACAATAAGCAAAGGCAAGTAAATGTTCACTATAAAGTTTAGTGAAATAAGTTCAGAAAACCACTTATTCCACTTGCTTTTGTGTAGGCGGCTCGGAAAAGTAATAGGAGGGACATAAGGCTTGAGTTCCTTGTATAAGAGCGGTGCCTTGAACGGGACATCTTCCGCTTCCTTAACATTTTCTTCCGTCTCCTCTTTTTCTACTTCTTCACCCTTCAAAGGGAAAGTGGCAACATCATCTTACTCCGGTAGGCTCGGGAAAGTAATAGGAGGAACATAAGGCTTGAGTTCCTTGTATAGGAGCAGTTCCTCAAAAGGGACATCTTCCGCTTCCTTAACTTTTTCTTCCGTTTCCTCCTCTTCATCTGCAACACTAGAAAAATCATCAGAAAATTCATATCTCTCGACAATCTTACCATAAGAAGGCATGGTGGCAGCTTCATCCCAAAGTTGTTGAATGGATTGCATGATGTTGTTGAATGCTTCCTTAAGTGATGGTGAGACCAGCTGCTCATAGGTATTTATTTCATTGATTGGCCACGGATTGTAAGAATTCATTGCTTGGGTTTGTTCTCTTGCAAAAATCATAGATTTCAATTCCACCATTTGTTCCGTTGCAACAACTAGTTTCATAATAAGTTCATTCATTGCTTCACTATCCTCATCATAAGCGTGTTGCTCATAGAAGTCCATTGTTCCTGAAAAGAAAGAAAATAAAAAGAAAATAAAAAGAAAACAAAATCTAAAAGCTAAAAAAAAATAATAATAATAAAAATTTAAACTAAAACTATTAACTAAAACTAAAACTAGAAATAACCAATAAATTCAACTATTCCCAGGCAACGGCGCCAAAAACTTGATGTGTAAAATCGTGTTATAAAACCCTAACTCGCAAGTGCACGAATCGTGAGATAAGTACAGCGACAAGTAGGGATCGTTCCCACGAGGAAAAGTGATTTATTGACTAAAACTAATTCTAATTAAAGCTAAGCAATTAATAGTAACCAAGAGATTTGAGATTGATTGATTGATTGAGTGAATATTGATTAACTAAATTTAACTAAGAAAGCAATTAATAAGAATATGTGAATGTGATCAAGAGGTGAAAGGACTAGGTCATCAATGCTCCCCAACTATGTTTACTCAATGCTTTGAATTGACTTTGATAAAAGATGTAACTCAAGTTAAGGGTTCGTTCTTATCTTATTTATGATTGTTACAGTATGATCCTGGGATGAATCAAGTGTTCTCAATTATAATTTACCCATAGATCAATGGCGCAAACTACAACCGAGAACCCATTAAGTGAAAGAACTAATGAACCAAAACCTACTTGCATAGATCAATGCTAAGTTCAATTTTACCCATTTAATTGAATATTAATTAAGGTTACGTGTAGATCAACACTCCAAACTTAATTGTTTAATTATCAAAACCCTAAATTCATGTCAACGTATGATCATGCATCAACACAAACAAAGAATTGAGACGTAGAATGAATTGAATGAATCAAAACTTGATTTAAGAAAATATAGTCAATTCTAACAAAGAGTATTCATAGAGATTCACAATGATTCCCTAGTATAGATTAGTTACACATCATGAAAATAACAAGACAAGAGATAGAGGAGATAAAACCCATTGAGGCCTTCAACGACTTCTTCCCATCTTCCATGGTAAGTATTCTTCGTCTTGCAAACCCTCGATGTGTAAAGATGGATGATGGTGATGGGGGATGGCCCCCTTGGTGGCTTGGGACCTCCCTTGGGTGGTTCTCCAGCTGGTCTCCCGAAATTAGGTTTCAAAGGGGTTTAAATAGGTGTAGATGCAAGGCCATGACCTAAAACAACAAGGAAATCTATTCCCTTTGAGAATACAAGCCTATTTGGAATTCTATTTCTTTCCTAATCCATCCAAATCGATTACTTATTGAAGGAAGATAAGGATTAGATGTCTACTTGCTTCCCAAGACTCTCACACATGTCCAAGAAGGTAATATTTTCCGTTCCGACAGCTTGCGAAACAAATCCCGAAAGTATTCACGGATTTTATGACTGACTAATCTGACCTTCGGGCACTAAAACGGACATAACTTCTTCTAGAAATTCAGATCGATAAGCCGTAAATTGGGTTGGAAACTAGACTTCTGGGGCTTCAAATCCATAGGTGGCAGGACACACAGTTCAATCGGAGCGGAGAGATATGGGCCCCGCAATATTGATGATCTGCACTGAGAGGGGCTACCGCTGCGAGAGCCAGAGCGGTTCCGCAGCGGTATACACTGTTTTTGCACCGCTTGCATGCCGCTGTGTGGAAATTGACAGCGGTCTTTCATGATGGTTGATGGCCATTTGCATAAAAGTCCCTCAAATCTACCAAAATCACCTTTTTTCTCTGAAATACTTCAAACATATCATTTGGATCCAATAACCTGAAAAATGCTCAAACACACAAATTAAATCCCAAAAAGACTTGAGAAACAAGCAATTGATTGAAGGAATGGGGATCAAAAACATATACAATAAATGACCGATCAGCCATGCGTAATAATCATGATGTTGTTTGTGTTGGTTCACCTAAGACCAATATGGTCAAAGGTGAGTGCTCTCATACTTGATTGAGTAGCACATATGAGAATATTTTTGTTCTTGTTTGATAAGAGTTCTAAGTTTGATGCTTGACTAAGCTATTTGTAATGTGCTAGGTCTAGTATTCAAACTTAGTGTCTCTAATCAATTCATGAACTTAATATTCTCAATTTGATTTGAGTGGGTAAAGGTGAGTTCTTAATTTGATTTTCTCTCAAATATCTCTCTTTTAAGTTTAGGGTTCTAAGAAGTCAAAGAACTTCTTCAGATAATGAGAAAGTGTGATATTTATAGACATCAAGAACAGGGCAAGTGAAAAGACAAAATTGCCCATGAAATCGCACGATCGGCGGTTTCAATCAGCGGTCGGGACCGTCGAATGGCTCCCGATAGGATCAGGAAACATCGGCGACTTCGTTCGGCGGTTTCGTAACTGCCGATCAGAACCACCGTTTGGACCCGAGAAGATATTTTCAATTAGGTCTCGATCGGCGGTTTCAAATGGCGGCCAGGCCGCCGAACGGAACCACCGTTTCACCAAAAATGGTGAAACCAAAGGAGAAGCCAAAGGCATCTCCACCGACGATCATCGCGAAAAACAAAGCACGCCAACGTGCATGCTCGGATGTTTCTGAACATCCTTCGGGAAACGAATTACTCTACACTAAAAGCTAACAAACATGAAGTGCAAGTGTGGGTATTGAATGCATCCTAATGCCTATCATGTCATGGCATTTCATAGAACAAGATGCAAACAATTTAATGCAAAAAAAGATATTGAATAATCAATAAAGCACAATGCACACAAAATATAAACACAACATTCAAGAATAAGAGTTATGCATGTTGTGTGTGTGTGCAACTATATCTCTTCAAGGCAAAGTAAGCACTAGATATATACCTTTGGTGCTTGTCCTCTTGAGATATTGGAAAGGGTCTTTGATCTTCAACCTTAATCACCTAGACTACCCTTACAACCAAACCCCAACATGTGGTTTGTCCACGAAATAAGCCAATCAATTAATGGGAATCCTTACAATCTCCCCCTTTGGCTATTTCGTGACAAAACCACCACTCACAATGATTCCTCAAAACAAAATAGAAACTATGGGTCTATAATAATTTTCTACAATACAAAGAGATTAGATAAAATAAATCTTGAAGTCTTCAATCTCTTGTAGAATAATCAATCCCTGAAAAACAAAGCTTCTATACTTTCCAATACAAGAAAAGGTGAGATGAATCAAGTGAGATAAATCAAGCATTTGCATTTAAAAATTTAAGCACAACATCATGCAATGTATGTAATGTGCAAATGCTCCCTCCTCAAAGGGTTACTCCCCCTCAATAAGTATTCTCCCCAACATGCACAATTGCTACTACAATTTGCAACTCCCCTTACCACAACCTACTCCCCCTTTTTGTCATGATATAGACAAAGGAGTAGTCCCCAACCGGGTCACTTAAGGCAAAGAGAGATAGTAGCATTCTAGATATTTGCATAATCAATATAAGTCACTTTATGCAATCCCAATTAATTGGAGAGAAACAAGGAGATTTATTGAAAGAAAATGTGTGAATAAAAAAAAATGCTTTGCATACAAGACATGTAGCATTTAAGTCCAAAATACCATGGTATTTGGCAAAGCAAATGACAAAGGTTTTTAATATGAATTCAAACCAATTTCACCAATGTCATGAGAGAAGCAATGATATAGGTTTTCATTGATTTCAATTTAAGAACAACTATATCCAACTTTATAAGCCAAACATGTCATGAGCAACTTTGCACCCTACTTGATTTTTCCGAATAAGATATCCGTATGATAGTAGACATGTTCAACCAATAAAGAAAGAGAGACATTTGGATTGTAAAATCCTTGAATGGATACAAGATCCTTTTTCATTTAAGCCTCATAAGCTTTTTCACACATTATTGCAGTTAAGAATTGCAATCATCAAAACATGCTTTTCAAGATTAGCATTTAGCATGTCATTTAGCAATCATCATGTCATGGAGATCATTATAGGTCATTCAAATTATATCCTATGTAAATATCTCCTAGTCCAAAAATGCATGTTTGAACATAAATATAACATGGATTGTAATACAAGCATTGATCACACTTATTGAATAGAAAATATATATACATAGTGTAACCAAGCTTACTCAAGCAACAAAAAGAGAAGCATAAGATATTTCAAAATTTTGCAAGTGACAAGAATGCAAAATAGCTCTCTTTGCTTGAGTTCCCCATATGGGGTCAATTTTCCATACCGCTTCAAAGAAGGGCATAAGGTGCTAAAGACCTTCTAAGTCTATCGGACCTAGTTGAACCTATTTGAGACTTGTTAGTCTCGTAGCAAGCGGGTTCATTATTTTTAATCCACTTAGGTGACACAAAGTCAATCCTAGTGGACAAAGGTTCTAGAGTACAAGATGAAAAAGGATCATGCAAATGATTTTCTTCCTTTTTATGAAGATGCATCTTAGCTCTAGCATTTTTCTTGTCAATCATACTTTTAGCTCTACACATTTCAATGTAATGCAAGCAACTTGGTCTAATATGACCATCAATACCACAAAAATGACAAGTGGAGATAAAGTTAGGAATTATACCATTCCCTTTAGCATGGATAGGTGCTTTCCCTTGTCGTTGTGGTTGTCTTGGTTGTTGGATAGGATCTCTCCTCCTTTGTTGATAACCAAGACGAGGTTGCTTGCTCGGCTAAGCCTGCATGATTGAACTCTTCCCATTATGTTTTTGAGTTTGAGGGAAGTTAGTGTGAGGAGCCCTTTGGGTGTGAGCTTGAGCTTGACCTTTTTGTGCCTCAAATACTTGGGCACTTCTTGAACACTCTCCTAGGTCAATCTTCTTCCTAAGGTGTTGAGGAGGAGGGGACATATTGAAGTTCATATCCATGACAAAGGATGTCTTGCTTGTGGAGGAGGCATCATTGTCATCAATGTAGCCAAGACCTCTCTTGTCACTTGGCTTTCTTCCAACTCCCAACATGTGGTCAAGCTTCTTGGTGTTTGAAGTCACCTTAGCCATTAAGACCTTAACTTCTTCAAGCTCTCTTTTCAGCTCTTCTTCTCTCCTCTTAGATAAGGCTAAGTCGTCTTTTAGCTTATCTTCATCCACCATGGATCTCACCACTTCTTCACACAAGTGGTCTACTAGTATTGAAAGCTCTAGATTCACTTCTTTTAATCTTCTAATTTCTTTCTTGTTCCTCATCATAGAACTCTCAACTTTGACTTTGTAGTCATTAAGATCCATACTCTCCACATATCCATTTGTGGAGTTAGATGACAAATATTCAACACTTGTGTCATCTCCTATAATCTCCATTTCACCAATGGAGTCATCTCCTTCATCAAGATCATCAAATTTGTCTCTTGATGAGGAAAGAGTCAAATCCCGATGAGTAGCTACACCAACTACTTTTATATCTAGTTCTTCTTGGGGATCACAAGTAAAAGCAACTTTGCCATCTTCTTCAACTTCTACACACTTGGCTCTAAATTCCGTGCAGATGGTGGCAAGTTCTTCATCACTTGAAGGATTTTCGTCATCTTCATATTTATCCCATAAGGTGGCCAACGCCTTTCCTTTTCTTCTATCCTTCAAGTTTCCACACTCTGGGGAGATATGCCCGAATCCTCCACATTCGTAGCAATGAGTCCCCTCTCTTGAAAACACTCCTTGGTTTGGCTTGTCATTGAGTCCCATGTCTTCAATTGAGATAACCTCCTTCTTGTCATGCTTCGAAGTCTCCAAAGCAATTGTCTTCTTCTTCTTAGGAGGAGAGGTGGTCAACTTCTTCTTAGGAGGTGAGGTGGTTAATTTCACAAATCTCCTAAATCTCTCTAGTAAGAGAGACATCTCCTCAACGGAGTCAATTTCTTCTCTCACAAAATCACTCATAGTGTTTGCGTTGAATGAATGCAAATGAGAAGAATGCAAAATGTATGAAATCAATCAAATACATACAAAATGCAAAACACACTAAAAATGAGCTTGGATCTCCTAAGTATATCTAGGAACCCGCTCTGATACCAATTGAAACAAATTAACGGTGTGTATAAAACTATCTAGAGGGGGGGTGAATAGATTTTAACTATTATTACCCAATTTTCGCATGCAAGTCAATTTTACAAAAATGCCCCTACTATTCAAAAATACAAACAAGTGTAATAAGATGCGGAAATTAAATAACACTTGATGTTTACGTGGAAACCCTCACGGGAAAAACCACAGGCTGTTTAGTGCGCCACACTCGGACCTCGAAATCCACTAATTGAAATAGAGTTTACAACCTATGTAGACCTCGTCTAACACTCCGGTCAATAACCCCCCACTTCTACCACTCAGGCCTTTAAAAGTGGCTCTAGTCCAATTGCTTATGTGACCACCTAATCCCAGTGTTCGACCTAATCCCGGTCAATCACACAAGACTTACTTCTCCGAAGAGATCAACACCCTAAGTGAATATGCAATGATATCCAAATATGCAATATAGAGCTAGGGTACTCTAGATGCTTACCTAGGATTATATGATGACAATAAAATCAATCCTAGATATGAAAATAGCTATATGTCATGGCATACAACTTTAGCTAAGTAAAGGATAACCAATCCTAGATACAAAGCTATCACAAAACAACACTCAATCAATTCATCACAATGAATTCTATTTTCTTGTATTTAGCATATGATCTAAAACATACAAGTAATTTAAAAGAGATGGCTTGGTAGTAAAAATACTAAAATAAGATGAAGTTAATCAAAATCTTACCAAGCAAGTTGTGATGATGCAAACCCATACATGGATGCACTTTATATAGACATAGAAGATGCAATATGAAATTTGATGCAAAAAGGATTTGATTTGAGTGGGTAAAGGTGAGTTCTTGATTTGATTTTCTCTCAAATATCTCTCTTTTAAGTTTAGGGTTCTAAGGAGTCAGAGAACTTCTTCAGATAATGAGAAAGTGTGATATTTATAGACATCAAGAACAGGGCAAGTGAAAAGACAAAATTACCCCTGAAATCGCACGATCGGCAGTTTCAATCGGCGGTCGGGACCGTCGAATGGCTCCCGAGAGGATCAGGAAACATCGGCAACTTCGTTCGGCGGTTTCGTAACTGCCGATCAGAATCGTCGTTTGGACCCGAGAAGATATTTTCAATCAGGTCTCGAACGGTGGCGAGGCCGCCGAACGGAACCGCCATTTCACCAAAAATGGTGAAACCAAAGGAGAAGCCAAAGGCATCTCCACCGGCGATCATCGCGAAAAACAAAGCACACCAACGTGCACGCGCGGACGTTTCCGAACATCCTTCAGGAAACGAATTACTCCACACTAAAAGCTAACAAACATGAAGTGCAAGTTGGGTATTGAATGCATCCTAATGCCTATCATGTCATGGCATTTCATAGAACAAGATGCAAAGAATTTAATGCAAGAAGAGATATTGAATAATCAATAAAGCACAATGCACACAAAATATAAACACAACATTCAAGAATAAGAGTTATGCATGTTGTGTGTGTGTGCAACTATATCTCTTCAAGGCAAAGTAAGCACTAGATATATACCTTTGGTGCTTGTCCTCTTGAGGTATTGGAAAGGGTCTTTGATCTTTAACCTTAATCACCTAGACTACCCTTACAACCAAACCCCAATATGTGGTTTGTCCACAAAATAAGCCAATCAATTAATGGGAATCCTTACACTCACTATGATAGTCAAAATTTGTTGATTAACTTTAAAGAAGTTAAATTTTGAAATCTATTTGGTGAAAATTGTTGTTAAGACTTTTAGAGAAAGTCATTTTCATGTGTTTGTTTGAGTTGAAAGTGTTTGGTCTTTATTTTCTTGGGATAACACACCAACAACTTGTTGTCATGAGGACAAACAAGCCAACAAAGCTCATAAAAGGAGCAGAGACCTTTCATTGGTGAAAAAGCTTGCTAAGGTATTTCTCTACTCTAAAAGCTTGCTTTCTATTTCATCTTTTCAACTCTATGTATACATGATATCATTGCACATAGATATTAGGCATTATTTCATTAGAGAACATGTTAAACATTCTATTGTTTCTCTAGAGCATAAGCCTACTAAAAATCAACTTGCGGATTTGTTTACTAAGTCCTTGGACAAAAAAAGGTTTAAAACTCTTCTAAGATCCATTGATATGATTGTGTTGATTATTGTCTATGTGTGATTGTGAGTGGCTTGATAAGCAAAACTCTAATTGAAAATCAATATCTTTGAGAGCTACTCACTTGAGAAGTAATGATCTTAAACAAATAACTTTTATTGTTTCTAGATCATGCACTTGAGCTTGAAAATCTTATTTTTGAAAAGTGCACTAATGCTTCTCTTATATGTTTTAGTTTTTGAGTATTTGTGGTTGAAAATATGTAGATTATGGATGCATCTAGAAGCCTATTGCTTAGTACATGATAGATGACCTATGGTATGTATCCATTTTGCTTCGGCACTACATAGAATTCAACGAGCACCCTAATGGAAAGGGCTACACACCTTGGTTGTGCAGCCGCCCAATGTAGGAAAGGGCTACGCCATTGTGATGAGTTAAAGCCACCATGAGATGTATATGTTTATGTTAGAAAAATCAAAGAAGTGTCGAAAAGAATCATTAAAAAAAAAAAATCTTTGATTCAAAGCCTAAAAGAAATTAAACAAAAGGCTAAAAGGTGTATAGTTGAGAATTGTGAAAAAGCTCGGGCTGTCAAATAAAAATGGGTATACGAGCCACATGCACATACACTCTCACATGTTGATATCTACCCCTTTTAAAAGCAAAAACCTGGATGAATATCAATTTGACCTATTTTTGGAAATGCTTTAGATGGATAGGTGTGGAAATAGTTTGCATGTTGATATCACAATTACTCCTTCTATATATGTGAGAAGCATTCACACACACACATATTTTGCTTATGTGCATGATTCATTAGCAATGTGAGAATATTTTTAAGAGATTAATGAAAATCTATGATTCTTTCTAGGACTTTGAAAAGTGATGAAATATCTTCTCTTATTACTTGAATGTGTGAATGTGTGAATCCCTTGTGAACAAATCTACTTGGTGATAATATGTAATGGAGCATATGTCAAGGGGGAGCTTTAGTTTATTCAACTTAGCTTTCTATACGATTTGTTTGCTTAATATCTCGTTCTTTATTTCTTGTGTCCTTTGTCTATTCCTTGACAAAAAGGGGGAGAAATTGTATACCTCACCATGTTTGATATTGGGGAATCCATGTTTAATATAGGGGAGAAAAATGTATACCTCTCACCTTGTGTGGAAAAATGTTCCAAATGTGTGAGTTTTTGTACCTCTTTGTGCTTTTATGGAGACTTTGTCTTAATGGGGAAAATTCTTGTATTTAGGGGGCGACAAGAATTCTTGGCTCAACAAGGTTGACAGACTTAGGAAAAGCTTTAATATGAAAACATTTATTCACTTGAGATAATGCTTTTGTGTTTGAGAGAAGGGAAATTCTTATTTGTTTTTTGTAATGATATCTCACCATTATTCTTTGAAGAAGATCTCTTGTGTTGTTTGCTTCTTTTCTCATAGGTACTTTGAAGTTCAAAGAAGGGATTCTTGAAGACTCAAGAAGACTTGAAGATCTTTTAGTCTAGGGATCTCTTTGTAATGTGAGGATGAGAGTATGCTATCTACTTGAGTTTATAGGAGTGAACATTGTATGGTGAGGATGAGGTTTTGCCATGGAATAGCCAAAGGGGGAGATTGTAAGATCCTAGATCTTTATTGGCTTGATTCCATTGCAAAACTCTCTTTATTTGTATTGATTAGTTTTTATTTATTTATTTATTTATTTATTTTTTATCATTGTATTGATTAGTTGCTTAGGTGATTCTTAAAGAAAAGAAGCTTCAAAGGTGGAAAGCAATGTCTCATGCAAATATCGTCTTCAAGAGGAAAAGCGCATTCTTGGATGCTAAGGTATCAAGATTCTTCTTCCTCTTGCAAGGCATAAGTGCACACGCACATAATTCATACATGTGTGTCCCTACATTGTTGTGCAAACATTTAGTATAACACATTCACACTCATTTAAGTATGCTCATGCATTGGTCTCATATAGACAAACATTGTAGAATTTCATGTTTTATGACTATCTCTTTGATATGGCATACTTGTGTGACTTTATGTTTATTTGTTTGTGTTTCTTGTATTTTGGACTTGAACATGATCTTATATGATTCCTTATTGAGTCCCGATCATTTCAGTTACTCATTCATAAGGTTTCGAGTTCAAACGATGTAGCTACGCTACTTTGCGTTCTCATTCATTGAGTTGTCTTCGTCATCATTTTCTGAGATGAATTCTCAGCCTTTTTTCAAATTTTTTAGTTTTCATTGTGCGTGAGGGAGTCATGGTTCGTAATCTGAAAATGGATTCGAATTCGGAGTTCGGATGCCCGAATACGGCTGATGAACACAAGAGGAGCGCGAGGGAGGCAAGAATGACCGAAGCCATTTTTGGGAGGAGCACGTGTGGCACATAGCCAGAGACCTCCTCTGACCCCGGGTGCCACACGCACCCCACACAGGATGTGTGACGTGTCTCTTTTTGATTGGCTCCGAATCCCTCTCTTCTCCATCTCTTTTCCCTCCATTTATATTCGAAGTCCCGTGCAAAATTATTCACAACTTTTGATTTCTTATTTTGATCATATCTCTCTCATTTCAACTCCGAATCAAGTGATTCAAAAGCCAAAACTGTTGGTCTTGAAGATAGCTACAAACACCAAGTATTTTCAGAGTCATTTGAGTTCATGATTTTTCGCAGTGAGCTGATTTCAGTCCGTGACTCAACTTTTGCTTGTGAAACTTCTTCTTCTCACTTCATCTTTTGATCATCTCTTTTAATCTTCCTAATTGATAGATGCTATGTGTTTAGAATGTTGTTAGATCATATTCTAGGGGTGGTTGATCTATTGATTGTTGAGTTTTAGCCTTGTGATCTCAATTGAACATATTTAGCTAAACTTGACTAATCTTGAAATTGATTCTAGAAATGTTGTATATGATGTGCCTCATGTTATTTTCTAGGTTTAATTCCATCATCTAAGAACTAAGATTTTTGTGTGATATATTGAATATTCATATCTTATTCTTATTGATTCACATGCTTTGATTTCTAGATACATTTGTGATTGTTTGTTGAAAGCATATTCTAGATTATCACTAAGCAAGTTCATAGAGCTTGATTGATCATCTAGCTTTATTTGATTGTGATTTGCATCATTTGCATCACTTAGATCATTGCCTTGTGAAAGGTTGAAGTCCCTTGCATAGTGAAGCTTTGTGGAAAGAGCAAGAAGTCTTGGTTAGGAAAGTGTTCCGGATAACCAAGCAAGAAGATTTAGCTAGGAATAGGAAACTCCGGATAACTAAGCAATACATTATCCTAGAAGCTTGAGAGCTTTGGATAGGATGTTGCTACCTAGAGGTGTAGGACACACCTTGGATAGGTAGTAGGCTTTGTGGTTCACTAGCCCGAGGGTAAATTAGGAATTGATAGCTTGAAGTGGATATCATGTGTTGATAGCTTTGAGTGTGTAAGTCCTTATTCATATAGTGGATTGCTTTGCCGGTGGTTGTGGTATCAACCCGTGGATGTTTCCTCTTTAAGGTTTTATTATTTCCTTATCTTTCATATCTTACATTGATTACATATCTTGTATATTGATTTACTCTTGTATTAGTTAAATCAATTCATTTGTTGAATCTTTTCAAGTGTGCATTTTCTTTGTTATATTCCACATTATTTTTAATATGGGAAGATATTGGGCCTATACCTATTCACACCCCCCCCCCCCCCCCCCCCCCCCAGGTATATTTTACACTATATGTGGTTAAGGGAATTTCAATATGCACACCATCGTGCAAGCGCGGACATTTTCGAACATATTTCGGAAAATGAATTACACCACACTTAAAACTAACAAACATGAAGTGCGAGTGTGGGAAGTGAATGCATCCTAATGCCTAACATGTCATGGCATTGTCATTGAACAAAATGCACTCAATTAAAACATGTATGAATAGAATTCATGGCTTTGCATCCTAATGCCTAAACATGTCATGACATTTCAATGAACATGAAGCAATCAATTAAACATGCATGAAGAGATATTCAACAACTATGAATGCAACAAGTAAGAGATATGTATGGGTTGTGAGTGTGTGCAACTAGATCTCTTCAAAGCAAGTAAGCACTAAAATATACCTTTGATGCTTCTTCTCTAGAGGTCTTGAGAGGGCCTTGGTTGTGCAAATCACCAACCATCAAATGCCTAAGCTACCCTTACATCAAACCCCAATATGTGGTTTGTCCACGAAATAAGCCAATCAAAATATGAGACCTTACACTTAGAATCACGGTTTGGCTTGTGGCTAGGAAGGTATGCGCACAATAGTGGAATCCACTCCTTCTTAAGAGAAGTAGATAAGTAGTTCCCTTATGGGTTGATTCGAGGCTTGAATGATTAAAAGTGCTCTCCTGCTTCCATAAAGGAATGAAAGATATAATTATTCAGGAGAATCAATGGTACTTAAAGAAAAATATATAATTAGAGAGGTATAACGGACTTTATGACCTAGCTCTAATTATGAACTACTTATGGAGGATCATACCATATATAATAGCTATATCGATGGACACTGATAATTTGGTTGTGTAAAACATCTACAGTTACGAGACTACAACTTTGAGTATTTAGTGGAATAACTACGAGATTAATAATTGTGAAATGTTAATTGAAGAGTTTAATTAATTTTTTTAAGTATTATTGGAGCTCAAAACTGTGGGTCCATTAGGTCCCCTTGCTAGCCCTTTACGATTGATAGTAACAAGACTCTCGGAGAATTGGATGGTCTAATTAATTGTGTTACGAAAGTAACTTAAATATATTTTGGGAATTAATTAAATGATGTGATTATTTAACTAATATATTATTTAATTGATGAATTAAATATTATTAAATAATATGATTATTTAATTGACATATTAATAATTGAATACCACGTGACTTATCTAACTTATTAAAAAGTCTTAATCCAATATGCCACCAGACTTTTACTTCCCAAAATTGTTTATTAAAATCTCAATCCAATAACAGCCTCCGCCACAAATTATTTAAATTTATAATTACATATAATTATATATATATATATATATATATATATATTATAATAAGCAAAATTAATAAAAATAAATTAATGTTTTCATTCAAATTATTTTAATTTCGTTAAAATTAATAGTTATCGGAGCTATGAAGGTGGTTACCATAGTCATGAAAATGGTTACAAGTCAAAATTATAAAAATAAAAAAATGGTTACCAAAGACATAAAAATGGTTACCGGAGTCGTGAATGTGGTTACCAACGCCGTAAAAATGGTTACAAGTCAAAATTTTAAAAATTAAAAAATTGTTACAAAAGCCGTAAAAATGATTACCAGAGCCATGAATGTGGTTACCAACGCCGTGAAAATGGTTACAAGCCAAATTTCAAAAATTGAAAAATGGTTATAGAAGCTATACAAATGATTACCGGAGTCGTGAATGTAGTTACCATAACCATGAAAATGGTTACAAGTCAAAATTTTAAAAAATGTAAAACGGTTACCAAACCCATAAAAAAGGTTACTATAGCCATGAAAATGGTTACAAGTTTAAATTTCAAAAATTGAAAAATGGTTATCGAAGCCGTGAGGGTGGTTATCATAGGCGTGAAAATAGTTACAAGTCAAAATTTCAAAAATTGAAAAATGGTTATCAAAGTCGTAAAAATGGTTACTGGAGCCATGAAGGTGGTTACCGAAACCATGAAAATGGTTACCGGAGCCATGAAGGTGGTTACCGAAACCATGAAAATGGTTACAAGCCAAATTTCAAACATTGAAAAATGGTTACCAAAGCCGCACAAATAGTTACCGGAGTCGTGAATGTGGTTACCATAGCCGTGAAAATGGTTACAAATCAGAATTTTAAAAATCGTAAAACTGTAACCAAACCTGTAAAAAAGGTTACCATAGCCGTGAAAATGTTTGCAAGTCAAAATTTCAAAAATTGAAAAATGGTTACCAGAGCCCTGAAGGTTGTTACTGTAAGGATTCCCGTAGTTTTTAATTGACTTATTTCGTGATCAAACCATATGTGGGGATCATGTAAGGGTAGCTTAGGAATGTGTTCAAGCTCAAGGCCCTTGCAAGTGTTAAGCACTCCAAAGGTAATACTCTAAGTGCTTACTTGTCTTGAAGAGATAGTTGCACACACTCACAACTCATGCATATGTTTAATCCTTGTATGTTGTGTGTCTTATTTGTGTGCCTTAATGCTCATTAACATCTCTTCTTACATGTTAGTTTGATTGCATCTTGCATATCCAATTGTCTTGTCATGCTTAGACTTAGGATTGCATTTTTGCACTGGGCGCTCCCAAAAGCGCTCTACAAAAGTGATGTACGAACAGCCCCCGTTGAGCGCTGTATAGACCTGATCGATTTAATTCGGTCGCTGTACGAGCGCTGTACAGGCGCTGTACAAGCGCTGTACAGGCGCTGTACAAAGCGCTGTACAGGGCGCTCTTTGTAAAGCGCCCCTCTGTTTTCTCATGAGAACATAGCAGGGGCGCTGTACAGAAGCGCCCTACGTACAGCGCCCAAGGCAAATATTAGGCCAACTTATCAAAACGACCTCACTTTGTTTTGGCCCCCTATATATATGCCACTTTGACTTTAGGTCAATCACAAGAGTTCATATTCAGATTTCATACTTAGGATATTTTTCAAAGAGAAGAAAAATTCCAAGAACTCATTTTTAATCACTCAAAACACTTTTTTCATGATCATCAATCATCATCTAGCATCATCTTTGATCATCTAGATGTCATCTTGCATGGATTCTTCATCATACTTTGCTTGGTAAGCTTTTCACTAATATCTTACATATTTTGTGTTTCTCTTAACAAGCAATCTCAATTAATTACTTGTATGTTATTTTCTATACTTTGGATACAAGATTGAGATTAGTGTGATGTATGTTTGAAAAGTTGTATTGTGATAGCTAATTAGGTTTTGTGCTTAATCTTGATTAGCTAAACTATTTGACATGTCATTTAGTTTGTAATAACTAGGATTGCTTTAATTGCAAATTCATCATCTTAGATAAGCATATAGGGTTTCCCTTGCTCTATGTTGCATTTGGATATTCATATATTCACTTAGGGTTGTTATTCTCTTCTAGAGAAAGTAAGTCTTGTGTGTAGCATCCGGGATTAGGTTGCTTAGATCGCAAGCAAATTGGACTAGGTTCACTTATAACGGGATTAGGTAGGTGTGTGATTACTTCCGGGATTAGGTTGTAATTGTTTACACATTTAGTGGATTCGAGGTTCGAGTGTGGCTTACTTACTAGCCCGTGGTTTTTCTCGTGAGGGTTTCCACGTAAAAATCAAGTCTTATTTAATTTCCGCATTTTATACTTGATTTATTGTTTTATCTATTTAGGGGTAATTTCGTAATTTTGACTTAATACGAAAAATTGGGTAATAAGCTTAAAATCTATTCACACACACCCCCCCCCCCCCCTCTAGATACACACCGTGCTATAATTAGTTTTAGTTACCATAGGCGTGAAAACGGTTACAAGTTAAAATTTCAAAAATTGAAAAATGGTTACCGAAGCCGTGAAGGTGGTTACCATAGGTGTGAAAATGGTTACAAATCAAAATTGAAAAAATTGAAAAATGGTTAGCCATACAAATGGTTACCGGAGTCGTGAATGTAGTTACCATAGCCATGAAAATGGTTACAAGTAAAAATTTTAAAAATCGTAAAACGTTTACTAAACTCGTAAAAAAGGTTACCATAACCGTGAAAATGTTTACAAGTCAAAATTTCAAAAATTTAAAAATGGTTACCAAAGCCATAAAAATGGTTACCGGAGCCGTGAAGGTGGTCATCATAGGCGTGAAAATGGTTACAAATCAAAATTTCAAAAATTAAAAAATGGTTGCCAAAGCCGTAAAAATAGTTACCGGAGCCATGAATGTAGTCAGGGGCGGACCCACCTTTGGACCAGGTGGGGCCCGTGCCCTACCTCAAATGTTTTTAAAAAAAATTGATTTTATGATGTTTATAAATATATATATTTGCAATAACATTTAGCACAACCCAAATCATTCAGCGTGGCTGGTATTACACTACTATTCCACATTGATGGTTTTTGGTTCGATTCCTAGTACTAGCATTTTTCAAGCAAAACAAACTTTTTTTTTTATTTTTTTTTTATTTTTAATTCTACACTCTTTTACAATTAACAATTCCTTTCTGAAATTTTATTCTTCGACAACAAAACAATTTACTTTCTTTTTTCATGTTTATCAAACTTCTTAACTACCCATAATTTGTGGTTACTTGATTCAATTTTATTTTATAGTAAATTATCTATTTTTTTTTTTTTTTGAATTTTTCTTATTTCTAATAGTTTTAATTTGATATACCTAACACATCCAATCAATAAACCCTAAAATCTTAAATTTTAATATATTGTATTAAAATAACTGGTCAATCTATTATTATGATTCATTTTATTTTATCTTTAATATTTTTCTTTATTTTATAATTTTAATTTATTTAGAATCAATAAATCAATAATTTACCAATAATGAGAATAAAAAATTCAAAAACATGTCTAGTAATATTTATTAATAAATTATTTTTATATATATTTAAAGTGAATTGATCACTATAAATAGAAAACAAAATTTCTTATATAAAATTATATTGTAATTTATATTTTTAAGAATAAATATTATAATTTTTCATTGTTTATGTTGTTTCTCTTTATTGTTTATTTTTTTTAATATTGTATTTCTTGTTTTTATTTCTTTTTGAAGGTTAGATTATTTATTTCATCTTGAATAAAAGTGTTCTATTTATTTTATTTTATCTAAACTTCACTATACCGTCAATTTTTTTTATATAAAAAAACTCATTTAATTATGATCTTAAATATTCAGTATTTTTTTATATAATTGTTATTTTGTTCAAGTGCCCCATCTCGTTAAAATTTTTGGGTCCGCCACTGAATGTGGTTACCAACGCCGTGAAAATGGTTACAAGCCAAATTTCAAAAATTGAAAAATGGTTATAGAAGCTGTACAAATGATTACCAGAGTCGTGAATGCAGTTACCATAACCATGAAAATGGTTACAAGTCGAAATTTTAAAAATCGTAAAACGGTTACCAACCCATGAAAATGGTTACAAGTCAAAATTTCAAAAGTTGAAAAATGGTTACCAAAGCCATAAAAATGGTTAATGGAGCCGTGAGGGTGGTTATCATAGGCGCGAAAATAGTTACAAGTCAAAATTTCAAAAATTGAAAAATGGTTATCAAAGCCGTAAAAATGGTTACCGGAGCCGTGAAGATGGTTACCGAAACTGTGAAAATGGTTATTAGCCAAATTTCAATCATTGAAAAATGGTTACCAAAGCCGTACAAATAATTATCGGAGTCGTGAATGTGGTTACCATAGCCGTGAAAATGGTTACAAATCAAAATTTTAAAAATCATAAAACAATTACCAAACCTGTAAAAATGGTTACCATAGCCGTGAAAATGTTTACAAGCCAAAATTTCAAAAATTGAAAAATGGTTACCAGAGCCCTGAAGGTGGTTACAATAGGCGTGAAAATAGTTACAAGTCAAAATTTCAGAAATTGAAAAATGGTTACCAGAGCCGTGAAGGTGGTTACCATAGGTGTGAAAATGGTTACAAATCAAAATTTCAAAAATTGAAAAATGGTTATAGAAGCCGTACAAATGGTTACCGGAGTCATGAATGTAGTTACCATAGCCGCAAAAATGGTTACAAGTCAAAATTTTAAAAATCGTAAAACGGTTACCAAACCCGTAAAAAAGGTTACCATAGTTGTGAAAATGTTTACAAGTCAAAATTTCAAAAATTGAAAAATGGATACCAAAGCCATACAAATGGTTACCGGAGCCGTGAAGGTGGTCACCATAGGCGTGAAAATGGTTACAAATGAAAATTTCAAAAATTAAAAATGGCTACCAAAACCATAAAAATGGTTACCAGAGCCGTGAAGATGGTTACCATTGGCATGAAAATGATTACAAATCAAAATTTCAAAAATTAAAAAATGGTTATAGAAGCCGTACAAATGTTTACTGGAGTCGTGGATGTAGTTACCATAGCCATGAAAATGGTTACAAATCAAAATTTTAAAAATCATGAAACGGTTATCGAACCCATAAAAAAAGGTTACCATAGCCATGAAAATGGTTACAAGTCAAAATTTCAAAAATTGAAAAATGGTTACCAAAGCCATAAAAATGGTTACCAGAGCCATGAGGGTGGGGTTACCGTAGGCATGAAAATGGTTACAAGTCAAAATTTCAAAATTTGAGAAATGATTACTAAAGCTGTAAAAATGGTTACCGGAGCTGTGAAGGTAATTACTAAAACTGTGAAAATGGCTACAAGCCAAATTTCAATCGTTGAAAAATGGTTACTAAAGCCGTACAACCCGTAAAAAAGGTTACCATAGCCGTGAAAATGTTTACAAGTCAAAATTTCAAAAATTGAAAAATGGTTACCAAAGCCATAAAAATGGTTACTAGAGCCGTGAAAGTGGTTACCTTAGGCCTGAAAATGGTTGCAAATCAAAATTGAAAAAAATTGAAAAATAGTTTCCAAAGCCATAAAAATGGTTAATCAAATATACCACTAGACTTTTACTTCCTAAAATTGTCTATTAAAATCCCAAACCACCCCCCCACCCCACCCCAATATATATTTTCCATCTTTTTATATATAATTATTTAAATTTATAATTACATATAATTATATATATATATATATATATATATATATATTTTAAAAATTGATGTTCTCATTCAAATTATTTTAATTTCATTAAAATTAATTGTTACCAGAGCCGTGAAGGTGGTTACCATAGGCGTGAAAATGGTTACAAATCAAAAATTTAAAATTTCATAAACATGCACACGAAGATCTCACGATCATAAAAATTTAGTTATATGGGACAATCTTCGGGCGAGACAAGGTTGAAGCTTTGAAATGATAAAGGATGGACCAAAACAACTTTTGATTTCTGTGGCCTACTTTATCCAATGAAATCATCTGAAAAGTATTCAAAGGTCAAAAAAACTAATGACGCAACTCAAAAATTTGCGTAAAGTAAGTTAGACGAGTACATAATTTCCCATTTACCAATTTCCGAACTTGTTTCACTTTACTTTGATCGTTTTTCCTACGACTTGGAAGAGAGTCTCAAATCTCAACCTTTTGTTCATTAATTTTCACAAGGGTAAAGTACCAATGATCCTTCAAATTGTTAATAGGAATATAAATCTGGAACATACAAAATAGATTGCAAGTGAAGAAAATAGAAGATATAATTCGAGATATAATGGTATTGTATAGATGTAAGACATAACTACTACGATAGCTTTTAAATTAAAGGTATATATGATAATTAAACAAAAGCAAGATAGTTACTAACCATTTCACATCGATACAAATCATACATGTAATCGTGTTTGAATGTACTATGTATTTCAGTCAACTTTTTTTGTTTCCATCTTTGCTGGTCAATGAAAGATAATTGTATACATAGATTGCAGGAAATTACAATTGCACCAGTTTTCTTTTCTTGCAATTCACCGTATCAATGGATGTTGGGTACAAATGTTGATCTAATTTGATAAACTTGCCGTAATTTAGGAATTAGAATTGACAGGTGACACAAGCATACATGTGGTACTCAATTCTCAATATACATCATGTACCTTCTCCAAAGTCATGCTTGTAATTGCATCACTCTACTCTACCGCCAACTACCACTACAAGATTCTATACATCGGAATCGGCTGAAATTACATCGTATCATTATAACCACACTGCTCATTAATAGTAAAAAAAAAAAAAAAAAAAAATTATCGGTTAATAAATATCAATAATCCATTCCTTCAAATATAATAACCACCATGACAGCATTAGGCTCCATATACATTTGACCTTGAGCCTTTATATATATTTACATGAATGAATTTACCATCATTACAAGTCCCAAAAAATTTACATATTGGACTCTAGATAGGACAAAACCTACGTGGTTTCTAGATTGGGGTCAATGTGAATCCTTTCATAAGACAATACCACAAATATTAAGGAAATTATGTTAACTTACTGATAATTTATCCAAGCCATATTATCAAGCTTCAGATTTGCACCAGTTGTGGATTGAGTGAGTGCCACCTTCATCAGAGATGGTTTGCGAATTGAATGCACCATTTTAAACTGCAATAATTAGTTCAAAACACTAAGCATAACATGTACACAACCATTTTATAATGTTTGAATGCAGACAAATATCAGTTGAGAGCTTACCCGGATTGACTAATATCAATTGATAGATTACGAGCAGCAACAGCAACTGCTAGGCATCCTCCAAAGGAATCTCCTACCAAATAATTTAACCAGTCCTTCGTACAACAAAAATAGTATAAGTTAGAATTGCATATATTTTATATCCTTTCTTTCTTAGTTTCTTGCTTTGTTTTGAGTTAAACTTGTGCTTTGTACATGTCTTTTGTTAAATCGAATCTTAGGAACTAAATGGAAGAAAATGGAGGATTTCCGATCAATCCCGAAAAGTCTACCTCTACAGATGAGTCAAGTTTGAAGAATAAACTGTATCAGCTCAAGGAGAATTGGGTGTCGAGCCTTCTATTGTTGGAAAGGGCCGGATGTTAGCTTTCCGGAGAATTTTATGGCTCGCAATTTCGAGTATTCTAGAGTGAGTTATGACGATTTTACTACCCGAAGGGCAGTCCATTAAAAAGGCAAATTTGAGAAACCATCCATTACGGGCTGCCAATCTTGGAGAGAAGGCCTTGGACGAATTCTTTGTGTTTTCACTATTAATGAAGTCCCAAATTTGTATTTTAATTCAATTAAATAGCTGATCATAATCACTCTAGGATTAGTTGTAATTGGGTTAATATTCCTGAAAACTAGTAGGATTGTAATTCCTATTCGAGATCGCTTTAACTTGGAGTTCTTGGAGGCGGATTAGGAGACCTAACTTGTGCCCTATTTAAGAGAGAAAACTCCCGCAGAAATTTATCATTGAAATAGAGAGGCAGAGGATTGAATAATTGAAGACTTTCTTGGGCAGCACTTCCCAGGTTTTGTCAAATTAATTAACAAGCTTTTATGTTTACAAGTTTTATTTGGTCCTTGATATTGCTAAATCTTTTTCAAACTTCCCATAAGAGCTATATGAACACTCTGATATAGAGTTGGTTATAGTATAAATTATGCAAAATGAAGAATTTTAAATTTAAAGAACAGAGCACAGAATCCATCTTTGATCGTACAATAATGCTAGAACACATCATAAACAATAAAAAATCATTCATGCTTCACAACCAATTGATTTGCACATGGAATATTGAATCACAACAACAATTTGAAGCTGGGGACATTATTTTGATGCAGCAACAACATAAAGGAACTCGAAAACAACATAAGAATTTATGTTCTAATAATAAACTAAATACCTTCAAATGATGTTCGATCATGAACAGGAATATGAAGGCACATAACTTCAAAAGCTCTGTAAAACATTTCAATATTAGAAATGATTGCTTTCAATGGAATCAAAGAAACAAACCTAAATATGACTTTCAAGCACTAGAATTTGATTATAACGATAGAAACATTAACATTGCTCTTAAGATAGCAAAATAAAACTTACTTTCCAAGAGGTTTGTGGTGCAAAATGAGGCCTAACCCCAGTCCATCAAGCCCTGCAGGTAGTAATTCATAAAAACTATGATTTATATGTTTTAGCATTGCATATTTTAAAATCTCAAGAAAAGCCACAAATAATTCTAATTCGTAAACTCACAAGATAGCAAACTAACTTCAATAAAATAAATAAATAAATAAATAAAATTACTTCTTAAAAGCACATAACAAATTCAAATCAGTACAAGCTCATTGCCCTTGATGAGAGCAACAATTACCAGGCAAAAACAGAAGAGTTGGAGAATCTTTCATAGAAGAACCACATTCAACAGGACAATTACCAAGCTTTGATAATCTCTGTCGCCGCATCAAGATAATCCTTCACACTATGAGTTCCATATCTATCCTCCCAGAGCACTTCTAAATCTTTTGAAACAACATCTTTAACCTTCTCTACACGATGACACTATGCTTTAGTTTCCCATTTCCTACATCAATCAAGGATCTTTCTCTCTAATTACACAAGCTCCTGAGTCAGCTGACAACACTATTGAATCACCACCACCATTTGAACTCAGAGCTCTCACTTTAAAACAAGACTTGTACTCCGAATTTAACAATAAACTACGCGATACCCGGAAAGCAGCAAGTGATACCATGGTTTCTACTAGGAATTGAACAACTTAAAACCCTTTTCAAGTACTAGAAACTTGAAAAGGTTGTAAATAAAATGAACTCATAAGATTATTGTTCCCTAAAACAATCACACCCAAATTTATGCTTCTACTGAACCACAATAAACAAAAATCTCATAAAAAATGAAACTTTTTTTTTTTTTTTTTTTGAAACAGCTATTTTTTTGAAAAGAGCCTATATAGGCAAAATAAGGGAACCAAACAACAACACCAGTCCAAGATAGGAAAGAAACAAGCCACCAGAACCCCAAACAAAACAACAAAACCCCAACCCCACACTAAACTAAAACACCCACCCAGCGAAAATGAAAGCAAAGACAACCGAACTGAAAACACCCAAAAAACGAAAGAAGACCAGAGCAAAGCAGAGGAAAACCAAAACAAAAACATAGCATCACCAGAAAAACAGAACCCGAACCAAAACCCAGCAATAGCAAGCAAACCACCACCCCACAGCTGCGACAATACACCAAAACCTCATAAGTCACCACTCCAGCCTATCCCCACACTTTCTACAACCCAGCAAATTCAATAAAAGAACTAAATCTGAAGCAAACCCAGAAAGCAAAATGGAGTCTACTGTATTCCCCACAAGTACATATACTTCCAGACTTGATATTCGATATGGTAAATAATGATACAAAATGAGTAAATGACCACAATTCATTACCGGAATCTAAAAATGGGAATCAAATTAATGGGCAAGAAAATTTACCAAAACAAGTTGACAACTTTAAACATATAAATATATAAATTTCTGGTTTCGAAAGATTTTGAGCAATATCAATTTCAAACTTACAAGTGATGGTGGTGGGCCGATGGCGTTGGCGCCTGAACTAGAACTCAGAACTGAGAAGAGTGGAAGTGATGGTGGTGGCATTGGCAACGTCGGAGGTGGCGAGAAGAATGGAAGTGATGGTGGTGGCGTGAGAACTAGAACTCATAACTGAGATAAATGGAAGTGATGGTGGTGGCGTTGGCGACGGCGGAGGTGGCGATCAGCTGGCGGCGGTCGGAGCAGATATGAAAGCCAAAGAGAGACAAATCGGTGAGAATTAGAACTCAGAACTGAGAAGAATGTGGACTGCTGTATCATACAGGCATACAGCTATGAATAATGATATATATGGTCCGTTGGATCATATTATACTTGATCCAACGGATTTGCATTAATTTAAAAAAAATAAAAAAACATGTATAACCGGTTAGCAGTTTCCACACAAGAGACATAATATAACCGGTTACCGGTTCCCACACAAGAGACATAATATAATATCTATCTCCTTTCTCTGTTGACTTCAGTTCTGAGTTCTAATTCTCACCGATTTGTCTCTCTTTGGCTTTCATATCTGCTCCGACCGCCGCCAGCTGATCGCCACCTCCGCCGTCGCCAACGCCACCACCATCACTTCCATTTATCTCAGTTCTGAGTTCTAGTTCTCACGCCACCACCATCACTTCCATTCTTCTCGCCACCTCCGACGTCGCCAACGCCACCACCATCACTTCCACTCTTCTCAGTTCTGAGTTCTAGTTCAGGCGCCAACGCCATCGGCCCACCACCATCACTTGTAAGTTTGAAATTGATACTGAAGAGTTTATTTGCGTTTCATATTTTGCTTTGAAGTCTGAACTCTAAAGTGTTTATTTGTAAGGTATGTATGTATCCCTCCAAAGTAACAGATATTATTATATATTTAAAGATTTTGTTTGTTAAAAATTTCAACTTGTAAATATATTTTTCTTCATCTTTTACCAAAATGTTGAAGCTTTCTTTTTTTTTTTCTTTTTTTCTCTGGGAAAACTTACACCACTTGATTTCTTGTTAATGAAATATTCATAATTTCATTTATATCATTGTCCAAAATTTCCATTCTATTTGAATTTTTGTATGTTCATGGATGCTTGTAATGTATATGGCAATTTAGTAGAATTTTCATTTAAGAAGATCGAAATTATTTTCTATTATATGTTTGAGATTTGTTTCCTATTTAAATTCAACTGGTTTAGGTTGTTTATAATTATCTTATTATTTTAGGAAAGAAAGGATTATTTAGGTTTTTATTTTATTGGGAAATCTTTCAACACTCCATGCTTTTCATTCTTGTTTTTGATATACCTTAATCTTTTCATTCCTAAAAATATTTTAATAAATCATAGCCGATCCTTTAAATTCCAAGAAATCAATTAGTTCCTTTTTCGAAAAAAAAAAAAAACCCTTTTTTTCGTGTTAATTACTTGATAATGAATGTGATTGTATAGAGATGATGGAGGAGGGTAATTATACGACGTTGCATTTGGGTTTGGGAGAGTGCTTTAACTTTAATTTGGAGAAAGCTGTATGCAACCATGGATTTTTTATGATGGCTCCTAACAACTGGAATTCTTCCACCAAGTCTCTTCAACGTCCATTAAGACTTGCTGATTCAGTCACCTCTCTACATGTTTCCATCTCACATGATCTTATCAATCAACACTCTCTTCTTATTCGTGTTTATCATGGAACCAAAACTCTCTCGCTACAAGACCAACAAGCTATCAAGGTATATACTTCTTCTTCATTACCTTGAAATTAACCATATATGCTTTTACATTGTAATTAATTACAGGATCAAGTTTCCAGAATGTTGAGAATAACAGAAAAAGATGAGAGAGACGTCAAGGAATTTCAAAAGCTACATGGAGAAGCAAAAGACAAGGGATTTGGCAGACTTTTCCGCTCTCCTTGTCTTTTTGAAGATGTTATCAAGTGTATTCTTCTTTGCCACATCACGTAAGTAGTAATATCATTTATCATTAAACATTAATACAAAGGTTATTATTATTAAATAGAACTGTTTAAAATTTTTTCTATTAAATAGAAAGGGTAAAATCGTATTCATGTTGAGTATGTTAACAGAAGGTGTAAAATGGCCAATACTGAAATTAGAGAGTGCAAAACGACTAATACCTCAAAAGTCAGGGAGAAAATAAAAATATACCTTAATTCAATGATATATATATATACACACACACACACGCAAACACACAAAAAAGTTCAAGTGCAGGAAAAAATCTCATACGGTCGTACGGAATTGTTGATAGCTACCGGTAGCTATTAGATTGCTACCGGTTGTAATCCAATAAGTATCGGTAGCTATCGACGATCTCGTCCGGGATTTTCCGCACTAGGAAATTACTCTCTCTCTCTCTATATATATATATATATATATATTTTTTTAATTATTATTATTTATATTAATTGTGATTAATAGGTGGAAGCGAACATTGTCCATGGCTCAAGCTCTTTGTGAGCTTCAAGCAGAGTTGATGAGTACTACAAGTAAAATAGTGAGGAGAAACAAGTCTGGAAATTTTCCAAGCTCAAGGGAATTAGCCAACATGAGCCAGATAAAGTTAAAGCTTCGCTGCAATGTTGGGTATAGAGCAAAATATATTCAACAATTTGCTAAAAATGTAGAGAATGGGAACATCGATCTTAACAGATTTGAACAACAAGGTTACTCATATGATCAATTGTGCCAAGAATTAATAAAGAACAAAGGCTTTGGTGATTTTACATGTGCCAACGTTTTGATGTGTGTTGGATTTTATCACAACATCCCCACTGATTCTGAAACTCTCAAGCTTCTGCAAAAGGTTCAATTCATTATTCATTCTATATATAAAATACTTTATATTCTATATATATATAGGGTTCTTTTTTAATCGGGTGTAGTCTTAAAGTTTTTAGAGAATTATTCTCTATATATATATTTCTATACCAAGTATCAACTATTCTTAATTTCTACTGCATATTGTTTGATTACAGGTATATTCAAGTGAAAGTGTTGAAGTTGTTGCTGAAGAAATATATGATAAATATGCACCATTTCAAAGTCTAGCGTATTGGTGCTTAATTTCTACTATATATTACTGTTATTTTTTTATTTTATTTTTTTTATGGCTTGAGCTAATTAATTTTGCAATTGGTGAACTATATATATGTTTTCAGGTTAGAGCTGGTAAATTGTTACGAAAAGAAAGTTGGAAAGCTTTGCGAGTTGGATAGGTCTAAATATCATACCGTGACATTGTGTGAGAATATTGGAGATGTTCATGATCATCATAAAAAGAAACTTAAAAGGGCTTCTTCTAAGATAGATCTTCAAAAAAAAAAAAAAAAAAAAAAAAGGCAATATTGTAAAATTTAGGAAATAAAAAATGGTTGTTTAATTTATATAGTGAATAAGATAATTAATTTGTGATTTGTGAATTCTATTTCTATGGTGATGGTGGGGTAATTATTCGGATTAATTAATTGTTTATGGCGACTATCGTGGGTTTTCTGTATTTTTTGTTTTTAGATAGGAAAATGTTACAATATCTACTTTAGCTTGCTTTTCTTCTCTTTTGTGATGAAATCTGCCAAGTAGTTGCTGATATATTTAGGGGTGAATTCATAAAGAGTTAAAAAAATTATTGGTTTATTTTTTTTATTGTTTTCATCAATTTTGACTATTTTTGGACAAAATTATCCCTAAATTTTACTTCACCTAACATGTAACTTGGTTACATATAAGTTGATTTTTCAAGTTACATGTCAGTTAAGTTTTAAATTACATGCCAATTGACTTTCAACTTACATATCAATGATTTTTTATGTTACATGCTAGTTGATTTCTAATTTTTTGGGTGGGTGACGTAAAGACAAAATGGAGGACAATCTTGTCTGTTCAAAGCTAAAGGTGATAAATATATAGGATTGCCCTTGGGTGCAACGTTACATAATGCAACATAGAAAATTTTGACTGTAATCATGTCTTCTTTGATACAACCACATCAACTAATATGTGATTGCATGTTCTAACATATGATCACAATAATTTAATTGTGTGATCACGTACAATTCATATGCGATAACATTATATATATTTGTGATCACATACTGTTGTATCGTGTAATGTTACACCGAAGAATGACCCATATATATATATATATATATATATATATATATATCTATACACACTACAACAAAAACTGTCTTTGTTGACAGTTTTCAAAAACTGTCAAGAACTTGCAATTCTTGATAGTTTTTTAAAATGGACTAATTGCACAAATATCCCCTAAGTTTAGGCATAATTGCATGCATATTTCTTGACAGTTTTCAAAAATTCTCAAGAACTTGCAAATCTTAACAGTTTTTGAAAACGGACTAATTGTATAAATGTCCCTTAAGTTTAGGCATAATTGCATGCATATGAAACTTTTACCCATAATTGCACAAACGTCTCCTGCCGTTAGTTGACTTCCGTTAATTCTAACCGTTAACCATAATTTTAACCCACAATGACTATAGTGCCCCTATTTACCTATTTTATTATTTAAATTAATAATTAAAAAACAAAACAGAAAAGACAAAGGAAAAAAAAAATAATCAATCATTTTTTTTTCTCTTTCATTTTCTCAACCTCGAAACACAATCCAAAAATAAACTTAACAAGCAAAAACCAAAAGTCAAATCCTCAAACAACAACCAAAAATCAAATCCACAACCATAATAATATATGTACTATATATTATATTATTATATATATTATATATATTATATTACTATATATATATATATATTATATATTATTACATATATTTATATTTATATTTATATATATATATATATTATTATATGTATTATATGTATCATATAATATATATATATATATATATATATATGTGTGTGTGTGTATTATATATTATATATTTTTATATATTATATATTAATATATTAAATAATATGTATTATATATTTATATTATATAAATATATTTTTATATATATTGTATAATATAATATATATATATTATAAATTATATATATTATATATATTTATATTTATATTTATATTTATATTTATATTTATATTATCAGTCTTTCTATTGTCAGTTCGTCCTAACAATAAATATATCAGGACGGAGAATGTGGACCACAGATTATGGAGAAATTTTGACAAGTGCATACACTTTGAGTCAAAGTATGTAAATCTAGTGGTCCATATTCTTCGTCCTGATATATTTATTTTCAGGACGACCTAATAATAGAAAATCTGATTATATTATATATATATATATATATATATTATTATTACATGTATTATATATAATATATATGTATTATATATTATATATTATATATATTATACTATTATATATATCATATTATTATATATATTATATATTATATATTATTACATATATTTATATTTATATTTATATAATTATATGTATAATATGTATCATATAATATATATATATATATATATATATACAGTTTTTCTATTATCAGTTCGAACTGACAAAAGTTATATCAGTTCCTTGTATGTGGGCCATTGGATTTAAATACTTTGGCTGACAAGTGCATACAACCAAGTTAAAGTATTTAAATCTAGTGGCCCACATACAAAGAATTGATATAACTTTTGTCAGTTCGAACTGATAATAGAATTTCTGTATATATATATATATATATGTATTATATATTATATTTTTATATATATTATATATTAATATATTAAATAATATATATTATATATTTATATTATATAAATATATTATTATATATATTGTATAATATAATATATAAATATAAATATATAATTTTATATATTTATATTTATATATTATATTATATTATATTATATATATATATTATTATATGTATTATATGTAATATATATGTATTATATATTAGGGCTGTCCTTGGGTGCAACATTACATGATGCAACGAAATTTTTTTGACTGTGATCATGTCTTCTTTGGTACAACCACATCAGCTAATATGTGATTGTATGTTCTAACATGTGATCACAATAATTTAATTGTGTGATCACATGCAATTCATTATATATATTTATGATCACATGTAATCATATGTGATCACATACTAGTTTTTAAAATTGTATGGTGTCATGTTGCACTCAAGAATGAGCCTATATATTATATATTATTTTATATAATATATATATTATTATATGTATTATATATTATATATTATATATTATATATATTATTATATTAAATAATATATAATTATATAGATAATATACTTTTATATTTTATTATTATTATCCATGATATATCATGTTATTATGAATGTTTTATAATTAGGGGTATTTTGGTCAAAATACAACTAACTCCATTCCATTCTGTTGTTAACCAAACAAAATAAAACTGATTCGGAAACTAATTCTAAAGTTCCAACCAAAAAAAAAAAAAACTTAATTTTCCTTTCCTTTCCATTCTCATTCTCATTCTCATTCCGATTACCATTCCACCATGTAACCAAACGTGACCATAGAGTATTGACCAATAACTCAACTATATATGTTTTAAAAATATAATTTTATTAAAAGTTTCAATAAATATTTTTTAATATAAGTCTGTTGTAGAAATTAGAATTTTGACTAGTTGAATAAATTTAAATAAATTGGGTTAATTCCATAGAATAACCACTTTGGTTTTCCAATTTTTACATATAGCCACTAGTTTTTAAAAAACCAAATATAACCAATAGGATCATGGATCATGGATTGTGTGGTGGAAGTTAATGGGTTCTTTGACAAGTATACACCTGGAGAGTTGTCAATGGTTGTTGATGTAAGATGTCTAAAATGACCCCGTCTCGTTCTTATATTTCAGATGAAGGCAATCCCCAAACCCAATCCCTAAAATACGGTGCGGCTTCCAACTGATTTTATTATGAATCTTATTAAATTGAAATTCAAGTCGGTTAACCCAAACCCTTACACTTCGAAATAGCACCCAATTACCCACGATATTTCATATCTCCGCCATAATCGTATTTCCAATTGTCGATTCGTTGCCTTGATTGCGGCGGTCCTAATTTGTTTCAGCCATCCCCAATATCAGAGAAGGTATGTATCTCCTTAGAACTCGAACTATAACTGTAAATATATTTGATTGATTTCTTTCATAATTTTCATATAACATATGTTGAAAATGATTGAGAAAGATCATCCTGTTCTTCCTCGCAGCGGCCTCTGTGTGTTGATGTCAGTCTAAAAAATACATATGATTGATTTCTTTCATATTCTGGATATAACATATGTTTATGTCAGTCTAAATACATATGATTGATTTCAATCATATTCATATAATATGGTCCCCTTTATCTTCGTCGCGGCGGCCTGTGTGTGTTTGTTTATGTCAGAGTAGGAGTTTTATGGCATTCCCTGTGTCATTGTACCCCTAGGTTACGAGCTTTAAGCCTTTATTACATTTCATGATTACATTCCATTACATTTCATGATCCTACCATTACATTTCATGATCCTAGAATTACACAAGATTCAATGTACCATTACATTCCATGATCATACCATTACATTCCATCCATGATCATACCATTACATTCCATGATCCTACCATTACACGAGATTACATGACATGGAATGACATTCCAAGATTCTCCATGACATGGAATGACATTTCTAGATTCTCCATGACATGGAATGAGATTCCATGATCCTCCCATTACAACATGAAATTACATTCCATGATCCTCCTGTCACAACACGACATTACATTCCATGAGGGATCATGGAATGTAATTTCATAACATTGATGACATTGTCCGTCTGATGACATTGATGACATGTCCATCTTCCCATGATGACATTGATGACAAGTATTTTAATCTGTCTGATGACATTGATGACATGTATTTTAATTTTAATTCCATGATGATGGAACTGATTACATATGTTGCATACAGCTTTAGGAATATGGTTCTATTGATAGTGAACTACGATGGACAGTTCAACCCTAAAGCTGTTTTCTTTTTGTCAATGACAGTGAAGGAGACTTTGAAAACATTGACAGAGAAGATATGTAGTCGGTTTGGCTTAAATTCCGATGAAGTGGACTTCAAGATAAGTACTAGAATTGATGGCTCCATTGTTGAAATGATTTATGACTTAGATTTACAGATCTTCGTTTCACATAACAAAGAGAATCCTAAATGTTATGTGTCGGTGTTTCACAAACAGAGAAGCCAAGTTGAACAGTTAACTGTGCCTCCTGATCTGAAATCCAAATCTACCTCCATCACCTTCGGTTGTACTGGTGATCAAGCATGTTCACCGCCACCCATGATGAAGTGTAAATCTACACTCAGCCCTGTTATGAGTTCATCTGGATACGGATACAGATCCACAATTGGTAGCAATGAATTTGTTCCGAGTGGTTTCCCCGTTGATGAATCAAAAACTCCGACATCAATCAGGAAGTCTATATTTCCCCAAATCCCACTCGCTACAGCCGGTAAGAAATCTGCTAACCGCAGCAATCACGGCAATTATGCTAAAGACGAGAAAGTTCATTGTCCAACTGTTGTTATGGCTGAGGCTGAAGAAGGTGACATGGGTTGCTCAACCAATATCAACTCGCCATTGTGTCCTTGCTCTAATGAAATCAGTCCACAAGATTTACCGCTACGCCCTACACATGATGACAATTCATTGCACCTTGTTGATCTGATAAGCCTTTCTGCAGCAGGTATAAACAAGAATTTATCAGGTCCCAAGCACGAGCTAAAATTGCGTCGACGGTCTGGAAGACAAAGAAAGTCATTAAGTACAACCATGAGACTTGTTCAAATTGCTCTGAAAAGGGACACAACAAATTAGGGTGCCGGAAACCAGCGTTTGATGCATCTCAGCCAACCAAGCCTCCACGCACTTACAGTATATGTCACAGACCTAGACACAATAGACAAACTTGTCCCTCTGACTAATTACCCCAATCCATCAGGTGATATCATGACCTAGTTTTAAATGCTGCACCAACAAGGTCCTCCAATTTGAGAACCTTTTATCGGCACTCTTAGGTTGATTCATGGACAATGTGTCATTCTACTTTGGTTTTAAGGAAAATGCGTGTAATATGTGATCTATTTAATTTTTCTTTCGTTCAGTTGTTTGAGTAGTCCCTGCTTGTAATATCAGCTTACGATATCGATTCTGAATTGTTTGACGTTAGGTGTAATTGACGTTTATTTACAAACCTCAATTGGGTAGGTTCTCCTCCAGTTTAGTCTCTTCCTAAAGAATTTGTAGGCTACTTATCCCCCTAAACATCTCCAAAAAAGTTACCAATCTACTTATAAAGATTTTGCAATCCAAGATGGCTAATATGTGCTTATATTCACAAGGGATGTTCACGGATCTCTTCTTACATAGCAATCACAGGTAGGCACAACTATGTGTGCCCAGCAAGGGTCTACTTTCATCCTTTAACCATGTGAAAAAATCCTTTTCCTCTAAGGTTTCAAGTGAGGTAGGAGAGGGTGTAAACCAAACATCCACTTGCATGAGAGAGAAAGAAACCAATAAATCTTGACCATATATTTTCATTTATGATTAGGTCTCAACAATCTAGTGCAAATCTAAGGGGAACAAAAAAGCAGAGGAGAGATTCCTGATCCGTTAACAACTACGAAATGAGAACTTCACGTACACAATCTTGTACCCCACATTGGACTACGTTGTTTATGCTGTGAATTTGATAAAAACAACCTTTTATGAGTTACCAACGCTGTAGTTTTTTTTTTTTTTTTCTCCATCCCCTTTAGCTTGTGGTCCTGTAATCCGTTAGTGCAAAATCGTGCAAGTTTACCCTGCATGTTGCATGTTTGTCTTTTCTTAGCGTGGGTATAAGATCGTGTAATCTATTGTTGTAGATTTTTATCGTGTAAGGAATTTGTTCTGCTACCGTGTTTCATATAAGTTGTTTGTTTTTTCCTCGCGTAAAGAATTTGGGTAATATTAAGGATTATTTACTTTCCACAGACAACATTTGAATCCATTGCGAACCATGCAACTTGGGTGTAGATATACTTGTCCAGATATACCCCAGCGATGATTTTCTTGTTCGAACAATGCATAAACATTGTCTCAAAATATAGACGATGATATCTTCGATAAGAGGTTCTTATTGTTATTCACATAAAACCATTCTTTGCGAAACTAAGAATCGGAAAATGAACAAGAAATTAAAGAATATATATTAAACATTTTTAACAATTTCCATTCAAGGAATAATCTAACCACTTCCAGAGTTCCAGGTACCCGAGTGAGCACAGTTTCTCCTTTGTTGCTTATAAGGCTTTGCTGACCCAGTGGCCGATGGATGTTTGTTCGTAAATAAAATGTCCACGACTACAAACTGTCAGTAATATGGATTCTTGATGCATCGTATTCGGCCTTTTTTCGTTCGACCAGAATATTTCCTTTCACACGTACACGTGTAATTTGTTCCGTAGTTATTGTCGATTAATTCCAGTCCAAAACCTTATTGTGGGGTTTTCAAATATAGCCACTTTCATGGTATATATAATAGTATATTATATATTGATTACTCCATTGGGCTTCGTTTGGTAAAAAAAAACGTTTTCTTTTAGTAAGATGGGCTTTATCCACCTTCAGGACAACAATCGTATATAATCCATCTAATTTCCGATATTGCGTTTTTAATTTTAAACAGCAAGGGTTATTTTCAAAAAAAAAAAAAAAAAGGACCGACTCTATGTCTCTATCTCTTCGGCACTAATTATATGGTCAATTTCAATTATAACCCTTATTCAATGGTCGAGTCAACCCCACACAACCTTTATGCCTTTCTATGTCGCAAATGCATCGTCGTAAACCTCGGATTCTTGTTTTTTATTGCCCATGATGTACGACTGAACTTACCATTTGCACACGATAAGTGTATCACACTATCACCATTCACGGGACCAAATTATTTTATAATTTGTGAGATATCCAGTTTGGATGTACTTCAGATTTGTTATAGAGAACATAAATAAATGGGTAATACACACTAAAACCTTTGAATCCGTATCATCCATTGTTGAAGAACAGTGAAGGTGAACCTCACATAAGAATAAAAACATGATTGAGGAAGGATGATGTATTTTGTTGTATTGGAAACACAACGAAAACAAAAGCAGTACCAAGGGAGATGAAACTGCAAGGACTAAGAAAGAATTGCACATATCTGGGATTAACCTACACAAAATTCACAACTATTAATCTAAAGATGGAAACCATAGCAGTAGAGGTAGCGAATCTACAGATACCAAGGTTTTAATCGCAAACCAAGCAAATAACCAGCAAAAAACAACAAAAAGAAAGGCAAATTTCTTAGATTACACAATAACAACAATAATCTAAAAGCTTTAACTGGATTTACAAAAAATTCCTTGAAGTTGATGTCAGATCTTTCAATGAAAAAGGTCGGCGTCGCCGGTTGAAACGGTCGCGGAGAGAAACAGCCTTCCGTGGTTTATCTATTCTCTTCAAGGCCTCCATATCTGTCTCCAGTTGATCAACGCGGGCCTCTAAAGAAATCCTTCCTGCTATGTTCCTAGAAGCATTTTTTTTTCATTACTTCATTTAATGCTATGAACTTGTCCAGCAACAGTTTGATAGCCTCGAAGCTTCTACTTACTTGGGAAACCACTCGATCCCACCTGCCTAATTCGTTCTCATCATCCGACTCCATATCTCTGGTATAATGCGAAGTAGCGAAAGGTAGATGATTGTGATCCACACACACATTTTAAAGGAAAACCAATACTAAGGTCATTGCGATTTAATCTAAATCGAGTTAGAAGACAAAGAATTGTAATAGAAAAGTTGACTCAAATAAGCTCTAAAAGAAGAGTTCAGGTAATGCTGCTTACCCCCATTTTAAAGGTTAATTGTAAGCATTACCCACTCTCAGAAGCGAGAGAATCTTACATGCACCCAGTGCATTGCACCCAGCCAATGGGTGCATGCCATGTGGCAAGGACAAAAATCAAATGTGTTCTCCCTGCTACGTGGCATGCACCCATTGGCTAGGGTGCATTGCACCAGGTGCATACAAGATTTTCTCGAAAAAGCATGACATGTGTCCATTGGGAGTAAAATTATCTGCCCAAATACAATATTTGGATAAATTTACCCCCTAATGGACACATGTGACACCATTTTTTGACAGCTGATTTCAATCTGATTACTTAAACAAGCATGAACCCGATATATTGCATCATAAATTCCTAATGAATGAGAGCATACCATGTAGCATGGATAACTCATTGGATTGCTTTTCCTTCCCATTTGGCATACACCAATTTGGCCAATGGATTGGTTGTGTTAAATAATGTACTATACATACATATACAGATATATAAAAATGATCAAGCCAATGCGCACCGATGTAAATATACGGTCGAGGATATTGAATGTTAACCACTAGTAACTAACATCCTTTGACTCAAGTGCGTATGCACTTTTCAAAACTAGTTGCTCACATTCAATATCCTCATGAAGTTATATCAGTGCCATCAATGCGCAATGGCTTGAACATTTCTATATATCAGTCCTTATCTGGTCAGTGCGCACTGACCAGATAAGGACTGATATATAGAAATGTTCAAGCCATTGCGCACTGATGTAAATATACGATCGAGGATATTGAATGTGAGCCACTAGTTTTACATGGTTAGTCTCAAGTGTGTATGCACTTGTCAAAACAAGTGGGTCACATTTAATATCCTCATGAAGTTATATCATTGCGAACTGACCAAATCCTGACTTTATAATTTCCAGACATCCAACCATAGCCACACATTCACATCGGGCCCACAACCCCACATTAACAAATACCCACACCCAATACGAATGTGTGGTTGTGGGCAAACGTCCTTAACTTATAAAGTCAAGACGATCCTAATTATAGAAGTATTATATATACAGTCTCGTTCCCATGCGGACATCATGATATAACCTCATGAGGATATTGAATGTGAGCCACTAGTTTTGACAAGTGCATACACACTTGAGTCAAAGCATGTAAAACTAGTGGTTCACATTCAATATCCTCATGAGGTAATATTAGGACGTCCTCATTTGAAAAAAGTCCTTATCGGAATATGCTAGGTAACCCAGACCCAGTCTCCATTTGTTTGAGTTTTCAAGCAACTAGGTTTTGTGATGTTGTAGTTGTTTTTGGTGAGAAGAACAAATGCATTATTAATACGATTAGGGTTTCAATAAAAGACATAATATGAAATAAGTTATTTATTTATTTATTTATTTTTGAAGAGCAATTTCAAATAAGTTAGATCAGTGAGGATAGTTTTGGAAGTAATACATTGTATTCAATTGTAGTGGTTTTTTATGAAGAGAAAAGCGAAAATAAAAAAATTAAGCTTCAGTTTTATGGGTTGTTGAAGTGATTTTATAACTTTAAAAATAAAACAAATTAACTTAGGGGTTGTTTGTTTTTTCCACTTAAGACTTAATAGGTATAAGTATAAGTATAAGTGCCAGTAAGTATTAAGTGGACAAATCAAACGGGGCCTTATTGTAAATTTAAACCCTAAAAAGTAATTATGATTGATATAACAATATATATATATATATATATATATATATATATAGTGATTTGATTTGATTTAAATTTAACATATAAAGAAATAACTAATATATTTACATTGAAATATATACTGTACATGTGTACGTACATATCTTATAAATTACAATGCAATTTAAAAGAATCATAAAAATATAAAAATGAAATAAGGGTAAAACATAAAAGTCAAAAAACTTAGGAGGCAATGTTATAAATTTGGGGGGGGGGGGGGGGGGGGGGGGGGGGGTGGGGGTGGGGGGGGTGTGTGTGGATTGGAAGTCGGGGTATTGTCGTATTATTAATTTTTGTTTCTGTCTTCCAAAAAGGTTGTTCAGAATGGTATCATGTAATGTTGTTTATGTAAGCAGTTGGTTTACGATTGTTACACGATAGAGTATGTTGACAAACAACAATCAACCCAATTGACGGGGTCATGTTCTCACTTTAAGAAATTCATCTTACATGTGCCAAAGCACTATAAAACAAATTCGGTATAGGTTTGTGTATACCAAAAAACAAACCCAAATTTCCAACCCAAATCTATGTGGAAACATCACAAGGGATCTTGGAAAGAGTGATGTGGGCCCATGTTGTGTGTGATGTTGCCATATGGCATTTGGGTTGGAATTTGGGTTGGTTTTTTGGGTCCAATAGCATTAGTCATATAATTAAAAGGTTAACCCATTAAAAAAAGTAATGTACATACAACGTGATATATATACAAAGGTAACCGATGATCATATTATCTTGTCCCTCTATTATTAGTTAATAATATAAACAAGGCAAAATTCCCTCATTTGACCCAAAAATTTAGCATGTAATCATTGACCAGTTGCATGTTGAATCATTAGTAATGCAATTATACGATGAAAAGTAACCATGCTTACACGCTACATTAAATGTAATCTTTGACATTGTTGCGTGGCTGATACAGTGATTCACATGTCATTCGTTATACTAAAGTAGGTTTAATATATTTGTGTATATTTACATTTCATTCGCAGTGTTAATATTTTTATTTTATTTTATTTACAAATAAAATCATATTTCTAACATGGAAGGAACTTCAAGCACAGCAAGCAACATCAAATGGGAATTGCTCTTGGAAATCCAGTGGGGGTGACTCCGTAGGTGTATCTGTTTCTATAGGTGGAGATGGTTGTCCGCCACGCCATGCGGACTGGGGACCTTTGGATAGATCAACGTCAATGTCCGCCCAATAATCTTGTTCCGCCTCATGTCCCATGGGGTGCAGCTCTTCTAATCAAGAACAACACTAATGCCAACTTAAGAGCATCACCTCGACCCTTAAACCTCTCTGCCAACAACGTATCAAGAACTTCCGTTTCATTGGATAGAACAATCAAGGTCAAGTCGACTAGTGCCGAAGAGTTATTCGTTAGTTGGCTAGAGATTTCTCTCATGTTCTCCACCACCCCCACCCGCCAAAAAAAAAAAAAAGGAAATTGTTAACACCATCAAAATTTTGTTGGCCAGAGATTTCTCTCCTGCAACCAATCTTACATTTCCAAGATTGCAAGTTACTTTTCAACAATATATTGTTTTGTTTGACAACAGAAGAATGAGAATGCTTAGTAGAATTTGAAGACTGAAAATTTGATTTTCAAAGAGAACTAACAAGTACAAGAAAATAGATTAAAAGCACAAAACAAAAACAAAATCAGAGGAAGAACTTTTTCATTTCTAAGAACAACTACTTTGCCTACAACAAGCACCACAACCCAGTGTATATAAGAATCTCTTGGACGGTCCCACCCTCACTTAAAAAACAATATATTTTCACTTGATCCAGACTTGCACCCTCTTGTCCCATCAATCAAACAGCCTTTCACTTGTTGGAAACTTAAATCAACTTTGCATATTCCAAGATTCATGAACCATGGAAAGTTGAATTTTATTTATGAATCTTGGGAGCTTAAAATCATGTGTCAATGTATCTAGAAAGTTTAAAAGTCCTTTGTTTTATTTCTAAGTGTCCTTTGATTATTTCAATGGGTATCACTGACCAGTCAAAGAAGATTACACGTTGGAAAGTAATCATCCTTACACGATATATTAACCATCATTTCAGTTTTATGTATTTTTTGTTTTCAAATTTCAAAATTAGCCGTAATTAAGTGCCACGTTGGAATTGCAGTAAGGGTATACTTGTCCAAGAAATATTTCTCTTGGATAAAAAATGAAAACTTATTGAGATGTGACAGTTTTGCAAAGGCACATAATTTTTGGGCTACTTATGAATTTTGCTCTATAAACAATTAACTGGTAATTTTTGTTTCCATAATTCTATTGACCATGAAAATATGAAATAAAAATGATCCATTTTAATAATTTAAATCCTATTATTTCATACTTTATTACCTACAGGTAACTGTGTATTATATATACTAATTTTTTTAAAGATTTCATACATTCAATGTAATATTATTTAATTCATCCGAGTAAGTGTTGTATTTATTTTATTTTATGTAAGACAAACAATTTTACTATGAATCTATGATCTTAATTTGGAAGCATTTTCTAAGATGAATATTGCAATTTTATTTTGTTCAAGTGCCGGATCCGATTACAATTTCCCTGGTCCGCTTGAAATGACCTTCAACTTCATACGGTTAGATGGAAAATACTCCTTGAATTGAACACACGATTATATGGATATAAAACTTGGACTTCATACACGAACAGGGGGGAAGGGTCCATAGTTAAACGATTAAACAATCAGGGAGAAATCGACCTTGGACTGAACACACGATTACACGAATAGATGGAAAGCAAACATTACATTAACACACGATTGTATGGCAAATTCCCCTCACCTCCTTTTTAACAATACATTGGGAAAATTTTATGAGTTGTTGTCGGTGTCAGTGTCGGTGTTGGTGTCAGCCGAAGCCTCAGAGGTTAGGTCAGTGGATGGCCTATCTTGGCACGTCTGTCTATTGTGTCCCTCTTTGTGGCATACACTGCAACTGCAAGGATGCTTGGTTTTGTTAGCAGCATCAGACGATGTTTTCCTACAGCTCCTCATGTTGTGTCCCTTTAGGCTGCACTTAGAACACTTCTTTTGCTTAGCCTTTTCGACGCATGAATGGTACCTTGACTTTTTCGGTCTTCCTGGCAAAAAATGCACCTTCCAAGGACGAACAAGTAGATTTCGAACATGATCGGGTACAACCCAGTTCTGTGCATGTGGAACCGGGGTTGATTTCTCCCCGATATGCCTCTCACATCCAATCAGATCTATAGTAGTCGGAGCACATTTATGGAACAAGAATTGATGCGTATCTACTCAAAATATTAATTATTGGATGTCAGAACCCTAAAAATAGATATGGTAAATGTCGAACTGACGACATTATACTTTGATTACATACCTGGCACAAGTAAGGGCATGTCAACAAGGTAACTTTTCAAGATCCCACTCGCGACAGGCACATGTCTTTGCTTGAATATCGACAATGGAATTATTTTGATTCTCGGTGATGTTGTACCTGTGGTATGAAATAGGACGAATGATGCATTTATAAGAAGGTTCAACCCCTTTAAGTATGTGATTGTCGGCTGCCGGAGTCAGATCAAACCTAAGATAATTTGTAATAGTACTGTAAGGATTCCCTTTAATTGATTGGCTTATTTCGTGGTCAAACCACATGTTGGGGTTTGGTTGTAAGGGTAGTCTAGGTGATTAGTTGAAGATCAAGACCCTTTCCAAAACCTCAAGGTTGATAAGCACCAAAGGTAAAATTCTATGTGCTTACTTGTCTTGAAGAGATAGTTGCACACACTCACAACTCATGCATATGTTTAATCCTTGTATGTTGTGTGTCTTATTTGTGTGCCTTAATGCTCATTAACATCTCTTCTTGCATGTTAGTTTGATTGCATCTTGCATATCCAATTGCCTTGTCATGCTTAGACTTAGGATTGCATTTTTGCACTGGGCGCTCCCAAAAGCGCTCTACGAACAGCCCCCGTTGGGCGCTGTACAGACCTGATCGATTTATTTCGAGCGCTGTAGAGGCGCTCTACAAAGCGCTCTACGTAGAGCGACCTCTCTGATGGCGCTCTACAAAGCGCTCTACGTAGAGCGCCCATGGCAAAATTGTGGTGTCACTTATCAAAACGACCACACTTCATCTTGACACCCTATATATATGCCTCTTTGACTTTAGGTCAATCAAGTGAGTTGATTTTCTGATTTCATACTTAGAACATTTTTCAAGAGAAGAAAATTACAAAGAACTTACCTTTAACCACTCAAATCAAACCCCTTTTGCATCAAATTTCATATTGCATCTTCTATGTCTATATAGAGTGCATCCATGTATGGGTTTGCATCATCACAACTTGCTTGGTAAGATTTTGATTAATTTCATCTTATTTTAGTATTTTAAATACCAAGCCATCTCTTTTAAATTACTTGTATGTTTTAGATCATATGCTAAATACAAGTTAGAGATTATTTGTGATGAAAATGATTGAGTGTTGTTTTTGATAGATATCTAGGTTTTTATAATCTATGATTATCTATGCTATTTGACATGTCATTTAGCAATTGATATCTAGGGTTGATTTAAATTGAATATATCATCATCCTAGATAAGCATCTAAGGTTCCCTAGCCTTGTTTGTTAATTGAATATTCATACATATTCACATAGGGTTGTGCATCTCTTTTGAGAGATTGAAGTCTTATGTGATTGACCGGGATTAGGTCGGACACCGGGAATAGGTGGTCACATAAGCAATTGGAATAGGTTGCTAATAAAGGCCCGCTGGGTAGAAGTGAGGGGTTACAGACCGGAGTGTTAGACGAGGTCTACATAGGTTGTAAACTTCATTTCAATTAGTGATTTCGAGTTCCGAGTGTGGCGCACTAAACAGCCCGTGGTTTTTCCCAGTGGTTGGGTTTCCACGTAAACATCAAGTGTCATTTATTATTTCCGCATCTTATTACACTTGTATGTATATTTGACTTGCTAGGGGTATTTTCGTAAAATTGACATGCACGCGAAAATTGGGTAATAATTAGCTAAAATCTATTCACCCCCCATCTAGCTTTATATATTAAACACACCTTGAGAACGTATTCCTTTCAAGTACGATGCTTGTGGAACCAATTATGTATCATATCTCGAATCTGTTCTGCAATGACTGCGATAGGCAGCTTACAGAGATCTAGAATAACTGAGTTCATAGACTTGGCTAATTGGGTAGACATCATCCGGTACCTATTTTTGGGGTAGTAAGCACGTGTGAACTTATCTACCCCAATTTCCACGACGTCGTTGTAGTACCTCTGGTTGCAAGCAGCCATCTGTTGAAGGTCGATATCACACTCATCGCGACGGTATCTGTAACATGCTTTGTAAAAGAATTCTCTTGCAATACATCGATTCTTGGATGAGCGTCTAAATTTCTATGCAATGTGGAACACACAGAATGCATGTTGTGCATTTAGGAAAACCTTTTTCATGGCTGATATAATGCCTCTGTGACGATCTGAAACGATAACCAGATCCTGAGGAGAACCAATCCCCTTCTTCAATTCAGAAAGGAACCAAGTCTAGGATCCCTTACATTCTGAGGGTGCAAAACCAAATGCCAATGGGTATATTTTTTAGTCTCCGTCTTTGGCCGAGGCTATAAGTAGCACCCCTTTGATAGATCCCGTCAAGTGGGTTGCATCGATGGAAACGACGGGTCTGATAACACGGCTAAACCCTTGTAGACAAACACCAATTGCCATGAAGCTGTACTTGAACCGGTCTTTCGAGTCTGTCTCGATGTTTGTTAGGGTATCAGGATTGGCTTGCTTCAGCATGTAAAAGTACGCCGGTAACATTTGAAAAGACTTCAACGGATCCCCGTACTATTTTTTCAAAGCATGGAGTCTGGCCCAGTTAGCTTTGTTATATAATAGGTGCACCCCGTGCTGAGACCCCATTTCCGATATGATATCTTTAGCTCAGATTTTGCATCCCAGAACTACGAATTTTAGGGCATACAGTTCCCTAACAACATAGGCACTGACTTGGTTAAAGTGAAGACCATAATTTAGACTTTGCAAGTGTGTGTATCTCGATATACATTGACGAACCAGTGAGTTGCCTAGCGTTTCTTTACCACACGTACCAACCATTGACAATTGAAGTCGGTACACGATGCCTCATACAGCGTTGTGGTCGACCGCGTAACCCTATACCATAAATGGTTTTCATTGCGTACAGACCCAACTCCTTCTTCATTTCATCCTTGTGTTTGAATATTTTGCCTTTATGAATGGATGTATGGTCCGATTCGGATTTGAATGTGGTGCATTCTTTTACATTTTCAAAACACACATGGTCAAACCCTTGCACTTTATGCCTAGACAGATTATGATCAGAAGGGGTGTGAACGTAAGTGGTGTTATCCTGGTTAGCAGGTGGTACATTGTTTGTAATACATGATACATAAATGTCATTCATGTTAGGACCAGGCACGGGATGGACCTCTCTGTATGCAACATGTATTTGATGAGGCTGTAAAGGCTGTCGATGTGTTTCCCGTTCATTACTAGGAACCAATGATGCCCTGCAATGTGTTCCACAACCGATGGCATCATCTTCAGTAGTGTGTACATTCATACAATCAACATCATGGATTGTAGAATGCTTTGACTCGGATTGAACATTCTTTGCATTATTTTTAGATCGACCTTCGCAAGACTCAAAAGGATGTACACTATCATTAACATCCATTCGGTTGGTTCCGCTTCAAAATGTGTTGGAACCTCTGACCAGTGGAATATCGTTAAAAAGCAACCGCTTGATTGATATATGCGATAAGGACTCATCACCGGGTGTTTGGTTCAGAATAAAATTTATGCTGGGAGAATTGGATATACATGTTACCGGTGAACAACCACTTGGGGTAACTGTATATTTTGCCTTCTTCTTTAACTGTGGCGTTACCGACTGATTCACCGTTGACAATGGCGTGCAGATGTAAATAGGTCGACCGTTGGGTTGATTTTGATCAACCGGAGGTTTTACCGTTGAATCTTTATTTTAGCTCAGTACCTCTGCGATATGTCCCGGTACAAGATTGTGAAACACCGAAACATAACATTTAGGATTCTTTTTGTTATGCGAAATGAAGATTTGAAAATCAGTGTCAAAACTCATTTCAACAACAGTGCCAGAAAGTAAGGTACTGAACTTCATATCGCCTGCATCGCAGTTCAACCCAAACCGATCGCATATCTTATCCGACAACGTCTTCAGTGTATCCTTCGGTGTCACAGCCAACAAGAAAATAGATTTTGGGTTGAAATGAACATCTTCCCAGACTCCATCATAGTTCACTATCAACATAACCATTTCATCGGCAATCCAAACGGTCAAGTATGCACACCGAAAAATCTTTAACCGGATACGGTGGTTTTGGTATTGTATGAAATGGCAGTAAAAATAGTTGGAATGGCGGTGAAATGAAGTCTTAGCAAAAATTATCACGGAGTAGAGTATCAACTGTTTGGGTGTTTTCCAATGTCTGAACACACATTGAGTTTAAATAAACTAAAATATGCTTTTTTCATCCCATTACGTACACCTAAGTCTTACCTTTACCTAAATATAACAAAAACCACAACATATCAACATGACGTAAATCCAATGGCCTCTTGCCAATGTGGTGTGACTCTCCAATGGGAGACTCCACCACCACAGTTCAACGCCCGGCATGTGTATATATATATATACAATTTCATTCATTGTCCCACCTCATCTGTGGGTGTCCTCTCCCCCTTGTGGGAGTAGTTGTCCAGGCTGTGCTAGTAGAGTCCCGGCAGTTATTGTAATTTCAAAAAAAATAAAAAAATCAACACAACGTAAATAATTTCAAGCCATAATATATCACCTAAGCATAATAATAAAATATTATGATGTAGATGTCGATTTAAATATTCAGCTACATTTGTAGAATGAACAGACATAAACGTTCTTCTGTTACAAAAACTATTCAATGTAAAATGTGTTTGAATTTTTACATTGAATAAGATATGAATTATTCTTCTATAATTAAAATTAGGGTGGGGTGTTTTTTTTTATTAACCTGTGGATTATTTTGTAATGGGGGGGTAGGGTGGGCTTGAGCCCCCCACCTATCCCCACACAGGTGGCTCCATGGTCATAGCATGCAAGGGTTTTTAATTATAATTCATTCACCTTCCCCATGGTGATTAGATGTTTCTTCACTATTAAGAATCACAAGTGTAATTTGGAATATGATCGGCCATGTCCTACATTCGTCATTATTGGTACATAAATAATGGTAATGGTTCAATGTCAATGCACGATATCATTTCTCGTTGGAGAGAGATTATTGCATGCAACCGGTGCATTACACCCATCCAATGGGTACATGCCATGTGGCACGATATACTCTTTCTTATCACGTGGCATGCACCCATTGGTTAGAGTGCATTGCACCCGGTGCATGCAAGGTTTTCTCCTCATTGGAACTCCCTTACAGAAATCTTAAAATGATCCATTTCAAGTACAATCTGATTTCGTAACCCCTATTTAATTGTCAAATCTAGGACCAGAGAAAATATTGCGTGGGACTGGCACGTGGTGAGAACATGAGACAATCCAATGACATTGCAGCAATTAAAATTATATAATTATTTTTATGCTCCCCAAATAAACGATGCAATCTCATTGGATGGTTTCACGGTCTCTCAATGTTGCAGTCCCATGCAAGATTTCCTCGCACGACAGACCCCATTTGTGTAAAAGTGTACACATTGAAGTCTTTTTATTTTATTCAATATTGTACAAGCAATGATGGTTATGCAATATGGGATTGGATGGGTTTCCCTCAATGTCGAAGTCCATAAGGTTTATGACGATTTTATCGGGTTATTTGGTGACGTACAATTGTTGAACAGTAATGGGAGGGAAATACACTTTTGTGGTTCAAAGCTATCTCCAACCCTAATCCTTAATTTTGTGGAAGTTTTGAACTAAATTGGTGGAACTATTAGCATACACTATTCTCATTTTCCAACTCCAACCCATTAAAACCTATGTTACACTTAACTGAATATTCCCTACAATATTATCTGTGTTCCCATTTATCAAATATCTCAGAACAATTAACATTTGACCCCATAATATACATAATATTGCAATATGTTAATAAATGTTTGTAATTGAAGTTGCTCATTAACAAACACCCCAACCCCCTTTTGTGTTATCAATTAAGTGATTGATGTAAATAACAATTTTTAAATGTTATGTAGTATACACATAATTCTAGTTGAATAAAAAGGTTTATATATAATAATAATAATAATAATAATAATAATAATAATAATAATAATAATGAAAAAAAAAACGAAGCTTTCATATTTAAAATCATAGAATTGGAATACATTTAATTGGTTACGGGTATATCTCGTAATTCGGAAAACCATAAAATAAGAGATACAATAAAACAATTGTCATACAATATAATGGTTGAACTCTGATTCAGTTAAATATTTCAAACTTAATACACCTCATATCTTTTTCAAATAAATAAAAATAAAAATACACTTTATCTCTAATCTTTATATATAGTTTTCTCACATCCATTTGCAGGACTTGTTTTTTCTTCTTATTTCATGGTAAAACCATTTTTATTATATGTGATTTTTTTTTTTTTCTATAGTCGATTGGATTGTTGGTGGTAGATTGTGAGTGTGATATTAATCGTCTGATGATTTTTTTTTTAGCATTTGAGTTAGAGTTTTGGTGTGGTTTTGTTTCATCAGAGATTAGGTTTTCTTGGTTACGATTCTTGGTGCGATTTCGTTGTTTTTTTTTTTTTTTTTTTTTTTTTCTAAATAACATTAAACTAACATGGGAAGATCCCAAATAAAATCTACAAAAGAATTGATACAAATTATAGTATGCCTAGAAGATCTGAAAGAAAATAAATTGAGAGGAAAAAAAAATAGTAAACATGGATCTAGAATTTGAGAAGAAAAATAAAACAATCATGTGAAACTATAAAATCAATATATACTAAATATGGGAAACATGAGATCGAGATCTGAAAGAAAACATAAACAAAAGTTTTACATAATTAGTGATTTGAAATCAGTGTTCAAAAAATCAGCCGCCTAGGCCGATTAATCAACTCAATTCAATTACTTGGCAGATCACTGAGGTGAAATGGCCAAAATTGACCTAATTAGTCGGTATCTGACTAATCGTCCAAATCGGTGACTATTCAGCAAATCGGCGCTAGGCGAGCCAGACTCTTCAAATAGGGAAGACCATTTTGTGCCACAAGTCCATCAACTTCTTCGATTTCTTCTTCCAATTACTAATTCCTCCACTGCCGCCGATTAGCCTAATTGCCACGCTCTTAAAATCTGGCTAGACCTTTTTCCAGAATCATGGTCAACTGCTACAGCCATGCCGTCTCCGATCACTTGTAACAGTGAGAGAGAGAGAGAGAGAGAGAGAGAGAGAGAGATTTATATGTACATACAAGAATCTAGAGAGAGAAAGAGGTTGGATTTGTTCCTTCCAATTTTGAAAGAGTGAAAGAAACAAAGAAGAAGAAGAAGAAGCTAGAAGAAAGAAAGAGAGAAATGAGTGCGTGCGTAGTGTGTACATCTCTTTCGATGCTTATTTTAACACTGTTTTTTTCTTTTTGACTTGTTTACAATTCTTGTTTTTGTTATCATTTTTATTTTTAGATCCATTGGCACCATTTTTATCTGATCCTTCTAACTATATAAGGTGTCATCTGTCTTTTCTTATCAAGAATCAAAACTAAATAGATCCCTAGGTCAAATCTAAATATTATGAAATTTGGTATTCATGGATTTGAAAAGAATTTTGTTTGGATTTATAATTGGTGTTTGTGATTGGATTTTTATATAGGAAAATAAAATAAAATATAGGTTTAAATTCGTCAACCGATTAATCGCCGACTAATCGGCCTAAGCGCTAGATATCAGGTCTCCGCTTGACTAGCACCTAGCACTTACTAGAACACTGCTTGAAATAATCTATATCATTAAAGTTTTTGTCATTAGGGTTTTGAAATAATGAAAGTGGGGTTTCATTAGTTTTACTTTGTATAAGATTTTTTTAATAAAAATTATATGTCTCTTTAAGCAATTTAATAAAGAAAAAAAATATACTAAATAATTTAAAAAGTGATATATAAATAGTTCGGTAATAGGTGTGCCAATAGCACCACTCATATTTGAGTCAATGTACAATTATTGACTTTACTTAAACAACAAAATGACCAATCTACCCTCTGCAGGTTAAATTGAAACAGGCTGACTTTGACGGCAGATGATTTTTGTGTTAATTCCATGCATCTTTTTTAAATTATGCAATTAAAACCGAGGGTGAACTAGAGCAATTAATTAACCCTTAAAAAAAAAAATTAAAAATTTTTTTTTAAAAAAATCTAAATTGAGTGTAGTTGGCAGTTGCAACGGAGTTGCCCTCAATTAGTCATTTCCCACACGACTATTTGTTTGCCTCGAAAGTCACATCCCATCAGCCATCACTACACTAATTAACTAACCAGTAACCACCATCCTCCACCTTATCAACAACTTAACTTAGATACCAAAATGGGGTGGGGATGGGACTTGGGAGTATACATTGATGTATTATACGGTCACGGTGAATGGGGAATGATAGCGGGATGCATCATGCATGGTATATCTCCTATTGTTATCATTCTTTCGCATATGCTATTGAAGGAAAAATTAAAGTAATACTCCGGTTATCGGTGATGGTACATGGGTGGTGATGGTACATGGGTGTTACTCGAATAACATAGTCATTTGTCCAAGCCTCAAACTCATCCATCTACCAGTTGAACTACATCATGGGCATCAATAACATTGTTAAACTTTAGTTTTAACTTAAAAGGAGTGGTGTACATGTATCATGATTCATATATATATATTTGGATCCTCTATTGATCTAATCTTTTTCCTGACCTTATCTAATCTCATGACACATAAGCATTGTAATGAATATGTGATTAAGATGTGATTGGTTTCTATAACCACTTTTATCAACAACCAATCATATGATTAAAAAAAGTCAGGAAAAAGATCAGATCAATAGATGATCCAAATCCTATATATATATAATGTGACATAAATAAATAGATAGAAAGAGGATGATATTAAAAGTGGTAATTAAAGTGGTCCCTTATTTTATTAGCAAGGAATGGTCATACCACGTGCCCTATGAGTTGTGAAGAGTCCTCCCCAAAGTTACGAGTTTAAAGTCTTATTTTGCCTGACAGCACTTGCAATTTGGCCAGCTATTATTATATGATTTAAGTGATCAGATTAATTATGCTATGTAGCAATTTGGTAACCTCATCTCGTGGAGTATTTAATTAGAATACTTTTGTTCTAATTTTGATTATAAATCCAGTTAATTGTTTGATGTGTAAAATTAATATGAATGAATGGAGGAGATGAAAGTTGAATGCGGGTCGGTTTCGGTATTAAATGCGTCTACCAACAACGACCAGAATTCATTTAATGAATATCAATCTTGTTCATTCAAATTTCATGCATCTATTGTTTGAAGAAGAAGAAGAAGAAGAAGAAGATGAAGGAATTCACACCAAAAAGCAAGTTCTTCACTCATGCATGAGTAATGAGTATCTGTTTTCTAACCTAATTTCCATTCAAAAAAAAACACTTAAAAAGATCTCGAGATTGTGATCTGATGAGCAATAATATTACAATGATGGAAATAGAAGCAAGCAAAGCAACAGTGAATAATAACAAGGGGATGGTTGTAGGAGGAGGTTTGAGTCCTCTAAGTGAGACGCTTTGGAGAGAGAAGACTAATACAGAGTTTGTTGGAGATGTTTCTGCTCGGCTTACTTGGAAAGATCTCACTGTCATGGTCAGTTTAAGCAATGGAGAAACACAAAAGGTTTTGGAAGGACTTACCGGTTATGCTGAGCCTGGTACACTCACTGCTTTAATGGGTCCTTCTGGTTCAGGCAAATCAACTCTTCTCGATGCTCTCTCTAGTCGTCTTGCTGCCAATGCTTTTCTTTCCGGAACCATTCTTCTTAATGGCCGTAAAACCAAGCTCTCTTTTGGAACCGCTGTGAGTATTCTTTCTTTCTTTCTTTCTTTACTTGCTCTATGATACCATGTTAGAATAACTCACTTATATTGATTCATACATATTCAGGCCTATGTTACTCAAGATGACAACTTGATTGGTACTCTCACCGTGAGGGAAACAATATCTTATTCGGCTAGATTGCGTCTACCTGACAACATGCCCTGGTCACAGAAGCGAGCTTTGGTTGAGAGTACTATAATCGAAATGGGTCTACAAGATTGCGCTGATACAGTTGTTGGAAATTGGCATTTACGTGGGATCAGCGGAGGCGAAAAGAGACGAGTTAGCATTGCTCTTGAAATTTTAATGAGGCCTAGATTGCTGTTTCTTGATGAACCAACTAGTGGACTTGACAGTGCTTCAGCGTTCTTCGTCACGCAGACTCTTCGTGGCCTATCGAGAGATGGCAGGACCGTTATAGCTTCAATCCACCAGCCAAGTAGTGAAGTTTTTGAGCTGTTTGATCAATTGTTCTTGCTTTCAGGGGGCAAAACTGTATACTTTGGTCAGGCTTCAGATGCATATGAGGTAAATTAATCAACAACCCTTTAATAAATTGACTCTTTTGAATAAATTGAAATGTTTTAAGAGTTGATTTTGTTGAATTTGCAGTTCTTTGCGCAAGCTGGATTCCCTTGCCCTGCCTTGAGAAATCCCTCTGATCATTTTCTTAGGTGCATCAATTCTGATTTTGACAAAGTGAAGGCTACTTTAAAGGGTTCTATGAAACAAAGGGTATGTTATTAAATCAAATCTTTTAATGATTGATTATATATTTGTCTAATTGTCTCATGATCAACTCTGTTTGTGTTTCTGATCAGTTTGAATCAAGTGAAGATCCACTTGAGAAGATTACAACTGCAGAAGCTATACGTGTTCTTATCGATTCCTATCGTACTAGTCAGTATTCTTACGCAGCAAGACAAAAAATTGACGACATATCCAAAGTTGTAAGTGCTAATTGGTATTCCTGCTATACCCAAATTAACTTGAAGAAAGTTGACATTTTTTTGATAAATTTTACAGAAAGGAACAGTTCTAGATTCAGGAGGCAGTCAAGCTAGTTTTTTGATGCAGTCGTATACTTTAACCAAGCGTTCATTCATGAACATGTCGAGGGACTTTGGATATTACTGGCTTAGGCTTGTCATATACATTGTAGTCACCATCTGCATTGGAACCATCTACCTGAATGTCGGGACGGGATACACTGCAATTCTGGTAACCGATATCGATCTTTTCGATCTTATATATAAACGTAGGCTGTTTTTACTAGTATTTGATTAGCAGAGACCTTAATTTGTGTGGAACAGGCAAGAGGTTCATGTGCATCTTTTGTGTTTGGTTTTGTCACATTCATGTCAATAGGTGGATTTCCTTCATTCGTAGAAGATATGAAGGTGATTCTCTCATAATAGTATAATGTAATTTCCCATTTCACAAATGTCGTTCTTTTGTTTGTATGGAACTTTCAGCATATGATCTTGCGTGATGCTTTTTACTTTTCAGGTGTTTCAAAGAGAGAGGCTAAATGGGCACTATGGTGTAACTGCATTTGTGATTGGCAACACTCTCTCTGCAATGCCTTTCCTGATTTTGATCACCTTCATCTCCGGAACTATTTGTTACTTCATGGTCCGTCTTCACCCGGGTATCGAACATTATCTCTTCTTCGTGTTGTGTCTCTACGCAAGTGTGACAGTGGTTGAGAGCTTGATGATGGCCATAGCGAGTATCGTACCCAACTTCCTTATGGGTATCATCATAGGAGCTGGAATTCAAGTGAGTATCGAATCATCTTAATTAATTACCTTATATATAATTTCATTTTCTAATGGTTTAATTTGTGATCATGTTAGGGAATATTTATGCTAGTATCTGGCTACTTTAGACTCCCAAATGATATACCAAAACCTGTTTGGCGTTACCCTATGTCATATATCAGCTTTCACTTCTGGGCTCTACAGGTACGTTTTAGCTACAGCCTACAGGTTCATGTTTTACGAAATTATGTGACACATTTTGTGTGTTACATGCAGGGGCAATATCAAAATGATCTTAAAGGGCTAATGTTCGACAACCAATCACCAGATCTTGCAAAGATACCTGGTGAATACGTCCTGGAATATGTATTCCAGATTGATGTGAATCGATCAAAATGGATCGATCTGAGTATTATATTTAGCATGATTTTCGTGTATCGAATCATATTCTTCGTGATGATCAAGATTAGTGAAGATGTGACTCCATGGATAAGAGGTTATATAGCAAGAAGAAGAATGCAACAGAAGAATGGAACACAGAATACAACAGTTGCTCCTGATGGTCTCACTCAATCTCCTTCTTTGAGAGCTTATGTGGCCAATCGTACAACAACTGGTAGATGAATTAATTGCATTTCGTTACTCAAATCAGATACTTTAATATTCTATTGAAATACTTTGCAATGTTTTCTACTTTTAATTATTGGACAAGATGGTTGATAATCTTACTATATCACTATGTAATAATGTTTTTATTTTTATTTTTTTAATTATTCTCCAAGAGACAGTTATCTTATTACTTATTACACTGAAAAAGTCACAAAATTCTTTCAAAAAAGAATTATTAGGTCGATTTGACCTCTATTGGAGGTCAATTCGACCTCCAATGTTCGATCTCCGTCCAATGGAGGTTGATGAAGAAAAAATATTGAAATTTTTCATTTTTACCTAATAAGTCTCGAAAATTGTAAAAATGCCCAATAGGTTTTGAAAACTACAAAAATAAGTCTCGAAAATTATAAAATAAGTTTCAAAAATATAAAAAAAATTATCGAAAATATATCATAAGTGTCGGAAACACCAAAATAAGTCTCAAAAAAAAAAAAAAAAAGCACGAGACTTATTTTTGTGAGTGTGTTTAAAGGTAATTTTTGTCAAAACAACACTTTAGGTGCTATTAAAACTTAAATTATTAAGTTAGTACTAGTCTTAAAAGTAATGAAGTAAAGAGTGCTAGAAAATTTTTGAACCCTATCATATTATTAAAATAATAATATAATAGTTTTTTGTTTTTCATAACTATGTAAAATAATGTTATTTAAAAATAAAGAAAATGACGCGTTTTATATCATTTTTAAAATGATGTTTTTGAAAACTATTTTTAAAAATGAAAATCATGTGTTAACAATGATGTTTTTAAAAATTCAAGGATGTTTGGTAGCATTTTCTATAACGGAAAATTATGTAAATGTGTTTGATAAAGTTTTTAAAATGAGTAAAATAATTATTTTAAGGGAAAAGTTGTCTTTATTTAGAAACCTGTTTTGAAAATAGTGAAAAACAAACTTTTTAGTTATAATAATTTTTAAAAATTGTTTTTGTTTTCAAAAACTATTTTACAAAATGATTAACAAAAGAAATTTAAAGTTGTTTTTTGTTTTTTGTTTTAAACAAATTTAAAGTTGTTTTTTGTTTTTGAAAACACAAAACTATTTTTAAAATGAAACCAAACAACACCTAATATTTTGCATTGATCTAACATATTTAGGGTCCGTTTAGTACACTGTATTAGATTGTATTGGATTGTATCATATTGTATTTGACTGTATTATCATTAATATAAATCTGTGTGGTGATGCACCGTATTATATTGTATTAAGTTATTTTAATATGACTTTATTGTATTCTAATATATTATAAAAATATAATATTTTTAAAAATAGTTAATAATTCATTTTAAATATTCTTATCATGAATAAATCAATAAATATTTTTTATATAAAAATCAATAAATATTTATTTTTATTAATACAAACAATTAAATAAATAATATTTTTAAATAAAATTAATATTTCCAATATAATTTTAAAATTATAAAAAAATAATAATAGCATAACACACATTTTCATCAATACTCCATATTTGTTGAGAAGAAAGAGAAAATAAAAGTGTTTTTTTTTTCTAATACAATATAACCTAATATCACAAAATATTACAAAATATTATGTATTAGCTAATATGATATTTGTTGTATTAGGTAATTAAAATGTATAATACAATACAATGTATTATTCTAATACATCAACCATTTGTATTGTATTATTTTAATACATTTTAATTACCTAATACAATAGATGGGGCATATTTTAATTATTTTAATACATTTTATTCATGATTAGTAGCAGCACGTATAAACGTGGGGCTTTGCTCTGTCACATAATAAGGAAATAAAGTTGCACATCTGTTATTGGCTATAGCTTTTAGCACAGTAGTAAGTGCTTGATCATAACAATCGTTATCAAAACAGGGCTACATGTTTGAATGAGCCTTATGGGGGGTCAATGATTAGCCCTTATGGACTCGTTGTGCTTAATTACAACTTGCCACAGTGCCTTGTGTACATTGCAAAGCCCACTTATAGCACGTATAGATGTGAATATCTGTGCTACCACGTAATAAACTCTACTATTAGGTCATCTCCAATCATTTTCCAAAAAACATTTCATTTTGGAGAATAAAAATGGAATAATTTATCTCCATAAATTTATTATTCCGTATCTTATAACTTATCAACAAAAAAAAAAATTACTCATAATTAATTCACACCTAAATTTTTTTTTTTTTTTATAATAATTTGTCATATCTATTATAATTTTAATAATTCCGAACAATTTCAAAGCAGATCGTCTAGTATAGATTAATGTTTTAGTTTTGGTTAGTTTCCAAATGGCTATGGTGGAAATGAAGATTCCTTATCATAATATAGTGTTTAGAACTTTTAAATTTCAATGTTATTTTTGTTGGTTTTATTTTTATTTTATACTTGTTTTTGTTATTTTTCTTTTAGTTGTAATATTTTAATTTGAAGATTTTATTGTTATTATTTTGTTTCATTGAACTATTTAGAGTTAATTATTATATTAAATGTTAATTACATATAAAAAATTGATGCTTTAAAAACATTTGTTTCGAATTAAAATGCTAATTAGTTAATTGATTAAATATTTAAATGGATGCAATAAATAATTTTTTAAATAAATAAATAAATATATTCAATATTATACTATGTTGAAAGATTTCAACAAGATCTTTATAATGGAATAATTTTTATAGTAATTAGATTTATAAGTAAAAAGTTATGAGAGCATCTCCAATAGTATCATCAAAAGTAGGAGAGTAATCAAAATTTGATTATTTATCCAACAAACACTGTCCAATAGAGTCACTAAAATTTAGCAGTAGCAGTTATCAATAATCAAATTGCCTCCTCAATAATCAAATTTGAAGATTGACTTTCAATCATCAAATACAAACTTAACCAAAATTAACTGTTGTAAATTTATTCTTTCTCTCTCTTCTGTGGCTTTTTTTTTTTTTTCCTCTTTTTTTCTCTGATCATCTATGTATTTTATCATTGTTTCAACCCCAAAAATTTCAATCAAGTAAAATTCGTCTTTTCATTACGAATGGATCAATACCCATATCATATACATTCTCTTGTCTTTTATAATTTTTTTTTATTTTTTAGCAAAAAAAACTAATATGTATAATTATAAGTGTACTATTGTGGACTATACAATCATCAAATTTAGCAATCCCTGAAAACAATCTTCAAATGCTGACATGGCAACTTTTGAGGATCCAAATTTGCTTATACCATTGAAGATGCTCTAATACATTAATTGAGTTTGGTTAAAATTTTAATAAGGACATTATGAGGTATTTAGTTTGTGTGCAGAAAGAATACAAGGGTAAAGTTGAAATAAATAAAATTGAAATAGTAATGTAAAATGCAAAAGCATCTCCAAATTTGGATTTCAAAAATGGATCTCCAAATTTCTTTTACATTGGACTATGTGGAATGGAGATGGGTTGGACCACATTATAGAGATTGATTGAAGATGGCATTACCTATAACTTTTTGCACAATGATAAATATTTGATTTTAACACGCGATCTTGATCATCTCCTCAACTTAATGTTCATTACCTCCATAATCTATTGTCATATGTCTAATATAGAAAATCAATGGTCTGGATTAATTCTATAAATTTTTATGTTTTTACTATATTAAAAGATCGAATTAATCAAGACCATTGATTTATGTGAGGACAATGTGAGACGAGGAGGGGATCCAAATCCATACCAAATACACATGTTAAATGGAATATTTAGGGCGTGTTTGGTGCGTGGGATGTGACATGATTATTTTCATAAGATTAGATTGGATTGGAATGGATGGGATAAGATTGACTAAAATTAGTGTTGTCATGTGTTTTGTATTGTATGAGATTTGATTAAAATAATTCAATCTCTTGTTTGGTGTGGTATGAGATTGAATAAAAAAAATAAAATCATCATATATTTAATACAGAGTAAAAATTATTTAATATAAAATTAAATTAAGTATTTTGAAATAAATAAATTATTTAATTTTTTTTAGAAAATAAATAAAAATATTTAAAATTAATATTAAAGGAAATAACATTTTTAATTAATATTTAATATTTTAAAAATAGTATAATAAGATATATTAAATAAATATAAAATTTTATAATTAAATAAAAAAATAAATGAAGAAGGTTTTTTTTTTTTTTTTTTTTTTTTAAAAAACATGATAAATAACCCCACCTCACCTAAGGGGTCGTTTGTTTTTTTCACTTAAGACTTAATGGGTCTGAATTGAACTCATTAAGTTGTTTTGTTTATTTTTTTAAGTGGTCAAACAACTTAAAAATATTAAAAAACAACTTTAAAAAAAAAAGTAAGAAATACTGACTTTTAACTTAATTCCAAATCACTAAATTATAATTAAAATATTTTCTTCCAAGTCTATCTTCCAAAAAAAGATATATTTCTAAATTTATCCTAATTTGATATGGTGTAAAATTCTTTCTTTTAACGTATTTTTTATTTTAAAAGGCTTTTAGAAAGAAAGGAAAAAAAAAAACCTTAATCATTTCTCATATTGAAATCTTCATAGGATTAAACAATTAAATTTCTCTCCTACCAAATCTTGGTAAAAACTCTTTAATGTTTTTTTTTATCAACGTGTAGTGGCAGTTATAGAACTCTTTAAACATAATCTAGAATGATAATTTGTTATGATTGTCATAGTTGTAGTTATATAATTTATCAAATATTCTTTTTGTGGTTGTATTCGATATATATTAAGTGGATTTTCGTGGCTTGAAGAAGTTATAAAATAATTGTTTATATATATATATATATATGTACCAGTGTATATAATTTAGGGACCTTTTTTTTTTTTTTTTTTTTTTAAAAAAAAAAGGTATCTAGGAACCTTAAAAAAAAAAAAATGGTTTCTAGAATTATATACTGGATATTTGGACAATATGTAAAATTGAACTTGAACCTTTTTTTTTTTTTTTTTTTTTTTTTTACAATATTGAACTTGAACTTTGTTTACAGAATAACATGCAAAAATATATTCCTGGATGAATTTTTTATTTTGTTAAATTAAATTGTTTGCGGAAGAACATGCAAAATCTTATAAAGAGTGTTGCATATTAAATTACTTCTTTTAATTAGTATGAGTATAGATGTAAAATTACTTCTTTTCAGACAATTTTATTTTTAAAAAACAAACATGTTGACAGTACATTCAAACGTGAGAAAAAAAAAAAACAAACATGTTATTCAGATTTAGGTTTCAGTCACTATTCAGTCTTCAGTAAAATTCAGGACTATTCAGTCTTCAGACAAAAAAACCAAACGACCCTAAATAAAACGGTTGCATAGAATTTGACTTGTTAAAATAATTATTTAAATTAAATTTTGAAAAAAATAAAATATATAAATTGTTTTATTTAAAAATAATTTAAATATTTAAAACCAATTTTAAATAAAATAATATTTATTTTTATTTGTTAAAACTGAAAATTATTATTTTTAAAATATTTAAATAATATATTTTTTTAATTATTAAAAGATTTTTATATTTTAATCGCATACAAACCAACTAAATTGGAAAGACAAGAAAAAAGTAAAAAAATAAAAATATAATGTTGTGAGACTAATTAGTCCCACACTCCCACCATTTGAGGTGGGACTAATTAGTTCCATTGATATAAGATTCATTTCTTGTATGAGATTAAATAATCTTATCCCAAATAGGTAACAAACAGGAGGAAATAGGGGTTTTTATCACTTTTTTAAATTGGTGTTTCAAGACTAACACCACTTTAATAACTTATGTTTTAAAGGCACCATAGTAAGCGACTTCTAAAAATACCATTACTTTACTTAATTTTTATAATTCACTTATCAGTTTTTTTTTTTTTTTTTTTTTTTTTTTTGATTTTATTCTTTTATCTTCTTTATAGAGGTCTGTTTAATAGACCTTCGATGGAGATTGATATCGAACAAATCAAACTTCATAACATTATCACTGTATTTTCATTGGATAAGTTTAGTGGCGTTACGCTGACGTATTTGGGAGTAGAGCTCTATAAGATTGAGTTGGGCCGGGCTGGTTAGATTGAAACCTTTAGAGCATCCACAATGGTTGCAAAATAAGACCCACTTTTACTAGACCCACTTTGGAATCTATCAAATTCTTCCACAATGGTGCAAAATGAGACCCAAAAAAAGAAAGCCAAATGTGGGGTCCACCCAAGTAGACCCAAATTGGGTTCCAAATTTGGAACTCAATTTGGGTCTTACCCAATGATTGGGTTGGGTTCCCAACACTTCCCAATCATTGGGTTGGGCTTATATATATATATATATATATATATATATATTTATATAATTTAAATTAAAATATATAACTATTAATTTTAATAATTATATATAATGAAAAAAATAAATAAATTTAATATATATATATATATATTTCAATTATTTAAATTTAAATATATTATTATTAACTTCAATAATTATATATATAATGAAAAAAATATAAATAAATTTAATTTCAATTATAAAATTTTAGTTCAATGAAATTAAAATAATTTAAATGAAAACATTAATTTTTTTTGGTTTGGAATTGGATCCAAACCGGAACCGAAACCGAAACCGAAACAGAAGTCGAAGCCGAAACAAAAACAGAAACAGAAACCGAAACCGGAGCCGGAGCCGGAGCCGGAACCGGAACCGGAACCGGAACCGGAACCGGAACCGGAACCGGAACCGGAACCGGAACCGGAACCGGAACCGAAACCGAAACATCGGAATCGAAACCGAAACCGAAACCGAAACCGAAACCGAAACCGGACCAAAACCCAACCGAACTGAAACCGACGCCATGTCTAATCTTATACAATATTTTGTTTTAAATATTTATTTTTATTGTTGATGTAATTCGGTTGTGAAGAAATTATTTTAAATTAATAATAATTTGTTAAATAATTATTGAATATATATATATATATATATATATATATAATATTTTAAAGAACAGTAATGATTGTTTGGAAAAAAGTTAAAAAAGTGGATCCACTTTTTTTTTTTCAATTGAACACTATTGTGGAAAAATGAGACCCAAATAAATAGGACCCAAATAAATGGAAGACCCATTTTTTACTATTCAAGACCCATTTTTGATGATATAGTAATAAATGGGTCTTGAATAGCTGTGCTCCCATTGTGGTACTCTTATAACCACATAACTACATAGGTGATTGTGAATGTGGTATTGATTGTGATTCTGATTGTGATTATGAGTGTGAGTAGACTGTTTTTGTTGACATTTTTGACTCCATAATAAAAAAGAAAGTGATATATGAGCGCAACCCAACAAAAAGGACACGTGACCTCAGAAGAGGTGCCCAATAAAGCTTGATTTGGATACGTGGGGTTCAATTCTAAATTACTGTATAGTTTCATAAATTATTTATATGTCTTTAAAATCATTACTATAAATCCTATTTTACGACATTTGTTACATAATTTTCTTTCAAAATGATACAAACCCATTAAGAAAAACAAAAAGATTTTAACCTTTCATTTTTTCTTTTTTCTTTTTTCTTTTCAAAAAGACAAAAGATAAGGGAAGAAAAATAAAGAAAATATGGCATAGTTAAAAAAAAAAAAAAAAAGAAGAAGAAAAGAATGGATAATGTAGTGTGACTGTGGACATTGGAAATTGAGAAGAAAATAATGATGAATGGGACACATGTGATAATAATAAGAGGCCAACCAAAAGAAGAAAGAAGACAAAACAAGAAAAAGTGACTCTGCCTCCCCACAACACGCGGCGAAGCGAACCCAGCTCACTCTCTACAGTCTACATGTACTCGAAATCCGACTCCGATTGGATCGAAGGTAGGTCGGACTTACTGAATTCAACCGCTATAAATATAACTATGAATTTCAATACTTTACGATCACGTGGAACTTGAAATCTTGTCACGAGCGATATGATTTTTAAATTTAGAGTCCAAGCTATTGGTTTTAAAATCGTGGATACCACGTTATCCTGATATTAAATTTGGATAAAGTGACATTATTACATTGTTTTTACGTGTACTTACCAACCAACCGGTGAAAGTAAAAGAAAAATAAGAAAATGTAGCAGTCCCAATCCCTTTTTTTTTTTTTTAGTTTATAAAATAGAGTTGAATTGAATGGACCAATAAATAGAGTGAGCGGAGCGTTATAGTTTCGTAGTTGGTTGTCCATTTTTAGTTAAACACATATTTGAGCATTTAAAGTGAATTGGAATTGGATATGCTCAAAAGGGCAGTAAATATCAAGTGATTGTAATGTTTCCATGTTTGTTTTCTGAGAATTAATTGATTCACGAAATTCTCTCTCTCTTATAATCTCACAACAGATCCTTTATCTTTTCTTCTTCATCATCGTCTATAGAGATCAATGTGGTCGTCGTCAACAGCCGCTCCTTCTTCCAATCTTGACAGCTTCATTCAGTGTGTAACACCACATCCTCCGTCGCGTTCTCTTCCTCAGGTACGTACCTTTGAGATTCGATCGGTTTCTCTGGTTCGTTCTAGATTTACTTCAGAAAAGTCAAAGGTTTTGCTTTTGTAATTTTAATTTTAAGATTTTCAATTAATTTTGTTTTGGACGTCTCTTAAGATTTCATCGTTTTGAAAAATAAGATGGATTATCGGTGTGGTGGGGCCCACATCACCAAAATCCAAAGATATACTCTGCGAATATTCTCTGCAAACATTTTCCATGTGGGATATTATATAATTACTTTAATTATTCATAAATCTTCAAAATTGAATGTTTTAGGGACTTTTCATAAATTTTCCATTTTCTTGCTTCTACTTGTCAAAGGGTACCTCGATTCTAGTATATTATTGTTTTGAATGTTTTAGGGACTTTTGAAAAATTCAGGGTGACAGCATTTTCTTGCTTCTATTGTCAGTTCATTAATCTCTAATCTCTAATAATAGCAGCTAATTAATTTGATTTGATACATTAATTGAAATGTCAATCTTGAAAAGGAAAAAAAAAAAAAAAAAAAAAAAAAAAATGTAAAAGGTATGACACTGGAATAACCTTTGAACTATTATTAGATGTATTGATAAAGATGCTTTTATTTCATAAACATCCCAAATGGACGTTTAAATGATTGAGTTTTGATGTTAAAAAGTTAAAATGTCTATATTTAAGCTTCAATTATATGCTCTCTGACTTTTGTCAAATGCGAAATGAAAGCATTGTTTCTGAAATAAAAGCATATTTATCTAAACATTCAATAATAGTTCAAAGGTGAAATATTAAACCTTGAAATAATGATCATGTGTGTGTGTGTGTATGGTGGGGGGAAGTATGAAAAGAAAAACATTTCTCTTGATTCAACTATGGAGGTTAAACTCCACTAGGCAGTTGATTAATCTCTAATAATAGCAGCTAATTAATTTTCCCACAAATTTCATTTGTCAATCTTTATGTAAATCAAACTTGCAATAATTGGCAGAGCTGCATTCATGATCTAAACAGCCAATGGCAAGCAGCAAGTGGGTGTTTTAGCTTGGGAGATGTCTGGAACTGCTATCGCGAATGGAGTGCATACGGTGCTGGCACATCAGTTGTGTTGGAAAGTGGTGAGGATATTATGCAATACTATGTTCCTTATCTATCAGCCATCCAGATATACACTAACAAGTCTGTTGCTGCTTCCAGGTTCGTTACAACATTTTATGCAATACTATGTTCCTTTGTTTATAGTTATTGTTATTGAGCATGCCTGATATTGTAATATGTAGGAATCCAAGGGAAGTTGTAGAATTTGAAAGCGACTCTTGGAGTGATGACAGTGGAAGTGACAAGTTATCAAGGTCTCTTAGCAACAACTCTAGCAGGACTTGGGATGCCATTTCTGAAGATTCAGGTTCGGAACAGGATGGTTTATCGCCAACCACCAACAAGCTTGGCTACCTTTACTTTAACTACTTTGAGATGTCTTCGCCTTATTGGAGGGTTCCACTTACACAAAAGGTAACTCCTTTCACTACAACCTTGGTTATTTTTCTGTGCTGACAATCCTTGCTTTCAGATAACTGAATTAGCTCCAAATCATCCCGGATTGATCACTTTAACAAGTGTGTATCTCTCACCAGCTAGTTGGATGGCCGTTGCTTGGTATGCACCCTTTTCTTCTCTGTTCGTGATTCGCCAAATCATCCGGGAAACTAATATGTGTATGCTTTAACAGGTATCCTATATATCATATTCCATCTCGGAAAAATTATAAGGACTTGTCCACCTGCTTCCTCACTTACCATACACTGTCTTCATCTTTTCAAGGTAATTCAGCTATTTTACAGTCTTGCTTTGATAATTACGTACCTAGGCCTTAAGCTATTGTGTAATGTAATCTAAGCAGATGTAGGATAAGCATTCTTAACTATTACGATTTTCTTGATGGATGATTATCATGAATGGACTGAATGGCATTCTGATTCTTCTGGAATGCCCTTTACACTCGTTGGTTTGCTTTGACAATTACGTACCTAGGCCTTAAGCTATTGTGTAATGTAATCTAAGCAGATGTAGGATAAGCATTCTTAACTATTACGATTTTCTTGATGGATGATTATCATAATCAAAACATGGATGGCCACCTCCTAATGACTGCAGATAGTGTGGATGAGAACAACACAGTTTGTTCAGAAGGAGCAAGCAGTGGTAGGATTTCACTTACTCCCTTTGGGTTGACTAGTTATAAGATGCAAGGAGACGTTTGGGTAAAACCGGATACATGTGACCAGGAAAGGTTGATCAATCTCCATAGTGCTGCAGATTCCTGGCTGAAGCAGCTTAATGTCCACCATCATGACTTCAACTTTTTTACTTGTCACAATATCATGTAAATCAATGTGTTTTGTTCATGAGTTTCTTCTTCCCTTTTGTTTATTTATCTTTTAGCATTCCGGCAACCTCCACTGCAAAGTTTCCCCAATCGGCGAAAGCTCTAATTTTGTAAGTATTTGAAAACAATGGCTTGCTCCAAATGTCTGATGAAGTTTTAGAAAGACCAGCAGAGTTTGTGTAGTAGGGATCTATCTATCTTGTGTTGTATGGGTGAGAAACATATGACATATTATTTTATTATCTAAAGAATTTTCAAATATGAAAAAGGATTATCAAAATGTATGACATGTTGGCTTGCCAGGGGATGCAAATTGCATTTGAACATTTTTTTTTTTTTTTTTTTTTGATCAACACCAGATCACACGCATTTTCTGATCTCCCTCTCATTTCACAAACCCTTCTCATGGCAGAAAATAAAGAAAAAAAAAAACAATTCAAATCCTCCATAATATAATACATGTAAAAAAAAGTCCAACAAAACTCCCTATAAATCACTCAAAAGTCTGTCAAAAATACTCTCACAATTGGCCCCATCTCTGATCACTCTTCTCACCTCAAAAATCGCCCCTCTCTCTCACTTCAATTCGCCAAAAGCCCAAAAGCTTAAAACTATTTCCTTCAATTTCCACTAAAAACTTTCTTCTTCTTTCCTGAACACCACATCTACCCATCACTTATTTACCTCCATTTGGTAGCACCCTCCGGTAAGCTCCATTTCTGATGGAGAGAGATGGAACTTGAACTATATGGATTTTCACTTTTTTTCTTTTTTTAATTAAATGACGGTGTGGATGAAGATTAGATCTCCTCCATCCATTTGGGGGTGGGGTGGTTAGGGGAGGATTACATCACTTCAATCCATTTTCTTTATTTAAATAATAATTTCATTTAATACATTCTAACTGCAAGAAGACTAAAATACCGTTGTGACATTAACGGATAATGGACGGAGGTTAACATGAGGATATGTTTGTGTTGAATTTCGTAAACTTAGTGATATTTTACCGTAAGGGAAAAGTTTAGGGTACTTTACTGCAATTAACCCTAAAAATAAATACAATGAAAACATAAAAGGGCTAGGAATCTGTTTTGATTGGAAGTGTAAACATATCATTTACAAGGAGGCAACTATATAGAATTTACCCACCCCATGAGCCAATAACATATTAGCAATTGTGGTAATATGTCACAACACTCGCACTTGCAGATGTACACCATTTTAAGACAGACAGTGTTTGAATTTTGATAGAGAAAACCCCAATAGCGTAAAGATATTCAACGAGCTATAAAGACAAAAGGTATATTATGTTTTGCTAATATTGGACGTGCCTAAAACCGTATTGTAAAAAGTAGGTACATAATATATCTGCTTCGCCATTGGGCCTCTTGCCAATGTGGTGTAACTCTCCAAAGGGAGACTCCACCACCACGGTTCAACGCCCGGCACCGTGTATATATATACACCCATTATTTCCTTGTCCCACCACGGTCCCGGTAGTTGTTGTACATTCAAAAAAATAAATAATATATATATATATATATATATATATATATATATCCGCTTCATTTTATAACCTTGTCATTAGACTGTAATGGGATAAAACTGGACGTTGCACATATGCTAGAACAAATAATATTCTCTCCTTTATGGGATACTCCCCATCGATAAAACTCTTCTAAGTAGTCTATTAGTTTGTAGAGATTATGCATGTTAATGTTTTATATCAATTTCTTGAATGTTAGTACTACCATATATCTACAAGATTATCTTGATCTATCCTCCCTTGACTTCAGCAATGCAAGCGACATTAGCTTAGAGATGACTGCGGTTCGGTTCCAGTTCGGTTCCGGTTCCAGTTCTACGGTTCTAACGTTTTTGGTTCCATTTAAAAAATATATATATATATTATATACTAACTAAAAAAAATTATTAGACATGTAATGATGTGAAATTGTAAATGAAGTTGATTGGGTAAATCGAAATTAAAATAAAATAAATATATAAAAAACTAAAACAATAAATTAAAATAAAAACTAAAAAATTTAAATTGGTCTTGCAGTTAATTTGTACCACAACTATTGTGGTAGCCAAAAATGGCTCATAGGCCCAACCCATTAAAATACAAGCCTTTTTCATGGTGGATCTTCTCCAAGCCCACTATATCAGGTCGACCCAAGTCCAGCATCATCTTTGAGTGACAAAGTCAAAATGTCAGTTGAGATTGGTGGATAACTTGAAGAGAGAATCTCTCCCAATATCACACCTGATTCCCCAAATATCTCTCCCACGATCACACATGATCAGGAGACGTTGGAGCTACTACTTCTATTATAAATAAGAAGGCTCCTTCACTAGAAAACTCTCAGGAAATCCCTCTCAAGAAAAGCTTACTAAAGCGTGTCAAAATGCTGCTCCCAAGCATTCCGGCAACCGGAACTCGACCACGTTCATTATCACGATTGACACAAATCATTGTTCAGCCCAAGCACACCTAAGGTTAAGAATCTAACCACATCTTTCTCTTTTTTCTATATTTTGTTTCTATTTCAGTTCTATTGCAGGTTTTACAAAAGGAGAAGACCTATTCCCAGTCGACAGACTTGTTTCGTTTGCTAATTCTCAGGGTAGTTGACATCACTCATCCAACGGTTCAACTGAGTTGCCTTGGGCCCAATATAACCCGACCCATTTGACGTACCACGCAGTTTGATCACTTATAGTTTGGCGCCCACCATGGGGCCCATTGCAACTATTTTTGAACTCGAGTCAAATCACTTCAATGACTAGGTAACATGTCTGGAGGTGGATCTGTCCCAACCGTCGAAGAACAGATTGCTGCGTTGACTACCTAGATGACCGCAAATGCCGAGAAGTTATAGGCGCTTAAAGCGGAGAATGCAGCAATCTGAGCGACGAATGAGGAGTTGTGAGCTCTGGTCGACGGAGTAGCACCCAATTCAGCAACATCGGAGCATCCAACCATAGCTCCAAACGGTGAATAGGTTGTCGATCGGACAGCTCCAAGAGCACCAGGCAATCCCATCGTACTAGACATGAATCCAGGCGACCAGCAGAATCAGCCGACGCCTCAAACAAACCAAGTCGAAATCGACCTCAACAATATGCCAGCTCAGAATGAAATGTTGAACGAACAAGATCCAGCAATGGATCAATAGCCAGACAACGTCCACAGGACGACTGCATCGCTCCAGTCAACTCCCGGATTGGTAAAACCCGAATTCGACTTGCACTTATCTGCTAATTTGGAATTCTCTCGCAGGTTTGCAGAAATGGAAGCTCTCATCCAAAGAATTCCATGAGTCCTAGCTCTAATAAAGAAAAGCACAGCCAACAACTTCGCCGACTTACCATTCGTCAATGCGATTGCTCTCACCGAAATGCCTAAAAAGTTTAGCTTCCCGAACATGAAGCAATACAAAGGGACGACAGATCCGGACGACCATATAGCACAGTATAAGCAGAGAATGTTCACTGCTGCAATTCCTCGTGACCTGAGAGAAACGTGCATGTGCAAAGCCTTTGGGTCTAACCTCAGTGGCCCTGCCTTACAATGGTATACTAACTTGCCTAACAATTCAATTGACTCTTTTGCGCAGCTGATGGACACATTCGTGGAGCAATTTGCAAGTAGCCGCAAGCTAGAAAAACAGTCGGACGACCTCTATACGATAACGTAAAGACCTGGCGAAAACTTGAGAACTTATGTCGGACGCTTTAACAGAGAAAAAGTGCAGATCCCATATTACAACCAAGTGACCGCTATCTACGCCTTCAGGAAAGGCCTCAGGTTTGACTCCGACTTATATAAAGAGCTCACTAAATATCCATGCAGGATAATGGAAAACGTACTGGCAAAAGCGTGGGCCTAAATCAAATGGGAGGAAGACGAAGCGAACTTCATTGGAAAAGCCAACAATAGCTATTGTGGAAGTCGACGAAATGATCGAATAAATAGGAAGTCTAACGACAGAAGGTCAGAACCTTACCCAACGGGCGATAGAAGGAATACTTAGCCGCGACACGAGGGTTCCAGCGAGAGATATTCCTATGGGCATGGTAATTAAAGGTCGAGTCGACAACGGGTAGAAGCACCAGAGTACAACCTTAGCATCGAACCAGTCGACCTCGTCGTAGCAATGAAGGATATGGGCAAAACAGTCAAGTGGCCACGAAAGATGAATGCACTCCCTGAACATCGAGACCCCAAGCTTCGATGCGAGTTTCATGGAGATCATGGCCATCGCATGGAAGATTGCATCACCCTCAAATACGAAGTTACAGAGCTCTTAAAACAGGGACACCTTCGGGAATTCCTAACAGATAAGGGAAAACAAACTTACGTAAGACGCAATGACCAGAGGCAAATCGATGCTGTCGACAATCCTCAAGAACCACCTAAACAAGACAAAGTGATCAACTACATTGCAGGTGGATCTGAAGTCAGCGGCGTAAGCTACTCTACAGCTAAGAGGCATACACGACAAGTGTCGAACGCAAAAATTCAACCAAAAAGGGAGCATCCGTCAAAATTCGACGAGATAGTCTTCTTTAAGTCGTCAGATAAATCAGATTTGTTTTCTCCTCACCATGATGCTTTGGTTATTTCTTTACATATTGCAAATTGTCTAACGAAACGTATTTTAGTCGACAATGGTAGTTCCTGTAACATATTGTTTAACAGTGCTCTACGAGAAATACAGGTTGACGAATCCAAACTCAGTCATCGAATGACCATGCTGACAGGTTTCAGCGGAGAGCATAAGAGTACTCTGTGAGAAATCGTATTACCAGTCTACGCTGAAGGAGTTAACCTATACATCAACTTCTTGGTGCTCGACTACCAATCTCCATGCAACGCCATCCTTGGCAGACCCTAGATACATGAATTGAAGGCAATCCCGTCGACGTACCATCAAATGATAAAGTTCCCAACCAGGTGGGGGGTTAAATAGATTAAAGGGGAGCAAAGAGCCGCTAGAGAGTGCTACTAGAACGCCATGAAAAAGAAGCAGTATGTATTATAGCAATTACAAGAAGCCAAAGTCGAGTCAAATCAAAACAAGCCAAATATGGAAGAACTCGACGAGGTCTCGATCTATCCTGACCATCCCGACCACAAAGTCTTCATTGGATCCAGATTACCAAACGATATCTGCAAGCAGTTGATTAAATTCTTGAAAGAACGACGCAACAGCTTTGCCTGGTCACATTCCGACATGGTCAGTATTGACCCAGAAGTAATAGTTCATCGACTACAGATCGACCCAAATCACTAACCAGTAAAACAAAAACGAAGAAAATTCGCTCCAAAAAGGAATAAAGTGATCAACGATGAAATACAAAAACTGTTTGACATTGGTTTTGTGAGGGAAGTGAAATATCCCAACTGGTTAGCAAACGTCGTGGTAGTGAAGAAGAAAAAGGGGAAATGGCGAGTCTGCATCGACTTTACAGATCTCAACAAAGCATGTCCCAAGGATTCATTCCCACTCCTGCACATCGATATGCTGGTCGACGCAATTGCAGGGCATGAACTACTAAGCTTTATGGATGCCTATTCCGGGTACAACCAAATCCTGATGCATCTGGACGACCAAGAGAAAACAGCCTTTGTCACCGAGCGAGGTATTTTTTGTTATAAAGTAATGCCTTTTGGTTTAAAGAATGCAGGTGCAACCTATCAAAGGCTAGTCAACAAGATGTTCGCCAAGATGCTTGGATCGACAATGGAGGTCTACATCGATGACATGCTGGTCAAATCCTTAATCGCATAACAACACATCGACCACTCAGGCATTCTCGATCAATACGGTATGAAACTTAACCCTACTAAGTGTTCATTTGGTGTATCTTCAGGGAAGTTCCTAGGCTATCTGGTCACCCAAAGAGGTGTCGAGGCCAATCCGGATCAAATACGGTCGATTGAAGGTATCGAATCGCCTAGATGTATCAAGGACGTTCAGAAACTCATAGGTCAAGTAGCAGCATTGAACATATTCATTTCAAAGTCGTTCGAAAGATGCCTTCTGTTTTGTAACACCCTCAGAAAGAATAAAACGTTTGAGTGGAACGACGACTATGAAAAAGCATTACAGGACTTGAAAACCTACTTGAAGTCACCCCCACTACTGTTGAAACCAAAGGACAACGAAACACTATTCATATATCTGGCAGTATCCGACACAGCCGTAAGTGCCATACTAGTTAGAGAAGAAGATAACAATCAACACCCAGTTTACTACGTAAGCAAAACTCTACTCGACGCCGAGACCAGGTATAGTCGACTAGAAAAGCTTGCACTAGCTCTTGTGGTGGCGGCACGCAAACTCAGACCATACTTCCAATGCCACTCGATTAAAGTACTGACTACTTACCCTCTAAAAAATATACTTCACAAACCAGAGCTTTCAGGTCGACTAACGAAATGGGCTGTGGAGCTTAGCGAGTATGACATCAGCTTCCACCCATGACCAGCAATGAAATCACAAGTACTAGTTGATTTTATCGCAGACTTTACCCCTTATGAAAATGTGCAGGCTGAATAGGAACTAGTAGCACTCACAGAAAAATCCTCCACCGAAAAATGGATCTTGTCGGTCGATAGGTCAAGTAATATCAAAGGAAGCGGACTAGGACTGGTGCTCAAATCCCCACAGGGGGACATATTGGAACAGTTGATCCATTGTGGTTTCCGTGCAACAAACAATGAAGCCGAATATTAAGCCTTGATCGCTGGGCTCGACCTTACAAAAAGCCTAGACATAAAAAACATTCAAGTATTGAGCGATTCCCAATTGGTCGTTTGACAGATGAATGGCTCCTATGAAGCAAGGGACCAAAGAATGTCGGCTTATCTGACTAAAGCCAAGCAACTTCAGTCAACCTTCGATGAATTTACAATCGAACAAATACCCAGATCTGAGAATGCTTGAGCAGACGCATTAGCAAGTCTTGGGTCGACAACAACAAATGGTTCGAAGTCGATACCCATTGTGCACCTTATGTCTCCAACAATTCAGAAGGCAGAAATGCTTGCACCTGTCGACCATGGAAGAAACTGGATGGAGCCCATATTCAATTACCTCCAGGCCGACATTCTACCAGAAGACAGATCAGAAGCAAGGAAGATCAAAGCAAAAGTCGTAAAATTCCGCATCATATACGGTAAGCTTTATAAGAAGTCGTTTACAGGACTTTACTTGAGATGCGTTACCCCCCGAGAGGCGTATGAAGTCCTGAAGAGCCTTTACTATGAGGAATGCAGAAACCATTCTGGCGCTCGTAGTCTGTCGAATAAAGCCATCACAGCGGGATATTACTGGCCGACAATGCAGACTGATTCTCAAAATCATGTGAAGTCGTGCGACACGTGTTAACGATTCGTACCCGTATCGCATCTCCCCCCAAGTATGTTGAATTCAATTTCAGCCCCTTGGCCTTTTATGAAATGGGGAATGGGTATTGTAGGTAAACTTCCTCAGCACCCGGAGGTGTCGTCTATATGCTAGTCTTAACAGACTACTTCACCAAATGGGTCGAGGTCAGAGCATATCAACAAGTGCGCGACATTGAGGTACGCAACTTCATATGGAAGAATATAATTTGCAGGTTTGGAGTACCATGGGAGATAGTGACCGACAATGGATCCCAATTCATTTCGTACGATTTCAAGAATTTCTGCGACAAGTATGGTATAAAGCTAAGTTTCTCAACTCCACGTTATCCTCAAGCCAATGGACAAGCAGAGTCGACTAATAAAACAATTGTCAACACATTAAAGAAACGACTAGAGGCAGAGAAAGGCGAGTGGGCAGAAAAACTACCAGAAATACTGTGGTCATACAGGACTACTCCACGACGGTCGACTGGGGAAACTCCCTTCTCGCTCGTCTACGGTTCAGAAGCAGTGATCCCAATAGAGACACGGCTTGCGACCGCTCGAAGTGAAAACCCAAATGAAGAACAGAACAGAACAGTTTGGAGCTCAATTTCAAACTTGATCACCTAGACGAACATCGAGATCGTGCTGCTCTAAGAATCCAGTCATATCACAACAAGTCGCATGACACTACAACAAAAAAGTATGTGCTAGAGTTTTCAAAGTCAATGACTGGGTACTCCGACGAGTTTCCAAACACGAGGGAGGAAGGCGTGGAAAATTGGAGCCGACATGGAGGCCCATATCAAATAAACAGATGTAGTCGGACGAGGAGCATACAAATTACGAG